>JAQFJA010000012.1:23812818-23828964 GCA_029874485.1 Naso brachycentron | reverse complement strand
TTCCACTCCTTTCTATTTCTATTTGTTCTTTATCTCAGTCTCTCTGCTTCTTTGTATCTCTCCTTTCTTCCCTGTTGCCTTTCATCTAGCTAAATCCTGTTAGAGTCAATGTGAGGAGCTCCCCCTCAGATTCATGCCTGCTAGCTAAATCCTGCAGGAGCCAAGGCACTTCCTTTCTCATCCCCTTATGGAGACATCAGAGTCCGTGTCTAATATGCTTCAACATGTATGGAGTCACAGAGAGGCAGTGGCTATTAGGGATGGGAGAAATAATCAGTTCTTAGACGCATCCTGATGGGGGTGTGAGCGACTCTGAATCGATTCACAGATGCCAAAAATCAATTTTCTAAATGATAATAACATGTTGATGACACAAAAAAGACGAACTCAAAAATGTGGAAGTGCAGCCCCTGCTGGACGGTATATGGGGAGCACTTATGAGAAACAGGCCGTCATGAGAAAATGTTTGAACGTGAAGTCCGACCAGCACCCTCTGAATTAAAAATTATGTGTGGAACCACTTTGGCTGCCAGGATGTTGAAGGGAGAAGGGATCTGGACAAGAGCCACACTGTATGCAGGTCATGTCAAACAACCTAAAACACTTTAGAAACACAACAAATATGAGAAACCACAATACACGTTTCCACTCAATTAAGGAGGAATAGCAGCCAGTTGTAGCTGCTACTGACAACCAGAGAACCATTGAACAAGTTAAGACAAAGCTTCCACTCAAGTTGAAAATGGTTGTATCAAAAACGCGTACGTTTTATTGCCAAGTATTTGCACCTGTAATCCATAATCCATGATCCGGATTCCAAAACCAGGGCCTTTGTGCTATGTGACACACTTTGGAGACACAATGTCACACCTCAACCATATTTTACTGATGTGGCAATCCCAATCCACTATAACGAGTCCAAAATCAAAGTCCTAGACAGAGTTTTATGTTACTGTGACCGTGCACTTTATCATCAATATATAACATATGTCCATGATTCAGAATATGATAAATTTTGTGTTATTTTACTAAAAGGATGCTGCTAGTCCTATAGACACACTTTTCTATGCAATGCTAGGAAAAAATTGTTGGCAAACCTTCAATTGACATGTCTCTTCCCTTTGTGTTTTAATGAAAGATAATGATAGTAAATTCATCAGCTGATTGTTTTATTTATGGATCATTACAAATACACTTTGTTTTAAAAAATAGTATCATACAGTGAAAGAAAGAGGAATGTATAGAGAAAAAATGATGCATCACTAATCGTTTTATCATTGCATCATAGCCCTCTGAATCAGAATCCAATCGATTCATGAACTGCCTAGAGATTCACACCCCTAGTGGCTATGGTCCAAGCCAGATGAGCCAGAGAAATGTGTCATGAAAGATGCACCATCCTGTCTTCGGACTGCAGAAGACAAAATGAAAGAAGCCCTTTTTTTCAGCGCTGCATCATGGGGGTGCCATAGACTGTGATACAAATGACACAGCTCATTCAGTCAGTGTGCTGAATTGCTTATAGCTGCAAATACATGCGTATTTTGTGGCTCCCACATTGTACATGCATTTGCGTGCACATGTAGCCCTCCAGAGACCCAAATGACTTTTATTCACAAGGGTCACCTGCGATGTGAGAGTCCCATGGTGTGGTATTTTAGAAGGAGAGAAATCACCTCTGCGCCTGAAGCCGAGGGCCCCTGAGGAAAATGCTGGTTTCCTGTGTTATAAACACAAGCAATCCAAGGCCGTTAAGAAAAGAAGGGAAAGGAGAAAACAAGCTACCACAGTAATGGAGTTCATTCCCACCGTGTGGAATATTACGCAAGTACCGAACAGGGGGCCAGCCATGGAGGAGCAAGCACTTAGTCCAGCCAACTCACTGGGGCTGCCATGTTGAGGCCAGGTCACATGAAGATTGGCTTGACAGGCAAACAGCATGGGGGGTTTAGTGCTGTTAGGTTGAAAAGTGGCTTTCTTAGTGATGTTTTTTTTTCTCAGTTATATGCTGTACAGGTCATTGTTTTGGTTTGCCAACATAAGAAAAAGGCTTTACCTTTATAATGGTTTTTCCTGCAGATTTGCTTACAGTGCATTTAAATCTTGCCCTAGTGACAGATAGGGTTAGGTTTTGTCTATCAAGGGACCTCTTCTGCTGTAGCATATTTGAAACCACTTTGAAATGTGTGGAGCTTATATTAGAGGCTAACAAAGAGTGTACTGACCCTGCGTCAGTCCTTGAAATGTATTCTCTATGAGCCAAATGGTCTGTGTACACTTAAACATGGACACAGTGTTCAGCTCTATGTATAAATGTGGGAGATTACTTTTTCCCTTTGTGCTTGTAGCCTATAGCTTAAAGTGTGTGTGGGTTCCAAGGCTGTTCATTCAGTCTCCAGGATATGGGGCGAAAGTTCAGAACCGAATTGCACAGCATACACCTATAGACTGATGAAAAGTGGGTGGACTGGCTTGATGAGTCAATCCTTTTGCTTAGTGAACTGGGAAACCAAGGGTCTTAGGTTAATAACTGTGCGAGATGTACCTATGAAACTTTACTGTTTTTTTGTAGAAATCAGAATTAAGGCCAAGTCCAAAGATGGGCATGGTGAGATCTAAGACACATAAGTACTGAAAACGCATGCAATAATGTTGAAATTAAGTTGTGATGGGTCAGAACTAGAGGTCTTCCTGGGTCCAAGAAGTCATACCCAAACTGAAAAAAGACCCAAAAATATGGTTACCGGAACCAAACCACACTCAAACAATATTGGAGAACTGAGACCTGGATCCGAGCAGAACTGAGAAAAACCGGACCTGACCTCGTTCAGCCCTGGGAGACAGAGACCTGAATGGTACCAACTTCAAAGTCTCTTGCTGATTGCTATTACAAGCTGTCAAAACAAAACGTGCCTCACCAAAATGCAGCCTTCTTCCTCGTTGCTGTTGCCTGAGTGTGTGATGATGTGCTGCATAATCCATCATTCAACGACCCAGTGCCAAGACAGTTGGTATTTGGTAATAAAAAATAAATTCACAACATTGCCTGTTATTCTTCTTGAAACGGCATGGTTGAAGCGAATTATCCACTCGGTCCACACTCCATCCAGGCTTTCTGTTAACATTATTCCTCTGTTGCTGATAGAAACAGCATGGGTAATCCTCTTGATGTTTCATCTTAAAAGTCTGCTTTCTGTCACGGTGGGGGATGACAAACACGACTCATTTAGAATCTGCCCTGTGACTCTGAAGCATCTCACATAACTGAATATAACTTAGATTATTTGCCCTTTTGAAATATAATTATGATTAAGGACTGTTAACATTAGCATTGGTAACTTACTATCACTCTGCTCTCTCAGAACTCTGACCTTTCACCTCTCAGGCCTGAAACAATATGTTACCCTCACTAATTTGATACCACTTTGTGGCCACAGGTGCACTTTGCAGTTTGCCTGCAGTTGTTGCAGGCAAATTGTTGCTGTTGCACTTCACACACACACACAATAGGAACAGGATAACAAAATAGGGCTCACAGGTTGTGGTGGGTCCTAATAGACTCGAAATTTCAATGACAGAGATCCGAGACCCGCGGCAAACAGCACCGACCCTGAACAGGACCCGCGGTCACTTTATATGAATGGATCGGAGACCCAACCTGGTTTGGATCAGAACCTCGGGTATTCGGGTGGTCGGGCATACCCGAAGACCTCTAATCAATTCTTTATCAGTAGATTACACTTTTGATCTATAGGCTATGCTCCTGGACTCATGGACTCCTCCGCCTTCTGGATCTATAGACTCTCATAATCCAAGATGTAGCAACTACATTGTGATTGTTTTGTTGTGTTCTGTACATGTGGCACCTATTGCGCGTCTGTCCATCCTAGGGAGAGGGATCCCTCCTCTGCGGTTCTCTCTGAGGTTTCTTATTTTTCCCTGATTCTCTTCATCGATTCAGGGTTTTTTAGGTTTTTACTCAGCCGGTGAGAGGGTCTAAGGACAGAGGATATCACATCTATGCAGTTGGTGAATCCCCCTGAGACAAATTGTAATTTGTGATTTTGGGCTATACAAAAATAAATTTGACTGATTGATTGATAATCAGAACATCAACGTTCTGATTATCAACAAGGTTGGTCTCTATATCAAAGATGATATCAGTTGACAGGAAGCAACTGTGTGTGTTTGTGTACTTTTTTCCTCCTTTTCCATACTTGTACAAACAAATTTTTAGGGACTGTGGAAGAAAGAGTCAAGCTTTTTTGTACTGCCAGTATACAGGCATACAAATATCATCAGGCAAAGAAATCATGTTGCATTTCCAGTTTGCAAGTTGTGTTTTACAATAAGTGCAAAAACATTTATACAAATGTAAAAGCAGTTAATAAACTTCTTTGTCACATTACAGCAAGTGTTTGTTTTGATGTGATTTTATTTTTAGGATAAAATAGAAAATGCACAGGGATAACATTTCAATGAGGAATATAAAGTAGAGGGAAAGCAACAGCATAATAGGCTGTAAACTTTGCGATTTTGAGCGCCAAATCCTAATCCCCCAAACAGGGCCCCAACATAGCTAGAGCCTACCATGCTGGCAGCGCTATCTGCAGCCCGGCAGGATAGATGCTCTGTGGTGCACTGGGATTTTACAACTGAACTATAAGCAGGATGCGCACTTTTACCTTCCACCTTTTACCGTTTACCTTCTATGACTCTGTGGAAATCTGATGTCATATCACAGATGAGGAAGGCATTAAAACGTCAGTGTTGGGGGAAAAAAAACTTACCTGCTTAGCTTAATTTATAAGCTTAGTTGTTTTATGTTAAGTGTAAAGTAGTTTAGTCTGAACTGAAAAAAAGAACAAATGGTCAGTTCCTCTTATAAAACAGCTACTGTTGCTCAAATCAAGCAATCTTATTGATTGTTAGCTTTGGTATAATAACTACATAATGGTAATAACGTATATTTCCTTTACGCAATTCTGTTTTACTCTGATCCTGCAGCTTGACTGTCTAGTAGGCAACACACTAAGACATTTACAGCTATAAGTAAATTTCATAATGTTGTCTGTTATAACTGCTACAGATTCAGAGAATTAAAGATTAACGTAGAACTCTGTGTTGGCCTAATTGTGGAGGAGTGGATTGAGCAGCGTAAAAATTAGACTTTTCAGTTGCCTCTCAGCTGTTGAGGTCTTGTCAGTACAGTAGCACGAACAGCACCGAGCCACAGTGCCACAGTGTTTTTTGTCCCAGTGGCTGTACTTAACACAAGCTATTAACCTTATATGATTATATGTGACAAATAAATGTGGTTTATTGCTTGATAATACAGGTTATGAGGCTTGATTGACTGGCAGGCTAGCAAAAGCTAGATGAAGAGAGACAAAGTATACAAGAGCGAGACAACAGTGTGGAAGTGGGCAAGCAAGACTGAATCCGCTGCAGAGCCGTCCATATGTTTAGTATGAACAGAGACACAGTGGCATGCATTTAATGTTTATGTTTCCATTGGGCTTGGGCAGAAGTACAGACCTCCAACTTAAATATTTGTATATTGAGGCGCAACAATCATACGTGAAAGGACGACAAAACAACTTTAATCCATGTCACAGCTTTCTCCCATTGGTAATAGACACATTCCCCTTTGCCTGAACTCTTGAACCCAGACTCTTAAAATACATCATCTGAACATATCCATTCATTGTCATGGCACACATCATGAATTTAGGCGAAAATGTAAACTTTGCTCCTTAGAATGAAAGTTCATAACATAAATGAAGGACAAATGAGGTTGTCAGGCTCCACGCATTTTCACTCTCATTCCTCTTGTGAAGGTTAATTTGAGGAAGTGAAGGAATTGTCCAGAGATGTGCTTTGGAGCTGATGACTTGTCAGATTGATTTGCCCTTCAGGGATCTAATGCTTCGTCTGTCTCCTTTTCCATTTGATCTGGGTTAGGACAGCACAGCATTCGTTTAAAGAATGTCTCATGTCATTTTCCACTGCAACATCAGTAGACAACACTATTACTTAACTATCATGTATGCATAAAGGCTGTAGATTGATTATGTATTCAATTCATTCCAGCACCTTCTCTCAGCACCATTTCATCCCCTGTTGATTCTCTAACACCCACCCACACACACGGACAGGTCCCATGGGTATGTCTGATTGAGCTTTTTCCTGTCTGCCATTCCTCATCTGTGGGAAATCAATAGAGGATCTGGGATTGGAGCTCGGGCTAATTGAGCTCAGCTCTCTCTGTTCTCTTATTGCTGCCAGGAGCGTTTTGTTATCGCAGCACCTGGTTCACACCATGGGGCCGGTGGAGCCAGCCAGCGATCAGTTAGGGCCTGTGGATGCCATAGGGTGGGGAGCTGTGTGTGATTGAGCGACCTTGTGAAGCTGAGCACTAGAGTAAGGCAAGACTCCAGACGCCACCATTTTTTGAAGACAGTGCATCTAAATCTTGTTACAAGCAGCAACAGTGTGA
This sequence comes from Naso brachycentron, assembly GCA_029874485.1. Lineage (NCBI taxonomy): Eukaryota > Metazoa > Chordata > Actinopteri > Acanthuriformes > Acanthuridae > Naso > Naso brachycentron. The sequence goes on along the minus strand of JAQFJA010000012.1, from coordinate 23,822,465 downwards.
CTTACAAGTAGGTCCCCCATTTCTTTGTTTTTTTTTTTACAATCATTATTAAGTATTGTGTAAAAAATCAGAAGCACCATTTTTGCTAGTAAAGTTTTACAGTGGTACCCTGCTAAAACAATAAAATAAATCACTAATGAAAACAAAATATGATACGTTCCATCATCTGATCTACCTCCTCAAGACATGCACAGCTGTTGTTGCTGTGCAGCACCTTTGCCAGCAAGACCTGGTTCACTCCAAGAAGAAGAAGAGGGATTCAGACAACACGCGGACAGGGGCAGGAAAGAGAACCCATCCTACTATAAAATGAAGAAAACTCTGTCCAATTGTCCGTCTGTTTGCATCAGTTTTGCTATTCGATGGGTTGCCCAATCAATCTGAAATGGCACATGGGCATAGAGAATTGCCATTGGCAGAGAGTGACGAAGCCCTTTGTCTCATTTACCCACTGCCTATGCCCATTTTGTTTAACAGTTCGTCATAAAATTGAGGTACTTCTTCTCTTGCCTGTGGAGTCAATGAGCAAAAAAAAACGGCCAGCACCACTCTGCCGTTGCAACCCAAAGGTGGTATTGCATCTGTACTGTTCACTGCCACTGTTCGGAGCCACCTCCCTCTCTGGGGCTGCAAGTCATTGAGCTGCACAACCTTGCCATGACAGAAGAGAAGAGGACATCTTTCAATGGCCCTTCAGCTGGAGTGGGTGACAGAGAAACAATGCTGGAAAGCTTGAATGACAGAAATACATTATATTTTTTTATTCCTTCACAGCAAAGAAACCCTATGATTTAATACTGTGCTGCAAGCAGCAATACTGCAGGTTAAACAATCCATCCTTTCCGAACAAGATTTTGAATGGGCACTGTAACGTTACAGTAGACTCTTTCGCAGATCCATCAATATCAGCAGCAGTTGCACAGACACAAGTTGTGGGGCACGTTCTTTCTTAAAACAGTGTGTACCATTTTGCTACAGTGGACAAATGTTTCCTCAAAATGCAAAACAGCCTCGGGCAATGGGTCTCAATTTCAGGTTGATTGGGCAACCCATCGAGGAGGGAAAAGTCTGTATGTACATGTAGTTGCGGTGCACATATTCCCTGGTATGGACAAGTAGTTTGTGAAAATGCAATGTAGTGAGAATACAGCCATTTCGTGGACACATTGTGCATTCAACCACATTGAATCCTTTTATGTGACATGGCCAATGCTCATGTGTTGGCTGACTGTTAAGAATCCAGTCTGCAGTGTAGGACACTTGACTGATAAACATGACAGTCATGGTGACATTGGGCTTAAAAAGTTTTTGTATCACATCTACACTGTTCATACCGGCACTCCCTCTCACTCTTTTACATGAAAACACTCTCTCTCTCTCTCTCTCTCTCTTTCTCTCTCTCTCCTGGGAAGTCAGTATTTTTAAACATTACTAAATTAATATTATAATCAATATTCCAAATCTCTGTATGTTAGAGCAAGCTGTAGTCAAATTATAGTCAAAAGCTATAATGAAATCACACATCCTCTATGACAAATTCCCAAAAGTATCACTGTACAAGGACAGTGAATTCAGTTATCATATGTACTATCTCTCTCAGAGGTCTCTGCGAACCAAGATTAGATTCAGTGGGATGCTTTAAAAACTTCACCCCTCAAAGTAATAATATCAGCATCACAAGGAATCTAATTATGGGCTAATACGTACAGTATGGTAATCAACAAATAAAACAAAGCAAAGCAAATCTTCTGTCCCAACACAAGTTCTTAACATAGACACATATTGCCTTTTTTCTCGTAAACAATGAAAAAACACTAGAAAAACTGTGTCTTTACACAACAAGCAAACTTTTTTGTTTGTTTGTTTGTTTTTTCTTCAATTAATGGTATTAATAATTTCTGGATTTAGGAGGTGCTGAATCCCCACTTTAAATAGTCCTGGAAAATGACTTTCTTTTGCAGCACAACTTTACTTTGTGGCTTTTTCTTTTAAAATCAAACAGTACATTGATATATCTATAGATTCTATATTCATTACCAAAACATTAATCAGTATTACAAGAGGGGGAATTGTGGCTCAGGAAGTAGAGCAAGTCATGTATTTTTTAGGTCAGTGGTTTGATACCAGACTCCTTCTGTCTGCATGTCGACGTGTTTTTGGGCTGAATACTGCACCCTAAATTGCTCCAAACAACTTTGCAATTGATGTGTGAATGGGTCTGTTTGTCTGTTCTTAGTGAGCAGGTTGGCACTTTGTTGGACACGTCTGCCATTAGCTTTTGAATGTGCATTTGAATGGGTAAATGTTGACATGTATTGTAGAACACTTTGAGTCGTCGAAAGACTGTAGCAGTGCTACATGAATGCAGCCCACTTACCCTAACCCTTATAAAAATATGTTGCATTACATAATGACTTAAGTGGCACTCCCAAATCTGGTGCTGGTACCCAGTAGGGAGCGCTAGTGCTGCTAGTGGAAAAAGTTATTCTGGAGCTGTGTAAAGCCATAGCAAAGAGAGACGTAATTATTTTCGTATGTCTCTGCAGGAACTCATTACTTGGTGATAGTGGAGTAGAAATGTTCATGAAATTCAGTTTCATGAAATTCTACTCTCTTTCCTTTTACTTGATGCTGGTCCATTGGGAAACACTCCAAAAAAGCCATTACGTCCATTTTTGTGGGGGGTTTTTTCACATCCCAAAATGAACTTAAACTCTCTAAAACTGACTTAAACTCTTCTCTTGGCAGTATCAGTAACCCACGATTTTTTCCAGCTATAAATATCATGCAAATCATTTGGTTTCAACATATTCATGGATCAGTAACCCACAACAGTGCCTCACATTTAATGTGGGCATGCTGTTGGTAGCCAGTGTTATCTGTGCAAACTGCTTTTCTTCTTTTCTTGGTATTATAAATTTAGATTACTTCCATCCAAACCATCTGCTGTCATCGGCCCACCCTTTGCCACCATTCCAATTCTCCATTTCTCCATCTGTCTATGTTCCAAGACTGGAGGGAGTGTCACCATCACAGGCAGCCATGTCCAGTGCTGGGAGACATTGCGGCTGAAGTGGGACTGTTAGACCTCCCTCATTTCATGCTCCCCTGGCTCTTATGTGCGCACATGCTGGGGATTATGGGAGGCCACTCACACCCAGTTGATGAGATCATTCATGCTCTCTGAGCCATGTACTGACACTATAAACACTGTGCCCTTTCCTGTCCTCTAGGACTAATAATAAGAGTAATATTTTTTAAGTTGAATGTTGAGCTTAAGACAGCAACAACTAGTCTTTGAAAGTTGCTGTAAATTAATTAGCAGAGAAAAGAACAATAGCCAGGATTCTTAATATAATGTCAAAGCATTTAAAATGTTTTTTTTTCTTGCCTGTTTGACTGCAGGTGGTCAAAGTGCATCTCACATCATTAACTGCAAGATGAGTCACTGTAAGACACAGCATTCACAGTACACATGAAGAACAGTGCTGTAATACCAACATAAATTAGCAGATACTTAGTTAAATGCACCCTGACCCAAGCGTTGATTAAAATGATAAAAACTCTTTGTTCACGAAAATATCATGTTCAGAAGGTTTTCCATGAAAAAAAAAACCTTCTTGCTTTACTTTGGCTTAGATGTAACTCTGCGTGGATTTACAAAGTCCCTGCTGCTATCTCCAGCGACCCCTCTGCCACCCGCCTGTAGCTTCAACACTGCTCATCAAACACGCAAACTTCATCTGCTGCTTCACTATCTTCCTAACTGTTCTGAGAAATATTTGCTGCAACTCGTTAACACCCCCAGACCATATAAATTCTCCTGTCATCATCTGACAGGACTCATCATCCAACTTGGCAGGCTAATGTTAGCTAACATTATCTAACAAACTGTTCATTTGTTTGGAGAGTCAAAACGTAACAAACTAAAAATAAACTTACCATCTGACCTGCATGTTGGCTCATCCTCGCTGTGTTTTCAGGACACTGAATGCAACAACGTCTGTTTAAAGTTTGCAGCAATACAGTGCTCTGGAAAAACGATACTGCAGTTTGACTTTGGGCTTTTCAGATCCTGTTGTAATACGTTAAGGCTTATCATTTATTCTTATGAAACTGAAAACAGAATATTTCCCTACAGTCATTTGCAAAATATAAATGAGTAACATCAACTGTCCACTCCTTGGATGCCCCTTATATAATTCTGTAGTTTGTGGGAGAGCCTGGCTTTCTGATTCCATGTTTGTGATATTGTCATGTAGGAAATGTTCAGGTGTGGTGTTAACTGCTTATTTTGCACATATGTTTCGTAGCATTTAAGAAACACCACATGTTCATGTTAATAAGGTTAAAAATATAATTTACATTAGAGGGGGTCTTTCAACAATCTGTCATATTATGAGGATTTTTGGCTCACATAATGAGATAATTTGGAAATGGAAAATAATATATCATTACACAACACGTCTGTCTTCTTGTTGGAAGCTCAGAAAACAAAGCATCTAAGTATTAAAACAGAGCTCTGATATACTTTTACACTATTTTGACTGAAAGACAAATTAATAATTAGAAATGCCACTGCCAACCTTAGAGCTGCTCTCTGACCTCTCTGTCCTGATTGGTGCACTACGATGTTCTAGGCTGCGCATCTTTGCAACAGGTGACGTCGCAGTGAGTTGATTATTTGTTGAAAGAGGTGACGTGCCTTGCGCTCTGAATTGCCTCTGCCGACAGCAGCATCTGCTAGCGACACCATCGGCCAGCTCGAGCTCAAACTGAGACAAACCAGTTCACTCTGCTGCAACTTTCTCTGCAGCTGTTGTGTCCTGTCGTGAATCTTTGGTGCAAACTGGACTTCAATAAGAGAACGAGAACAAACAAATAAAACACAAGCCGGAGCAGAAACAGCGAGGGAAGGGTGCAGCTGAGTTGCCTCCCAAGGAGTCTCATGCTACAGCTAGATTGATTACTAAATATAACCAATTGCAGCTTAAAGCAAATTTTATATTTCCTTCCATTAGGTTGGAACTCACAAAGAAAAAGCTCCAAAAACAATAGATTTTACAATTCAAAAAACTGCAACTCAGAAGCGTCATTATTTTTCCAAGCTTTGGGAAACTTCTCCATTTCCATAGGAGACATTATACTGTACAACTGTTTTCCATTTGAGTAAACTAAACTATATGTGTAATCTCAGTGCCCCTTTATCTTTTCATGTAAAAGTCTGAAAATAGTAGACAATTGCCCAACTTGAAAAAACAAAACAATTGTTTCTGCGGATGGACGACAGTCACAAATTAGAATAGAACATAAAGCTTTCTCTAAAATCCTCTGTTCTGCGATTAGACAAATACCAAGTCGTATAATGTCGATGCTTTCAATTTTGTTTCAGCTGCAAAAGATGATGGACAACAGAGCAGCCTTACTCTCAGACTTTTATTACAGGAATGTGGATATCCTCTCATTTACTAGTACTTAGAAAATGCTGTAAAGCTCCGCAATTGATTTGAATATTTCATATTACAAGGTCATAGTAGAGGACATTACTTGAGTGTCAATATTTAAGTGAGCATTGATGATGTTTTCTAAACACTGCAGAGGATAGTTGGGTCATTGAAAGGTTAGGTTTGATCATTTTACGTTGTGTATGTTTATCTGTAGCTGCTATGTGAGCCAATAAAATCTGCAACACACGATATCTGTGAATGCATTCAGTGGTGTTTAGATTATTTGCATGTACGCAGGCTCCTGAAGCTTGTGTTTCTCCCAACATAGCTCTAGGCTGCTAACAACTTGCATTACCTCTTGATTTAAGTCAGACCCAGCTCCCAAATCCACCAGTCCTTCTGCCCTCTTTCTTGTTTCAGCCCTGAGGGTCTTGGACGGGGTGATGGGTCAAGACACCAGTGCCTCTGCACGAGCACCTCTTTGCCATCCACCTCCATAACAACCTCAGTGTGACACTTGCAAAGGAAACTTGAGTGTTTTGCTTTAACCTGCGTTTTAACATCAAGATTTACACACTAGAATCAGCTGGATCATGATATTTATTGTCATCAGCAAATACCACAATTCTGAAATCCCAAAGACCCTTGCTTCATTTCTACAAACATCATACCTTAATGAGAAATCATTCACAAATATAGTATGCTTGTTCAAATTTCCTGTCTCTCTTTAGTGCTCCTCCTCCCCTCTTGTTGGGTTTCAGGTATTTGTTGCTTTGTATGGCGAGACATGCCGGCAGCAGTACAGCGAGAGATTATTGTCAGTGTAATTGGCTTTTCCAGGCCTGATTTGATACGAGCCTCTTGTCTGATCCACACACATCTTTATTATCGAGCGTAATGGAAAGACTTTGAGACTCACATGAAACGTTCGCTTCATCGCATCTCCAGAGGAATCGCCTCTTCTATGCTCAGGGTCAGGATAGAAGGCTGTGTGTCTTTGTTAAGAGGAGGCACTCAAAGCAAACCCACAAACATAGAGATTTACAGTAGCATTTCACATATACTGCAGATTAAAGAAGAAGAACCGGCTTGATTTTTGAAACTAACACTATATACTATTACATATTAACTAATTGTGCATTTAAATATATTAACAGTTTGCACATTTAAACATTCTTTAAATTACAAAGATTCTGCAAAGGTGAATACATCTGTATTACCTGTGTTCAACTATAATGCACCATGTGACATTTACTTTAGGCAGATCTTACTGTCCTTTTATTCCTTATAATTGACAGCCAGTGGGAAGGATTGGTATCTGATTGTATGATCCATTTCAGTCCCCTGTATACTGTCCAAGCTGACATGACTCCCTGCCGCTGCAGCAGTCTGCCTTGTTCACCAAGCAGCTGAGGCAATGTAGAGCACAGCTCCGCTACGACATTATCTCAGTCAATATCTGCTACTGCCAGAGGAAGATACAGATGGACAAGAGATTTGCAATGGAAAAACAGAGAAGTGGTGCAAAGAAACGGAAAATAATGTCATGCAGCAGAAATAGAACAGTTATTTGCTTAGAGGCATATTCAAAAAATATGCATTTGTAAACATAAAAAGGTAACACTTTCTATGAAACCTATCTGGTTAGGATTATGGTTAGGGTTAGGGTTAACCCTAGCCATATCTTTTAACTATGATTATACAGCACTGTAAGCACAGTATAATGCACTATAAGTATGTTCATAATACATTATAGGTGGATGCCTTAAGTGTAAGTGTTACCCATAAAAAATATCCAAGTTATGTTAAATACTAGAAAATGCATATAAATCATACCAAAGAAAACAAAATATATTTGGATTATGCCGCACTCCCCATTCTCTCTTGCTTTTATTTGGTAAAATGTATTTGCCAAGGTTAAGATTACATTCACAGCCCTAGACTGTATATCTTGACCCTGTAATTTTCTCTTATCCATTGCCATTTTTGTGTGCTTTAGTGTGATATGATATTTGCTTTGCAAATTTTTCTCCCTTAGTAAGATTTAGTCTTTAGACTGCAGCAGCTTGACTTGAATTTGCTCCTTCCATCTGTCTCTCCTCCTTCCTTCTTTTCCTTATTGTAAGATTTTGTATTGTGTTTGTTTTCTCATTCCTATCAGCAGCTGTATCATTTTTAACTGCCATCTGACATCCATTTTCTTGCCTCTTAGATCCTGAATATATTTTTTCCACAAGCAGTAAGCTTTGGAATGGCTGAAATAGTGTGCATTGAGAGAAGAGGAGTAGAAGAGCAACGACAGAGAGGGAGTGTGTGAGAGACTTGGGTTGAAAAGAGCGATAAATGAAGGAAAATGTGAAAGAGTGCAGAAGGTGAGGAGAGAGGGTGAAAACGGGCGTATAGAGTGGTGAAATGGGTGGAGGAGTGGGGTTGAGAGAGGGTCCTAGCAGTGATTACATTGTCCATCAGGCCACAGGACGGCCCGCATCAGCCCACAGGATTGATGTTTGACAGAATAATTAGAAAACTGTCTCAGCCTGTAATCACTGGAGCTCATCTTGCCGGGAAGACTTCCATTCGCCTTCTGCCACACATACACACACACACAAACAGGCTAGTCCGAGTCGTCTGTGGTTGACTGGTATATAGGACAGTGGGTTGATAGAGTGTTGAGATGGGGGTGTTCCTGTTTATTCTGAAGGAACTGAAAGAGTTTATCTGTACAGGTGAGGATTGTAGACGAGTGTGGCACCTCACTGACTGGTTCACTGAAGGCGGGAGTGCAGAACTTGCTGCTGATTTTAAAGGTGCTAGAGGTAAGGTTTATGGACTGGAAAAAATGAATTAAAAGGAGTTTCACTACAGCGGGTGGCAGAAGGAATGAGATGTGGGACTGAAGACCCCCCTAACCTTACTTTGAATCTTGAGTGCTATCGTATGTGCTAGAGGAGTAAGAGATTGTATGGATGTGGTTGCTTGGAATTGAAATCAAAGTCGTATTAAAATGTGAAACCACATAGTATGCTTGAAGCCAGTGCAACCTTTCAGAAAGAACACTGACACGCTGTTCTCATGTCAGCACGCACATTTTACAATTCAGTTTTGACACAGCTGCTGCCCAATATGATGTCCAGAGAAAGAATTCCAAATTATTAGGTTGAATTTCATGATTTTTCTTGGCTTTACTTTGATGTTGGGTGTGGAAGCTGAAAGCAAAAATGTATGTTGCTTAAATAGCGACAATTCATTCTGGTAGTGAACCAAAGTAAGGAGGCATAGGATTAAGTCTTAAATATTTAGATGTTCACTGTAAACCTTCCCAGACAGCAAACATACGTTTAGCTGAAGTCGCTCCCATATATATAGTTTGTCAAGATGTAGCACAGAGAGCGTTTGCTTATGTCCCCCAGACGTCGGCATTAGAAGGCAATGTAGAGAAGCCGCGCTGTAAAGGTGCAGCTGGGATTCATACACGGGCCCTCCTGTTCACTGGACAAGCATCTTAACCAATGAAGTCTTGCACCAGTCAGTTAATGAGATAGAAAATGGGCTTTATGAAAGGTTTAGGAAGATTGAATGCATGTGCCATTGACGCAGTCGTCATCTTTGCGTCTTCACCACACTGTCTGACAAGAAAAGTTGAGTTCTGGGTTAACGCTGACTTAGGGAGGACTAAAACAAAATACCAGTTAGTTTTTTTATTTGATAGTGGGCCCACCCAAAGCCGACCTAGCTGAGACTTTTCATGAGCTGAGACAATAAAGCACTATATCTTAAAATATCCACCAATGTGGATATTAAATAAATATATCAATAAAAATATAGGCCGATGTGCCGTTCTGAGGCCAACTTCGACGAGATGTATCTGTGCTGTCTGGGTTGTTGTAAAAGTAATTGAGGTCAATTTAGCAGCAGCTCTTGAGCTTTTAATCATAGAAAACAAACTGGTAACTTTCTATGAAGACTGTCTCTACAATGCATTATCACACATTATGAACTTACAAATTTTACACATAATGAGCACACTTATAATACATTATATGTGGCTATGGTTACTGTTAGGGTTGGGGTTAACCCTAGCCTTGCTTATAACTATGATTATATAGCACTGTATGCGTTATAAGTATGTTCATAATGCATTATAGATGGATGCTTGAAATAAAATGTTACCAACAATTTTCCGTTGCAGATGGAATTCTA
>JAQFJA010000012.1:23802242-23812718 GCA_029874485.1 Naso brachycentron | reverse complement strand
TTTAGCAGTAAGGTTTAATATCTTTCATTTTTCTGTATGAGAGATTCCTGATAAGCTTGAGATGACGCCTCAGTGGTTGGGTGCTGGGCTCGGCAGGGGTCCCATTGTCCTACCACCAGGGAGTCTTGTGTAGTCCCAAGCAGGCTATTAGCAATCAGTTGTTACCTTTGTCTCTTCACTTATTGTCTCCAGGTAAGCTTTGATTGTCTCAAATGTACATACCAGTCTTTGTGTCAAAACCATGCGTTCATAAAAAATATACATGCATGTATAAACGTATGTGGGAAAAAAACAGACAACTAACATGAAGGTGTCAAAGTTGTGAAGAAAAAGAAATAACTGAACTCTATGACACTGGAACACGGTAAAATAGCTCCATACTGGATCTGCCACACACAGCTTGATGAAACATGTCTGAACTGTGTTTTGTAGCCATTAGACATAAGGAGACTTTTTTTAGTTGTTCAGTACTAAGAAACCTCATGTCTCCTACAGGGGATTTATGAACTTATAATGAAGCTTCTTGTGGTGGACTCACTGAACTAAAGAATCTTTGTAGTGGTATTTTAATTAAAAGGGGCTGTTATGCTTTCTAAATATTTTCTGTTACACTGTACAAAATGCTACAATGTAAGATATTCATATGAAACATAGCTTATGTGACACATAGATAACATTTGTAAAAGGAATCTCTTTGAGCTGAGGATTCATACTGTTCTGAATGCAAGTTTCCATTGTTTGTTTTGTTTTTGTTTTTTTTCATCTCTTTGACATAATTCTGTCATTGATTTCGTGGATTGGTCATTTACTTAGGGTGAAGCTTGCCCACGCAGTACCGAAACACGCACATTCTCCCGCTCAATCAGTCTGGTTGTTTGTACCAAGGTATTTACTGTGACAAGAATTTCGATTTTAATTACACTTTATGGAGCAAATGCGCACTGTTTTACTTTTCCTCTGATGTCCTCCAGCTGCTCTGCCCGAACTCTGTGTGATTTGCAGAGTTTCCTGATGAACAGATAGCTTTCCTCAAGTGTTGCTTAAGTGGCCCCTGACTGTTGCTAAATGTAACGTGTTAGCTGCCATTAGCTAGCCAGCTCAGACAGCTTTGTTGTCTACTTTAGCAGTAGATAAATTGCTCAGACATGGAGCTCACAGTGGCAGGGAAGTGTTGGTGTTTATACCCCTAGCATAACAGTTTTGACCCCCAGTATGTTTTTAAGTGGGTGGCAGGGAGACAACGTTGGCCTACATGGCTGACTAAACCGGCCAGCTACCAGCTTTAGCAGTTCCATGCTCTTGCATAAAATTTGATCCAATGTGACCAAAATCTGTAAAGAAAAAGGCAAGTAAGCTAGGTTTTGTATTGTAATCAGTCAGTGCCACATTGCTTTTTTCCAAGTTAAGGTACTGCCCTGTATTGCAGTGCACTGGGTTTCTGCCCCTCGGGAGGCTTCCAGAAGTTGGCCAACTACAGCGAAAGTTGGCTTTTATGGAGGGGGGCTTTTTTAAAAACACAGAGGCTCGAACAACTTGTTTCTGACAAAAGATGTATTAGGCAACTTCATAAAGTGCTAATTTAAAAAAAAGTAACATTTGTAGAGAGCAAATCTCATGGAGTCCGTGAATTTAACTATAGAGCTGTAAATGAGCGTAATTGGCCCCCTCTAATGTAAAGTACAGCCAATACTGGAGGTGAGAGGTTTATTTTGCCCTGATTGGTGTTTGTCCAGACCTTCTCTGTGTAGCCGGTTACATGTGTGCGTTGGTCTACGTCTCACGCAACACCTCACAGGCCTCAGCACATTAGAGCCCCACCGCCAAACACCGCCCTACAGCCACAGCAGAGCCAGACAGCATCCCGTCAGTATGGAAGTTTTACACAGGAGAGTAGAGAAGGAGCATCACGCAGCAGTAATGCTTATTTACCCCTGTAAGAACAAGAACGAACGATCATTTAATCCCTTCCGTCACATTCATTTATCAGTCGGTATCAGCAGCCTCCGGTCATTACGTAAATCTCTGTTTTGTACTCCTGGATCATTCACTCCGATATCCATGCTGCTCAGCTGACTCTAGGAAGTACGCCACCCTCCACATACCAGCAGACAAAACCTGGACTGGATCCACGGACTGACAGGAACGAACTGACACTGTCACTGACAGACTAAGTGAATTTTGATCTATGAATTTTGTTTTTAAGCCTCTCTCTCTTGAACTGAAACATAATTGTATGGGGCAAAAATGGTATCGGCAGGTCAGACTTTTTACTGAATTGGCAATCAAGATCAGCCTCAAAACTTGCATTTGGTGCACTCCTAGCTAATATAGTGATGATATGGTTAGGTCTCCTAAAACACGCAGCAGGATATTCATTTTTTATGTTGATTGGAAAATTGTTGATTGTCTCTTTTCAGATTATTTGTTAGCTGTCAGCAGACTCACAGCATTAATAATTACGAGTTTTTCAATCCAACTTTTGAGCAAAGTTCAACAAATGCTTCCTCAACTGTTACACCATCTTTGGTGTAATCCGTTTCAGTTGCCATTCACCGTAAAGGGCAAAAATGTGATGATTATACTTTAAAACAGGTTCTGAGCACTGAATTTGTTAAATGTGTTAATCTCTAACATTGAGTCGGAAATGAAATGATGGATTATTTTCTCAGTGGACCTAATTTGGCACTTAGCAAGTCTATTGTTACCAGCTGGAATGTACAACTCTCAAATGTCCACAACAAATCTAGAGGAGTAAAATTACTGAAGGTCTGAGGTCTTCATTAGGATAATTCCCTTAGTGTCAAGTTCAAAGGTCTCATTATATATCCACTTTATCTGTTCTTCCTGACGTGGAGCAAGCACCTAGATGAGATCTCCATCGATCTGAAGTCTACTCAGCCTCTTCCTTTTCCTCCTGAGGCTTTTATTGGTTTCTCTGATCCCTTTAATACCTGAGCAAACCCTTAATGGCTAATTGATATGCTACTCTGTTCCTCAGAGCCCCATCAAAAGTCTGCAGGGCAAAATGTCAGCCTTGGAGCCACTGGTCGCCCACCTCCCCTGAAAGACAACTAAAAATCCTTCACATTTGCATTTAAGAGAGGACCACTTCTCCATTTGATGTGACTTAAGGACCTGGGAAAATTTTATGTAGCAGCTCCCGTTGCAGCAAGAAAGTATGGGGTAACCATGCAAACATGCCTAATCAGTGTATGTATCCATGCCTGGCTTTTAGAAAATTAATCCCTGATTGTGCCCATCTGTTTTGCCCAGGTTTACACGTTTTTGGCAATTTAGCACCCACTTACCCAGACCTTTCAGGACCCACAGGGGTCGAATGCGATGGAAAGAGCGATCGCAGGAGTGGAGTTAAAAATGTTTATTCAATCAATTTTTAAATTACTCATTTAGCCAGAGTGGAGTGGCATCAAAAAACAGTCATCGGCTTTCAATAACTGTTGTGATTCAAACAAATCAGCGGGCTTGTAGAAAGGGCTGCTGCATAAATATATACAGTGGAGGCACTGGCTGCAAAGGTTGAGGACACCACATGAACATAACTCTCCATTCATCATAATTGCAGTTCTCTGCTGAATTGCCTCTTAAGCTAAACATCCAGTTGCAGAAGAAAATCTAAAGTTGCCTTGATGTATGTAACATTCATCATTGCTCTGTAGTGTTTCTGATTTCTCTTAGTGTAAGACCATTATCATTTGCTTGTTGTTGCTAATTTAGTTCTTATGCATTCTCTGAACCTCTTCTTTGTCGTAACTCTGAAATCCACACATTTGAAAATTAGATAAAGTAATATTAAAATTATCAATATTATAAAGTGCACAAAACAAAAGGGAAATGTTGCCAAGTAACCACAGAGGTGCCTGGAGGTAGGGGGTATGCATAACAAAGCCTAGATTTGAATGCTGTGGCAAACTGGGCCCAGAATTTAACATAACAGACTTACCTGTCAAAAAAAAAAAAAATGTGGTGAGATACATGGACCCTGCTGAACAGAAAAACATTAGGATGAACCACAGTTGTGTTAGTGTGAGACTCTTTTGAAAGGGCTGTAAGTTGAAAATTTTAGGTATGTTCCTTATTATGAGTGGGAGGGAAGCGAAGTAGGACTGGAAAACTTCTCTAAACACGCTACTTACTTACTTAGGTTCATCGCTCCCAGTGGAGCATAGGCCATCAACGACACTTCTCCGTCGAACATGTTTGTGTTGATTTTGAGTTGTCGTCGATGCTTCTTTTTTTCTAGGCAGGGTTGTTGACCCTACGCAAACCCATCTAATCTCTGGGGGACATGGTCCAATTTGTCTCGCCTCTACCCTTTGACCTGTCCAGCTTGGGTGACCCTGCCAGGTGCTTGTACACCCGCTGGCATAGCTCTCCGGGTCATTGAGGAACTCAAGCCGCCACCCCGTATGGCCATCCCTCTCTAAACGCACACACATCTCTAAATGTCAACTTTTCTTGTGTGCTTTAACAAAGATGCCTTGAAAATATGAGAGAGCGTTGTGCTCACTTTCAAGTTAAGTTATGTAGAATGTGGTAATTTGTGCAATTTGGTGCCTCCAGGGTTTCTGACTGCAAAACCACCTTCATAAATACAAATCAGGTTTCTTTTACAGTGGTTTGAGTGGTAATGTATGTTCTGGACACAAACGAAATTCTTCAGCATCAAATCAATTTTTCATCCTGAAAACTAATGTTCAGTATGACTTGACATGACTTATAACTTATGCTATGATGATGCAAATGATTTTTAAGCTATTAGTTAAATAAAAAATAATTATATAATGTGGCTTTAATTGAATGACAATAACATGTTTTACCTGTTAGTTGAACTACATTTAGGCTGATGCTTTTATTGCAGTTAACCATGGCTACACCCGCTGTATACAGTTTCTCATTGTAGCCTAACTCCTCCTACACAAGTTAAATGCGAAGGTGTTTATTCATTAGTGGAATGCACTTTTGTAAAGAGGAGTGGATGGCCAGTACATTTAGATATGCAAATGGTGGGGACGTGACAAAAAAAAGAGGGATGGGGCGATGATTTGCCTTGCAAAGCACACCCATCTGCCCTTTCGATGGCTCATTGGCTCCCAAGATCAGGTGCAATCTGAACTGGAATCATTTGGATAATTGACCTTCTGTGTGCATATATTAGAATAAATTAATTTTGATTGGCCATGCAGCATTAGGAACAAAGTGGGAAATGTTGGCTCTTTTATATTCAGCTGCTGGTTTGTTGTACCGAGTCTCCGAGGTGATTATGTATGCCATTCCCCAACTATTATGCATTTCTTTAGTTTAATAAAATAATTCTTGCTTTGAGCGGAGTAGAGAACAACACAGCAAGACACGGAGACCATACTAAACTTTTTAAGTAAAGCTTCAGCCTGACTTAGCAAGAAACGTATACGCTCAAATATGTGTGGGTGCACTGGAATGTAAATTTGTAAGGAGAATTTAGTTGTGTGGGTGGGATTTTGTATATAAATCTATTTATCTGTGCTCATGTAAATCTGCTGAAAGCAGAGTATCTGTGCTTGCCTCATGCAGCTTCTCATCCTCCCTGTTTTTTTTTTTGTTTTTTTCCCATTTCCATAAGTGACCTTGCTATTCCAGTGAAAGTGCCCATACTGTGTGTGTCTACACCAGGCACATGTCTTTTTGCTGCCTGATGGACAGCCATTAACCCTTGGTGAAGAGGTTGAGGAATATTTATGTCTGCCTGTCAGCGGTGACACGACACCCTCTGGGGATGAATAATATGCCTGCCCTACACTGACTTCAATTGTTGAGTCCAACTCACAGCAAAGTGGTTTGTGTGTGCATGTTGGTATGTGTGCCCACTGGTAGGTTTACTCTGTGTGTGTGTGTGTGTGTGTGTGTGTATACAGTAAGTTGTGTGTGGGTTTAGGGGCATTCGGATACCCTGAGGTGAGCAACATGAGATGAGTTCTACATCCCTCACTGACATCCAACAAACCTCCCACTCAGTACAGACGTCCGTGTCTCTCCTCTTCTCTGCGCCATGCATGGCATATTTCCACTGCTTTGTATCTGTTTCCTGTCAGTCTCTACATAACATAACATTTTAAAATTATTCAAGCTTAAGGCAGGGCCGATTTAATAGAATCCCTTCTTTTTATCACTATTATTTTACCACTACCACCACATTATTGGAAATGGCAGTCAAAACAGTCAGCTTTAGAAGCAACAGCGAGTGCACAGCAGACCCTTTTTTGCCCCCAGCATGACCTCTCAGGCTACATGCAGACTCACTTATCCTCTGATTGGTGGAGATTGTTGAGACCAAGCAGAAATATCTGCAGATGTTATACAGGACTAAATAAATAAATTATAAAAAATAAATGATCAAAGGTTGTATTTATTTAAACAGTTAGCTTTCTCCGAGAAAGTTGATGACCATCAATCAGGCAATAAGGCAATGAAGGGCAGTGCTCATTTTGTAATCCAAATACAATTTTATGTATGCCCACTGATCAAACTAAGTGTGAAAATATAGCAATTTTTAAGGAATTTGTGATTTATGATCTGGCATTTCATTAATAATGAAAGCATAATTATCAATTTTAACATAATTCACAAAATATTAAAAAAATCTAACTTCTTTGTGCCCAGCGAACCGAACTTGTACCCTTGGATTGATATAATATGGAGATCTCAAACAATGGTACATTTGTACTGCATTACACTGTTGGGGCCAGGTAGGTAATAAAGCAAAACATTGTTTATACATTCTCTGTGTGTTATTTCTTCAAAACTACCCCTGAGGTGCTCTGGAAAATTTGTCAGTGCTGCTTCCAACATTCCCAACTGGTTAAAAGCCATTAGTGAGAGAAAAGAATGTAGGTGTGAGCCGCAAGTGGCACATTCAAAGAATACTCGCTATTAAGAATTTGTTTACTTACAAGACAAAATATTATAAACAGACATGCACACAAAAACACATGGTGGAAGGGAGGGGAGTTACACACTGAACAATTCATGGAATAATACCCTAAGGCTAAGATAAGTTCCTGACCACCAGTGGCCAACAAGGTATTTATTAAAATCTTTAAGAACTGGTGCTTTTCCCATTTTTACAGATCTAGAGAGTCCTCCAATCCATTATTTATTGCAAAGCAGAATGGTTTGTTTTCTTTCCCGTTTGTAGACGGCTTGTGGGATATGATCCAAGCATTTCAAATTTCTGGTCTAGCAGGTGTACCAGGGAGCTCCTCTGGGCTTTTACACAATAGACGCTACAAAAGTCCCCCTGCTCCTGAAACCTTGTCAACATCAGTCAAGATAATTGTCCTCAATTTTGGAAAGTTTAATGAGTGTAATATAAGCTCTACACAAAATTTTATACTGACTTTGTTTATGTCTTGCACATTAAAAGGACTGCATCGTCAACTCCCATATATTTTCTCAGTTTGTACCAATGAAGAAGGCTTTCAAATCCTGTTTGCATGCAAGCTGCGTGGAGCAGTGGGCATCCGGTGCTGCAAAGGTTAATGATCTACACAAATCGTACCTTTGAGGGTGGTTGCCTTCACAAGACATTGATCATGTTCAGTGCAAAAGTCAGGAGCAGCACCATGCCTATGTTTTTTTTTTGTTTGTTTTTTTTCCCTAAATCATTGTTGATAGCTATGATAAAAGAGGGATCGTGACATTCTCAATACCTGCTTAATTGTAACCATTCACTGCATAATGTTTGTAAGCCCCTCAAATGCTTCAGCTAAAAGGTGATCAAGTGTACCTCTAAGCCACACATCCCCATGCGTCCATCTCCATGACAAATCAAGACGTGAGGTGTGGCAAAGTATATTTATTAGAGCTGACTGTCGAATTCAGCTTTTTAGTACAAGATATGTGTAAAAAAAAAATCACAAATACTGTAAACATACACATTGTCACTTACTGTCATTGACACCACGAGCAACCTAAGGATTTCATGTTGGTGAAATATCTATGTTATTAGTGAAATGTCAATATTAAAGTTATGGCTGTTACTGTGATGTTTTTTTCTGAACTTTCACCACTCCGTTTCACCAAAATATTGACATAAAATCCCTGAATTGAAATTGTAAGGTCACAGTAGAGGGAAGATGAAATGCATCTTCACAAACATATTCAGTTTAGCCGGAGGCAACAAGCAGTTGGTCTTAAATTTGAACTGTGTCAGGATGAAAGCTTCTTTTTTATATTTGAATCATAAAAATATAATGTAGGACTAGATGTCTGCACAATATGTTTTGGAAATTTGCTCCTGGAGATCTCAGGTTTTTTTTACCTCCTCACTCTTTCGTATCTGATTAGTTCTTCAAATCTTTGTTGAATAGATTCATACATACCTACATACATACACACATACTTTATTAATTCTACACAGGAAATTACTTTGTTACAGCAGCTACATGTGGTCAACAAGCACCACAATATACATTACATCCAACCCTGTATGAGTATGCCTATACACATTGGTAGAAGGCACAAGTAACAGAAATAAGTTAAAGAGGCCATATTATACTTGTTTTCCCATCTTTGATTTTGGACCCCTGTAGAGTAGCTAGACACAACTGATCTAACAGTAAAGTCTGTAGATCTTTGGAAAACTGTTCCTCTTGCCCTCTGTCTTCCCTCTATTGTCTGTGTTCTCTCAAAACAGTCTGTGTAGCTTCCTCCTCCCCCTTTCCCTCCTCTGTGTGTACCTCTGCCCACTGTTGTACCAACAATTTCTTTGGTCTGATTACTGACACAAAATAAACACAGGTAGGATACTGATAAAATGTTACTTACACCTTGTGCTTCTCACTCTTTAACATGACCAACATGGGAACAGCGCTGTTCTTTAGCAGCAGTTTAGCCACTAATCCAGCTCGTGTGCTCATGTTGAGGAAGTGCCGTGAATGAATCCACACAATATTTTTCTTTTGTCAGCGAAGAAACAGGAACGCTATCAACTTCTGTCTGGTGCTTGCCTCTTAAGAAAAGCTTAACCAAGTTAACTTTCCTTCATTCAGCCAAAAAAAACACTTTATTGGAGCCATCTCAAACAACATGCTGTAATCCACGAGGCAGACAGCAGAGCGCAGCAGTGTCTGAACAGAGTGGGGGAGGGGGCAGGCACAGCACTGTGTGCAGGGAGTTGGCATGCCCAAACAGGGAAGTCCAGCACACATTTATGACAATGGAACAACAGAGTTAAAAATAAATAAATAAATAAATCATTAAACACAGCATGTAGATCCAACCGAACCAGCCTGCAGGGCTCATTTCCAAATGTGTACACCTCATTATTTGAAGCTTTGACATTGTTTTAAAAGATTATCCAACATTGTAACGGCATTTATTGGTCAGAAAAGACAGAAAAACATAATAGCTCTCCTTTAACAAAAAAAACACACAGCTGTACTTAAAATAGCTATAAAAACAAGTATAATATATATAAACAAGTATAATATATATAACAACATACTCATGTATAGTGTACAAAGAATTGTGCAAAGAGTGCCACCTGTATTATCTCAAAATACAAATGAATAGAAATAAAAGATTAGAAATATAAAAACACATATCTTCATGTTAAGGTTAATAAATACATGCATGCATACAATATTTATTGCACAATAAACAGTTTGATGGCAGCTGGCAGGAAGGACCTCCTGTAACATTCAGTCCTGCACCTGTGGCATTTTATCCTATGAGAGATACAAAAAAAAGGGAAAAAAAAGTTTACAATAAAAATCTATGGTCAGATGAAAATGATGTATGAACTTTGTGAAGACATACAGAAAGTGTTAAAAGGC
This sequence comes from Naso brachycentron, assembly GCA_029874485.1. NCBI lineage: Eukaryota > Metazoa > Chordata > Actinopteri > Acanthuriformes > Acanthuridae > Naso > Naso brachycentron. The sequence goes on along the minus strand of JAQFJA010000012.1, from coordinate 23,802,885 downwards.
ACATAGCAAAAGTACACATGTTCATCAAGACCATGATGATAAAAGAGTTGAAATGTGACCTAGTAAAATCGTGGTTGCTGACATGTTGATGGCATACAGTAGTGCTCGGTTTCAGCCGTGCACAGTGGTGCTGTGGGATGAGGAATGATTATTTGGCAATGTTTATTTTAACATGAGAGCACACTTAAACACTGACTTGGTACATCATTCATGACCACCATAAAGGTCAAACACAGTTGATTTGGGTTAACTATTTGCATTTTTAACAAACGGTTAAGAATAGCTCTGCAAAGCCATGCATGCAGAGAGCAACTGTAATCACAGCTTGTGATTTTTTCACAACATGAAATCTCTATAAGACAGGATACAAGGGAAGAAGGTGTTGTTTATCCTAATGATTTGTCGGAGGTTTGCTAGTTCACACAAACTGAAAAATGCTGATTGCCTGCAGCTCCTTTGCATTCATCTTACTTGTTCACTGTATTTTGTTGTTACAAAAGCAGTAAATGCCACTGTGCTTCCCGAAACTGTTTCACAATAAAAGCCTCCCTGTGGTTCTGCTACCTAACAGTTTGGATGCCATTTATGAAAAGAAAATAAGCACAGAAATGTAGAAGGAGAACAAAAATCTAAACCACAAGAT
>JAQFJA010000012.1:23768088-23780494 GCA_029874485.1 Naso brachycentron | reverse complement strand
TTTTAGATGACACACTTACGGACAATACTGTGTGTAAGGCTGCACCTAATGATTACTCACATTAGTGACGATGATGATGATTAATATTGAACGCCCATCACAAGTTTCCAAAACCCAAGATTACGTTTTCCAAATGTTTTATTTTGTCCAAACAACCTCCCAAATTTCAATTTACTGTCATAGAAGACTAGGAAAAACAGCAAATATTTACATTAAAGAAGCTGTGATCACTAACTATTTGCTATTTGCACTTAAAAAATGACTTCAAAATAAATGCTCGTTAATTATCTGTCAAACGACTGAAAACTTTCCATGAACATACATAAAGTATATATATTTATCAATATATAAATAAGGCGTTAACTAGATTATAACTTAGGTGGATTACAGATGATCTTTCCAAAACAAAGGCATTTCATATTATTATTTACTCAGTAGTCGTTATTTGAAATTATAAAATTTTATTGGCCCTCTGGGAAAATTCAGGAGTTGCAGCAGCAAAAAGATAGACTACAGATAAAAAGATTTTTTTTTAAATAAAACCAAAAAAAAAACAATCATGAATAGAAAATTAAAAAACATTAGAAAGTAATTATGTATTCTAAAAAAAAACCAAAAACATAAAAACCCCAAGACCATACAGACTACAGAAATGTTAAATCCAGATCAGACAGCTTCTTGAAATGGCCTTGTCTTTGCCATCACGTCTTCACGTGTGAAATCAGCCACATAAACGACTGTCTTTTGTTGTTTTAGCAGAGTGAGCGATCCTGCTTCATTTGACCTTTTACTCCATTGCCCTCTCTCTCCCTCTCATTCACTTCCTCTCTCCACCGTCGTCCTTTCCCTCGCCGTGTCCTTCCGGCCACTGCGCACCCCCTGCCCTGTGTTGTGACAGGCATGTCATGCTGGTGTTTGGCTGCGCCATGTGCAGCGCAGGGAGGCAGCCGGATCCGTGTGTAGAGCCTCGGGGGCGGGGAAGAGTGTCCCCGGCTGTCTCTCTGTCTCTGGTTGGTTGGTGGTCTACCGGGGCATGGATGCCACCGTATCATCCAGCACCTGCTACCCCTGACCTCGCTGCAGCCAGAGGGAGAACGCCCTCACACAGACATACATACACACACAAATTGCCCTCTCACCTCACTGACATTGTCCCAGACAAAGCAGCTTTGCCATCATCAGTTGAATTTGCTGCCATTCACCCGTCACTCCATCCATCTGTCATCGTGTGCACTGACTCCTCCAAAGGAACTGTTTGTCTTTCACACAGTGTGATTTTTACTCCAGTGCAGATGGCAGATCAGGTTCAGCCTCGTCAAGCCAGGTTTTGTTGTTGCCTGTTGTAACAGTGTTTTCCTTCCGTCTGCCAGGGACCAACGTCCACGAGGCCAAGAAGATTCTGAGCGAGAGCGGCCTGCCCATCACAGCAGCAGACAACCTGGATGACGCCGCCAGGAAGGCTGTGGCCGCCATCAAGAAATAGAAAACCATCAGTGTAACCCCACTACATTTTGTCCACTCATCACCACCATTCATAACAGCCTCAGACCAGCAACATCAGCCTTTTCTTACACATACGGACCTCCAGGACTTCAAGCCTTTGCTCTCGTAAGTGTTAGCACTGGCTTCAAAATAAAGGCTTTTAATAAGTTTTTAAGTATCTATATCACAGGTTGGGGGTGCCATATCACTACAGAATTTCACTTTTACACTTATATTGGAAATGCAAATTACCTTCGATATGTTTTTCTCTATTAAATGCATATTGATTAGGATAAATCAATCTCAGGATTATTATTATTATTTTACATTAGAAATGTCAAAATAATCTGGTAAATCATTAATTTTTTTAGTTACTTCTTTCAAAAATCAAGTGTAGACCCAACACTTTGTGCATTCCATTTTCCATGTGTCATGGCATAAGTCATTGTGGCATTTTTATGTTATTCGTTTCCTCTGGCCTTGACTTTAGGCTCAGTATGACTGAAACACAGCTCACTTGTGAGTTTTGAAATCACCTGCTGGCACCTAACTACGAAAACAGAAGGGAAACAGGTAGCTTTGCATCACTAGTGTCTGGTTTATCAGTGACTTCATTCTTCAAGTTGGTCCAGATCGAATAATCCATCCAATGCCTTATCTGTGTCTTATCTGAGATGGATAAAGTATCCATGCTGTGAATTTTGTACATCATGTCTTATTTGTGAAGTGCTCTGTCGCAAACAGTGTGTCAACTTCTCAATTCTGTGCCTGGATCATTAAGGCTTCACGGGTTTTGTAAACTATCCAAGCAGTACTTTCATACAGAGAAATGTTGAGAAAACAAAATCTAAAATAATGTTGAAGGCAGATTTTTTTTTATGATTGTGAATGTATGTTGACAGGATGTCTTGAATGCAGTGTAAAAACTGTGTAGATAAATTTGAGAGATTAAAAGAAATATTTCGAGATAATGTCCGTGTTGATTTGTTTCCTTCATGTAAGAATGTCTGGGGGAGGGGGGGATATTTTTCGCTCTGGTTCTAGTGGCCTTTTCTGGAGAAAGTACTGGAAATTAGCAAGATAAATTTAATGTTAGCGGGGGTTGAAGACCCTCAGCAGTTTGTACTGTTGCATCCTCATGAGCCCACTACTGACTACAGTATCTAAGCAACTCGTGCACAGTTCAGACGGGAGATAACCTTTAAATGTTTAGTGGGTGCTCATTCTTAGTAATTCAAGTTCTCTGTTTGCCAACCTGACAACTGGATTATGCCAAGTTTGTCCTTTAGATCAACTTATCATTTGTTAAATCCAACAGTCACATAGTTAATACCTTTTGACTTCAAACTATGATAAAAGCTATTTGTTATACTGACATTTTAGGTTTAATTTGACTTCCTTTGTGAAGCCATGCGGTTGCAAACCAATGCTGCAGCTGTGACACCTGAGAGAAGATTTATGAAGTATAATATACAACTATTTCTAGATAATGTCTGCTTATTGCCAGCTCTTTTCTTGTTAAATTGTTCATAATTGTTTATAATACGTCAGAAAAAAGTAAAAAGAATTCCGTTATTTTCACGATGCCATCTTCAAATGTCTTATTTTGCCCAAACAACAGTGAGAACTATCAAATATTTATTGATTTAGTAAGTACTCTTGTTCAGTGTTTCTGAAAATTAATGTAGTTTGATATTTTCAGTTTAAAAAAACTGTAATTTGAACAGACACAGCAGAGCAGAATCCAGAATTTTGAATTATTAAAAATAAATAAATAAATAGAAATTCAAATTGTTTGTTAAACATCGTGGTATCTGGAGACATTTTCAAAGATTAAAGATGGAAAAAAATATACAAATTAAAAAAAAAAAAAAGATTTCTCTTTCTCTGTTGTATTTATTGAATTGATCGTGTTTAGTACATTAATTTGAATTCATTTGCTGTAATGGACACAGTTTGACAATGAGCTCTTTTCACTGAGAACTCACTCATATATGACTGTATGCAAAAATATGCCATAGATCAAGTTATCTACCTAATTCACATTTGATGTTCTGCCTTGTTTTCCATCTGTTCATGGATACACATTTACGCACTCACTCAAACTCCTGAAATCACACACCTTCAGTCCTTTAATGAAACTCAAGTGTAAGTCGTCCCAAGAGAGACTTGAGAGGAGCGACTGTCCTTCATCGGCCCTGTGTAAGCGGCACAGAGAGTTGACTGAGACCTCTTCCTGTCAGACACACTGACTGTGTGATGGATTATCTGTCAGGCAATCTGAGAGGACGCCCAGACACACAGGAGCGACTGCCACCTCCATGAAAGACACACACATACACACACTGAAAGCATTTTTCCCTCCTTTTGTGCACCAAGAGGTTTTCTCTGAGAGGAACACTAAGAGAAAAGTGAGTCTCAAACTGGAGCTTCTCGTTGGTTTTTCTTTTCTTGTTTGTTTTTTATTCAAGGCAAAGTCAAGAGGACTCCAGTCGGGGCCCTCTGGTAATTGCTTCAGTTGCTAGACATCTTTGTTTTCCGTGTAGTTAGAAGTGACATGCTGTGTTAAACTGCCAACCTTGACACAAACTAGAAAGAGATATTCAGCGAAGTTGTTGGCCTGCTACTGTAATTTATTTGTGATTTATTCATTCCAAGTATTCCTATCTCCAAGAGTCATCTGAAGACACCTACTCAGAGGTCTTTGGCTTGGGGCTGCACCGTGCCAGCCAGCCGAGCCGTAGAAATGGACTGAAGGGTTCAATAATTGCCTTATTTCATGCTCTTCCCTCTGTGTGTCAGAAATATCCCCGCTGATGGATTGGACGGAGGAATTTAAGGCTTGTTAAAGCGGGCTTCTCGGGCCCTGATATTGTTTAATTCAGTGTCAAGCTGGAGGTCACAACGAAATGTGCACACTGATTTACTGGGCAAAATTAGTGCCGCTCCTTCATATAAATATAGATGAGGGGAAAGAAGCTTTGGAGGTCAGCTTGAAGACTTCTGCCATGCAGCCCGCTGCTCTTAACTTGGCTAATACGTCTGGAGGTGAAAGAAGGGGAGTGTTGTTTTAAAGCGACCCTTTGGGTGGGTTGCTCCTTTAATTAAGCGGAATTATTATGCCGCTGGAGTTTTATTTTTCACCCTTGGTAGCTCGCTTTATTTGTCTCTGTAATTGTCCATTTTGCTTTCTCAAAATGTGGCAGGTTTTTTATGTGGTTTTGAATTGATGTCAAAACGGTAATTGCCACTTTATGAAGCTGCCTTCAGCGTTTAAGCGTGTTGGGAGAGTGGGTGCTTGGGAGAAGCTCTTTTGCAGACAGGGTCAAGGCCGTCTCTGAGGAAGTATTGGATATTTATCGAGCCATTTGGAAGCAACAACTATGAACATATTAGGTCATAATAAAGCAGTAGCGGTATGAATTACATCCTGCTGTTGTACTTCATCTTTCTGGGACAAGAGGCTGCGTAATATTTACAATTTTCTGCCTGTGCATCTGCCAACCAAGCGGCGGACAGATGAGGTTCATGAGCCTGTGTGTGATTGTGTGTGTGCATTTGTCTGGTTTGTTCTTTCCTGTGTGTGTGTGAGTGTTGGCGTGTGTGTTGGCATATTGATGTATCCATCCCTGTGAGAAGTGTAGACGTGTTAATGCATAAGTTCTTAAGGGGTGAGTAGAGAGACAGCAAACATTTTCTTCCCAACGGGATCATGAAATCTCGGAAGCGTTGCCGGTTTGTTTGTTTTCCTCATCTCATTCGCAGAAATGTGAAAAAAGAGAGCAGGTCCGGCCTCACCTCTGCACGGCCGTTATTGTCTTACTTCTCAGCCTGAAAATGAATAATAGCTGTTGACAGGTTTTATGGAGGAAAAGCAACATAGTGTAGGAGAGAGCAGAAAACGTCAAGAGTGAAGGAGCAGCTGAGGCTGTCAGCGGTGCGTTCAGTTACCGCCCAGCCGTTGAGGTCCTCAGATTTGGCCTTGGCTCGCAGATGAGCAGAAAAATCCATTTCCCTCTCTCCAAACTGTTGTCAGTGTGTCCGTAATTGAAGGACTTAGAATCGATTTAAATTACCTTGGCTGTCTTGAGAAATTGAGCGAAGAGGAGGCAGATTTAAAAAGTTGCTATAAGCAACAAACCTCCTGAATCTTGCTTTTTCCATGACAATGTCTTGTTTTCAGCCTGTCTGCAGGCTGCTCTCACAATCAATACAATTTGAGGGTTTCTTAGTTTCAAGTGCAAAGTTGGGGGAAGTTTGGTCCGAAAGAATTTTTGGGGTGTTTCCAGTGCAGCTGCTGCACCGAGCTGTTAGCCTTCCCATTCTGTTCTCTCTCTTCTTATCAATCAAATTTAATGTGTCCCATCTTTTGTGCCATTAAGTGATGCATCTAATCTAATCTAATCTAATCCAATCCAATCCAATCCAGTCATCAATGGATTTTTCTTCTCCCCTTCCTTTCTTCTTCAGCTTTTATTTTACTCACTTTTACCCTGATCCATCTATTTCTCACTGTTTGTTCTTTTATCCGTCCATCCTGCCTTCCTTCCCTTTTTCCTAGCTTTGTGCATCCATACTGTGTACTTTTCCCACCTTACTGCAACTTCTACTTCCTTACTGTCATACTTTTTCGTTCTTGCATTCTATCAAACTACCTCCACTCCCTTCTTTCCTGCTTCCTTTGCACATTTATAATTCCAGCTTTTCAGCATTTATTCTCATCCCTTCCTTTCTTGCTTCCTTCTTTCCTTAATGCCTCATTCCACAGGTAACTTAAAGTGAGCTGGTATTAGCTAAGGAAAGGAAAGCAGAGGTAAACATATATTCAACACTGACTTTTGAATGTTTCAAATGGAATCTGAGTTCCCATTTCTGATCCCATCCTGCATCTGTCCGTCACACTTCTCCTTCCTGTTTCTTTCCCATCCGACCCTTCCTTCCTGTCATGCCTGTGCCTTCTCTGCCCATCATTCACACATCCATTTATTTACTCATCTTTTTGCAACTCAGGCAGATTTCCATTCATCCTGCTGTTATGCTTCCTTTCTCCACCTCTGCCTTCATCTAACTTCTATCTCTGTAACATCCTCATTTTGCTCCATTGTGCCTTCCTGCAGTTTTCAAACTCTTGCTGTACAGCAGCTTCTTTTCTTGCTTACTTTCACTCTTGTAATCTTCCTCTTCCATACTTTTTGTCACCATCCTCTGTACTTTTTTTCTTTTGTTGATCTATAGTTTTTCCTCATATCACTCATTCCTTCTTTTTTCTCTTGCCTCGTACCAACCTCCTTCCTGACTAAGCCATTATACTTTGAATAAGCTAATAAGAGGCAGAAGAAGTTAAATAGAGGGAAAAAGGGCTAAATGTGTTCTTTGCTGTCTTTTAAATATTCATAGTGATCTTTTTGCAAAGTAAACCCTCTTCTTGCTAAGTTGTCATTTCTGGCAAAGCAGCGTCAGGAGGGCTGGAAAGAAACCCTCACCCGGACTGACAGCACTTAAAAGCTCTTTTGGTGTGACCTCTGAAAGCTGATGCCCCCTAATTAAAACAGCAGCAGAAGCAACAGAATGCTGTTTCAAATTGCTTGATAATTAGATCCCAGATTTATCCTGCTGGAGCGCTCGGCAGGTGTTCAGCTGACACACTCAGACACTCCATTGTCCCACAATGCCGAGCTCTCATGCCGTCTGCTGAGTAAAAATAAAGGTGAGACACTATCCTGGGGGGCCGACCATACGGCTCAGTGGAGGAAAAAGCGGAGATGCTTTTGTTGCTCATGAGTTCCTTCTTTTCTCCTGTGTCTTCCGCACTTTTTTGTCAGATGGCTGGCTGGTTTTGATCTCAGGTTTTTCAAAATAAAAATACATTCACGTCATCATGACCTGATCTATCAACTTCATGAATCATGCAAGTTGCAGCATCTGAATGTGTGTGTGTGTCTGCTTGCTTTTTGTGTTCAGAAAGGGCTGCGTCTCGTGGTGAAGGTGACTTTCACAGTTAATAGCGATAACGTTACCTTTTCACTGCCTTCTTTTCTCCCTCTGCCGTCTCATACTCGGGCTGAATATATGAAACCTGTGTGTGTCGAGTGCCATCGCCATCAAACGACTCCGCCTGCAGCGCGCGCTGAGAGAAGGGTTTGTGCCGAGACGGGAAAAGTGGCCTGTCACCTGTGATTTCGGCAACAATATAAAGCGAAGCGGTAATGGCAAAATGAAGGCTGCTGCCACGCTGAAGCACTCTCAGACATCCAGCTATAAACAGACACAGTACACAAGGTAATGAAGTTTAGCATGTGAGCGAAGATCTGCCTTGTTGAGGACCTTTCTTTGATGCGGGAGCTGCAGGTAATCAGAGCAGATGTGTTTATTTTACTTTCGTATCGTGGATGCGTGTAAAAACCCACCTGGATAGCAAATCTGTGCATATTGGTGTGTGTGTGTGTTTATTCTGTTTGAAGACGGGATGAGCTGTTTGTGTAGTGAATATGCTTGAAGGTTTGTTTGCATTCTGACTTGCAAATGAATTGCTTTTCCCAAAGAGATAAACTGCCAGCTTAGCACATCTTGGCCCGGAACATTGAAATCATGTGGCAGCAATTAGCATGAACTGAATACACTAGAAAGAAAGATAACAAATTGTAAACTTTGTCTTACCTTTTGTTTACCCGCAGCAGATTTACTGAGCACACACGGTCAGTGTGTTCACACTGCAGCACACATTCATTAGTGGGAGCTTTCACAGAGTGCAGAGCTCAGCCCTCCTGCTGGCTGCAGGGAGGACTTGAGGGAGATTTACCAACGTATTAATGGCAGCTCATCAAGTCAGCTTAATTTTTGGTCAACTCTGAAAAAAAAACATCATTTGCAGGTTTCGATTGGCTCACATCACTCAACTCTGCCAGTTGTAGAAGCACAGATTTTTTTTTTTTTTGAAGATATTTTTGGGGGGCTTTTGTGCCTTTATATACAGGACAGCTGAAGAGTGGACAGGAAACAGGGCAGAGAGAGGGGGAATGACATGCAGCAAAGGGCCACAGGTGGAATCGAATCCGCTGTGTGAGGACATAGCCTCTGTATACGGGGCGCCTGCTCTACCGACTGAGCCACCGGGTGCCCCGAAGCACAGAATTTTTTTATCTATTTATTTACTTTAATTATAACAAGTTTGGTAAATCAAGTCTGTTTTAATTTTGGTCAACTTTGAAAAAAATCCATCATTTGCAGAATCTTGATTGGCTCACATCACTCAAATTTGCTAGTTGTAGAAGCACAGAAATTTTTTTTAAATTACAGCAAAGTTGGTTAAATTTGAGTTTAACTTATCAAACGTTGAAGCAAATGGGTTAATATTACTTAAATGATAATAAATCAGGAAATAATTTTCTTTTTTCTTTGCTTTTTTATTCCTTGTATGTAGATATATTACTGGCAAAGACAACATAACAAGTGAATACAGCTTTTAAATGTACATGTAGAAACATTTTTAATGACCATTCATTTACAACCACTAACATTTTTCAGCCCTGGGTTCACTTTCAAAACATCATACAGTTTCAAAAGCTGCAAACTATGTGGACTCAGTGGATCAGTTTTAATTACTTTGAAACCAGCTGCTACATATAACAATGTCATCTCATTTTTCCATTAAACTCAACGGGCAGTTACACCCAATGTATCCACAACACATTTAACTGATATTGTCTTTTTAAACTGTAGAAATTAAGTTAAAAACCTGACATAACGAAAAACTAATGCAGACATTTTTCTTTGTCTGTTTACCCCAACACATTACTGGAATAAAGTTCATTATTGGAATAAAGTAAGATGAATAAATTAAAATAAACATTAGAATAAAAGTAATTTTAAACGTAATTTTAAAGTTTAAACTTTTATTTTCATTGTAACTGCTGTATATCATCAGCCCTGTATTGAAGTTACAGGTGCACAAGACTAATATATAAATAAGGAAATATCTGATTGGTGCATAGGTCCATGTATCACTGACATGGAATCCAGTAGTAAAACAGTATTAAAATACTATAGAATACTATAGAGTGTTTAAAGTGGGACTGGGCAAGTTTTATTATGCTTTAACTTATCGTTATGATGTTGGTTGCACAATGTATTGACTAAAAAATAATAGTAGCATCTAAGTTTGAAGTAGTTCCCTGTAAGCTTTGTTTTACCATGCAGTTCAGTTAGATGAGGGTCTGTTTCCTCCTGCTTTCATGTCTTCATTACAGACTAAATGAGTGAATAAACTCAAGCTTTTGCTGCTTATGTTCTCTTTGACTTCGCCCTCCACCTTCAACCAAACTCCTGCTGTAGTAACTTCTTTCTCTGAAGCAGGGCTTAACCTATGTTGTAAAATTATGACGATTTCACTTGACCTTTTCACTGTTCTTTCCTTCTCTCTTATTTCTAGAGTAATGGTGATCGTTTCCTCATGGAAAACAAGTGCAGCGAGTCCAGTGTTGGCAGTTTTCTAACTTTTGAGGAAAACAGAAAGTGATCCGGTTGTGTTTGTGACAGTAGCATCTTCAATAAGACCAAAAACACTGGGAGGGTTTTAAAAAGATGCCTGTTTCTACTTCCAGTGTTAAAAATATCAGTACTATGTTTCTCCCATTCAGTCGCTACACCAATGTCTCTATGTGTAAGAGGAAGGGAGAAACAGATAGAACAGAAATGAAAGTAGGGCCTGCTCTCAGTGATGAAACATTACCTACAACCAAAGGATATTTCAAACACTTTCGCTTGTAAAATTCTCCATTACATGGGTCAATAGAGGGCAATGGGAGAAGAATAAATACCTACACCTCTCCAGAAGACCAAAGCTTCCTTTGCCTGTACACACACGGGCACACACACACACTCATACACACACCGGCTGACTCTCGCTGTCAGCCCATCTGATTGCCTGTTAGGGAGTCTCACCCACAACGACAAGTGCCCTTTTTCGCCAAGAACCATTTTCCCCGCCATGTCAGATATGGGGATATTAATGAATGCACAATGACAGTACTTAGGGAGCCAAGCAGCTCTCCTGCCTCTGCAAATTTACCCACAGGTCACTTTTGTATGACAAGGAAAAAGAAACTACGGAAACAAACAGGTGCGGGTCAGAAACTCATCTCCTCTCCCAGATTAAAAACTCATCTCTCAAAGCAGCGAGGCGTTATTGGGGCTGATTCACGGGGCTTTCAATGCAAATGGAGGTGTGATTAGGCACATGGGGGTGTGGGGAGTGCGCGGTGGAGACGTGGCTGGTGCAGACGAAAATGGTGTATCCCTCTGTCCAATTACCTCCGTTTGGGATAACAGAGAGAGGCTGAATCTGCCTCTGAATCACCCACAAAGAGTTAAAGTTCTGTGTATTTCTGACAACATTCATTCATTAAGAGCTTTTTATACATTCATGTATGCCATTACCACATCAGTGTGAAACTTTCTGTATTACTATGTATGTAATCTTGCAGCATTTGAGCGTTGGAAACATAAGAATATTGGTGGAACAGAGGCCAAGAAAGCATGTTTGCTTCAATGATCCACCAAACTAAATGAGACTATCTCTTTGAAAAGGAAGTCCACTCTCACATCCATGTGCGTGGTGTAATATGAAATGAGTTGAAAGTGTGATGAATTCATAGGTCATTAAAGCGCTGCTTCTGATGCCTTTTTAATGAAAAGCACCCCTGTAGAGCAAAGCCAGCGAGCTTAAAACCAGGAGATTTTATCTGCTGTTGTTTCCTCATTAACCTTAAATTATGCAAACCAGTACAGTTCACATTTGAGTTTGTGGACAGCTCTGTTCGGTCGCTCTTACAGTACCACAATCCTCCCCCTCCTCTCCCTCTCTCATCCTGATAGCTGAGGGCTTTCATGTTAGCTCCAACAATCTAAGTCTTGTCTGCTTCTTTCCTCTGTAATGAGCTCCGGTAAGCTGACAAGGTCATGTGGCGCAGACACAGGGAAAATATATTTTCTTCTTCTGTGTGCAGACTATGAGTGTTTGCACAGGTTCGGTTTTTTTTTAATCTGTAGAAGTGTGTGCTTAAGTGTGTTTGTGCTTGTGGAAGCACATCAAGCCACAATGCTAAACCAAGGTCGGAATAAACAGAAACTCATTCATCCCCCTACATTTCTCGTTACAACCCTGATCCCCGCGAATACCTGTTCTTTCTAATTTCAGGTGGAGGCTCAGATGCAGCCTCAGGGTACGGTTTCATAATAAAGTATACATATTTATCTGGTCTGCTGACATCAATGATCCTATCTGGATCGATGAGGAGGATTAGTATTACACACTGAATCTGATGACACCTGCTCAGTGGCCTGTGGACATTTTTAAAGGTTGTTCATAATAGAACAAGAATAAGTGTGTCTGAGTTCTGCTGTATCTTTTGTTACATTAAAGGAGAAGTTTGTTTTTTTTGCACATTAAGCCCAATCATAGGGTTCATTGATCGCATACAACAGTAAATAACGATATTATGACGAATGGTGCAGTCTTGAGATCGCAAGCTCATAGCTCATGTCACCACAAGCTGAAAACAGCAGAGGTGCAGGGGCACTGAAAGTGCTTTGACATGCCCTCATAAAATACAATAAATGCTTGTTTTTAAAGAAGAGAAACTCAGCAAATGTTTCGTGGTTTCCTTTCAGTGTTGTGTTTTAGTGTAGGTACATGAGAGGACACCACAAAACGTTCAGTGAGCTTTGCATCTTTTAAAACGAGCGTTAATATGTTTTTCGACGGATTGTTGAAGCACTTTCAGTGGCCGTGCACCTCAGCGTTTTCAGCTCACAGTGACGTCAGCAATCAGCTCACATTCTCAAGACTGCACCATTTGTCATAATAATGCTGTAGAACATAGTATGTGATCATAAATATCCTTATTGTAAGGCTAAATATGCAAAA
>JAQFJA010000012.1:23721594-23737185 GCA_029874485.1 Naso brachycentron | reverse complement strand
ATGAATTGAGGTTAGGTTAATGTTAGGGTTAGGGAAAGGGCTTGGGTTAGGCTGTACAAATGAATGGAAGTCAAGATAGTGGTACAAACACGTGTGTGTGGGTGTGTGTGTGTGTGTGTGTGTGTGCGCGCGTGTGTTTGTGTGTGTGTGTTAGGGTCAGGCCTGCTGAATGAAGGTGTCCTCTGATTTGGTCCGCTGTGACTCCGGGGGTCGGTGCGACAGACGACTCAGCACCTGTCATCGGCCGAGTCCCACTCATCAGTCACACCTCCATATGCTGCCCATTTAAATCAGACGTGTGGGCACTCGACTGGCAAAGTCCGCACACCTAGTGACCCTCTCCACATCTGTTGACAAAGCTTTAAACACATGCAGCACGGAGGAGGGGGAAAGGACAGTCCACAGGGGAAGGAAAGCAAAAAGAAGCAACAGCCACATTTACATGTAGCGAGAAATCACCTGAAGTAAGCTGGCTCTTGGTTGAGGGGTCTAACACTCATCACTAAGTTACCTTATGTAATAATGCAAATACCTGGGTTGGTAATTCTATTTGCCCAAGTTATGACAAGGAAGGCAGCCTGGAGCTATTTACATTTTTCCTACCATAAAATGAATCCCATTTAATGACTGAGACCAACAATATTTTAGGCGGCTCCTGACTTCTCAATCCTAAAGTCATTCACAACCATTGAAGATGTTAATCAGGTCTCAAATATAAACTTTCGTTGTAATTGATTCAGTAATTTCTCAGAACAGCTGGTAGCCACAGATGTTAACAGAAGTTCTGCACAAACATTTTTCAAGTATGTGTGAAAAAACGTATTTTCTTAGGACTGTTCTCAACTGCGGTTAATACATGCTAGAGACTATTTCTGTCAGCATAATGGTCTACGTGGGGTCAACTGAAAATAAACTACATCGCCCATGTTTGTCATAATAAAGGAATATGGCACATAGAGCAGCAGTGTGGCTCACTGATGTGTTTATAAGTCGGTATATGGCACAGAGGCTGCATATCAGACTTGGACTGCACAGAAAATGCTATTAACAATATAAAATGTAGAATTTCAACAGACTCATTCTACAAAATATTTCCCAGATTTCGGCCGCTACGCCAATGCAATGAAAGTTAATAAAGTATTGCTTGTGGTGCTATTAATTAGCCTTCAGTTTAAAGTTACTTATCCATGCATTCTGCTGCTGTGACACTTGAATAACTCAGTGTATGATCGCTTATGTTCATCTTATCTTCCTTTCAACAAAAGAAAAAAACAAATAAAACCTTATGACAGTATGTCATATTTAAATGATCCATAGGAGTTACTGGCTAAATAAACCCAAAACTGCCAGCATGGCTTAATAACGCCACAGGATGTAGTAACATGTGTAAACTGTGGTTTAAGTAAATTTACCTTTTTAACTTCCTTAGTCAAGTTGACAACAAGAATATTCAGTTGTGAGGTGTAAAAGATGCATGTAAGCAGTTTAACCCGAATTAGCCCTTTACTGGAGAACAGCCAGTGGCTGGAGTGCAGCCATGAATATAATTGTATCCTGAGAAAGAGAGAGAGAGAGCGACAGAGAGAGATGAAATGAAATGAAGTATTAGTTCAAGGCAGAAGAGAAATTCTGTCCCTTTATCGGTGACACTGTTGAAATTTGATGTAGGTGTGTGTGCGTGCATGTGCATTTGGATGCAAATCAGTGCGCGAACGCGGTTATGTTTGTACTTCTGCATGTGCGATTGCATTTTTAAGTAAGCCTCATACGGCTGTGTGTGTTGGTGTGCAAAGGCAGAGCACACTCAAGTGACTGTGTAAAAGAAATGCAGAGGGCATTCTCTTCAAACGGACGGTATTCAAAGAGCAGGGAATTTCAAAAGGAGACAGCACTGAGGGCAGTCGGGTTTGAACTGTGTTTGTGCAAAGCAGTCTGCCTTTAAAAAAAAAAAAAAAAAAAGGTATTCCTGAAGTGCATTCACTTTTCTTGGAGGAGGACAGAATATTAGGAGAAATGAAGAAAAAAGTGGTGGAGCCAGCCAGACGGACAGGGAGAGAGGGAGTTAAATAACCGGCCAGAGAGCAGAGAGTGGAATACGAGAGAGCGGGGAGCTGTGGAATTAGAAAGAAAGAGAAAGAAAGAGAGAAAGAGCGGAACACATAGGGGGAGAACATTGGCCCGGGGCGCTCCTACGTGCTGTGCCTCTTTTCTCCACTTTCTTCTGGATACTCTGAGAAGAGGAAAGAAAAAGAGGGGAGACGAGAAAAAACAAAACCCACTTTCCATCCACACCTATGGGAGTGCTGAAGCCGCCGGTGCCCCATATAGCTGCACCAGTCTGACCTCGGCGCTGCTGGACTGATGGCAAGTGAATTACCATGTCAGTGGCCCAGTGCCCTGTCATGCCAACTCCCTCACACACATAATAAACACACTCCATCACCCGTTCGGCCCAACCACACTGCCCAAAGAGAGCATATTAATTATGGATGTACGTTAAATTACTTTCATTACCTCTCTTGCTCAGTGGAGGGATTGAGACAGGGATGATAGATGGACAGGGTTTTGCTATGTACCTCCCCAAGTAGCAAGCGTCCCCTTTTTACTTTCTCTAACCCCTCTTCATTTTTTATATTGCACCAATCTCACCACATGTTACGAGTCTCTCTCTGTTAAAGGAAGAACAAGAAGAGTTCTTTATTTCTCACACACAATTATACTTTATACAATGTAATGAAATCGATTCTCTGCATTAACCCCTCCATTAGGGGCAGTGGGCAGCCACTGTACGTTGTCCAGAGACCAGCGCTGACAGGAAAATTTTACCTCAATGTGCATGTTTTTTTGCAGCATGGAAAACAGGAGCAACTAGATGAAACCAACGCAACTACAGGAAGAATACAAAATCAATAAAAACTGAGAAGTTGAGATAGAAAAATGTTTTTAAGATATCACACATCGTCTGCCTTTCTTATAGGGACAGTTCACCCTAAAATGAAAATCCAGTCATTATCTACTCACTCTCATGCCAATGGAAGGTTGAGTGAATGTTTTTAGCTCTTAGGTTTAGAGCTCAATGAGACTTCAATGCTTGTCAGGGATATTAGATGTCATCACATGAAAACAGTTAAAATTTATGTCTTTGAAAAAAGGGATGTGAGACTACCAACTGACATAGCCATGATCACTCGCTAAATCAGGTCACGCTACGAGGAGAGAGTTTTGTAGAAAAGTAAGTGCGCTCAATCAAATCAGAAGTTTAACACTTCAGGGTGGTGCGTTAAAGCTATACGACCACCGAGTAGTTCGTTTATAGCCTAAAAATAGCTTTTTGCCTTAGCCGATATAATTTATGCTTCAAAAAACACAAACATGGTGATCATCTGTGAAGATTATCGTACTGAACAAAATGTGTATCATAAGGCCTTTTCATATTGCCATTTCATTCTGCGATATTTTCGCCTCTGTGACGTCTCGCCTTAAATATAAACGTCCCTGTTGCAGGATGGGGAAATGAAATGATCCCACCTCTGTACCGCCTTGGGAGGTAGCAACAGAGGCGTTACAGAGGCGAGATGGGATCAATATAAAACGACTACAGTGCCATCGTGGAACAGCGTGTGACATGTGATGACGAAATGCCGAGATCAATATAAAAATCATACACAGTCACCCCAATTTTACGCCGTCGCGGGATCAATATAAAAATCTAAAGGTGTGATGATAGTGGGACTTCATCACACCTTTATCGCTGAATCCCAATATAAAAAGGCCTATAAACTTGTGTTCATCACAGAGTTTCTTATCGGCGATAATCAAAATTCTCTTTTAAAAATCCCATAAGCTTTTTGCTGAGGGAATTAGTGCAATATTAACTTGCGGGTTGGTCAACAAAAATATGTCATCCCTTCACTACCCTGTAGGAACACTCCAGTGGAAATCACATAGTACTTGACGTGGCTAATGTAGAAATAGCACATCTGTGGTGTTATCTAGCATCTTCCCTCAGTGTACTCCCTGAGCAAATAACAAAGCATCAAATCTCTACTTCAAACCTAAAGGCCACTGTAGGATGCTCAGTGTATGTGTGTGTGTGTGTGTGTGTGTGCGTCCTTGCTTCACTATGCTGTGTAAGTTTGATCTCACCCCAGCGAGGGAAGCATTACATTGGCAGCCTGTACTTGCTCAACACCCTGGGCCTATCTAATCTCTGCTGCTCTGAAACATCCCATTCAATTTCTTCTGTTGATAGATGCCACTGCTCTTTGAGCCCTCTGGGAGCACATTCTTTCCCTCCTGCTTGTCTCCGACTCTTCGCTTGCACAAGACCACTCCAGATTCATCAGGTCAGCCACCTATTGTAAACAACCCAAGATCTGCTTCGCGCAGATTCAAAGGTCAGGATAAGGGCTGATAATCAACATCCAGACACCAGTCTCTTGTTCGCGCTCACTCTATTTATGCAGGTGGATGCTGATAGCACAACGTGTTTGGTGCACGCAGGCCAGGAGGATGCTTTCATGAATCATCACTCCCAATTGGCTACTTGTTTAACAAGAACTGACATTTTACTGAGAGACGTCAATTACAATTAGTGCGTCAATTACAATTAGTTCATCTCATTAAAAGATGAGAACAAACTCAGTTACAGCTTCTGTTCCTGTTCATGAAGTCACTTTTTTAATTTGACAACATGATTGCCACTGAGTGCATTTCGAGACATTTTCAAGTAAATTGAAATTTGCAGCAACATTAACAGGCCATCTCTGACTTGTGTTTATTGACAGGATAAAAAAAATGGCACACATTCAGGCAGCATGGTGGTTTAGTGGCTATTACTGTTGCCTCACAGCAAAAGGGTCCTGGGTTTGAATCCAGGGTGTTCCTGTGGAGTTTTCATGTTCTCCCCATGCCTGCATGGGTTTTAACCAGGTGCCGCAGTTTCCTCCAACCATCAGAGACATGTATGTTTGGGTGGAGTTGGTCCCCAGGTGTTGTAGTGCGGCAGCCCACTGCGCATACTGTGTGTAGTTAAGGTTAACTATGAATATCAAGTATGTCAAATGCAGATGATCGTTTTCCCCAAGGAGATTAATAAAGTTATTGCTTTTTCTTCATTCATTATCTGTAACAGCTTATACTTATGCAGGGTCGCAGGGGTTGGGGGGTGGAGCCAATTGTAGCTGACATAGAGCAAGGACGGGGTACACCCTGGACAAGCCGCCAGTTTTTGGAAGAGCTGACATATAGAGATACACAACCATTCAACCAATCACCAATTAGCCTGCATATGTTTGAACTGTGGAAGGAAGCTGGAGTACCCCGAGAGAACCCACGCAGACACGTGGAGAACATGCAAACTTCACACATAAAGGTCCTACCTCAGACGGGTATCAAACCCAAGACCCTCTTAATGTTAGGTGAATGGACCTGGATTGAAACCCAGGACCTTCTTGCTGTGAGGCAACAATGCTAACCACTAAGCCACTGTGCTGCCTCTTAACAAAATCAAATGAACAAATGTCAGCACGCATTAAAACAAAATGAACACACCACAGGCTGAAGGCTTGTTATGCATCCATCCATTTATTATCTATAATTGATTATCCTTTGCGGGGAAAAGGGGGGCTGGAGCCGATCCCAGCTAGGGATAGAGTGAACAGCGAGGGACATCCCGAAAAGGTTGCTAGTTCATCACAGGGCTGATGCATAAGGACTTAAAGAAAATAACTTTTCACACACATTTACTCCAGCGGGTTTAGACTGTAGGCGGAAGCACCCGAAGGAGACCCATGCAGTCACTGGAGAACATGCAAACTCCACACAGAAAAGCCAGTTCCCTGACCTTTTAAAACCCTTTGGAGACCCAGAAGTCTTGTTTTTACCGATAAACGTGGAGGACAATGGTCAGGGTGAACACACATTGTGGGGAGGGCAAGCTGTAGAGGAGGGTCAGCAGGCCAGATGGGAACCTGAGGTGAGAGGAAATATAATAATGATAAACAGATTTCCAGCCCCAGTGCCCATCACCCCGTCTCTAGGGGTTCCTTTCCACCTTGTCATGTCCAAAGACCTTGCATAATACTCAGCAAAGGGACAGGAGATGGCAAAAATGTGTGTGTACGTGTGTGCATTTCCAATTTATTGGCCCACTGATTTGCTGATGCGTGTGAGGCTGCATGCGGCTCAGAGCACCAGCCTGGAACATCCGGGCCTTGCTTCATTAGGTGCTCACGCCCTTAAGCTGCTGACATTTCCAAACTTGTTCCCCAGTCTTCTAATTGTCGAGAAAAATTGGACGCAGTCCCCAACATCGAGAAGCTGCGCGGTAGATCTTGATCTGACGCCATTCCTCTTGTGTCTGGGTGTCATTTTCCTTGCTGCTTGCCAGCAGAATGCAAAACCTTTTTTTTTTTTTCATCCACTGTGAACTTAATAAATAGTGAAGGAAATGAGAGTTTTGCAGAACAAAATCACCAGTTACATAAAATGGCCAGACTTACAAAAACACTTTTCTGAGATACAAAGAAGAAAACACCCACAATGAAACAGATGGAAATTTATTGATATTAACAGTTTAGTATTCCCTAGTATTAATAATACATTGAGCACCAATGTTCCTGCAAGTAAACCAAAACTTTTATAAAATTCTCTGGAACACAAAAGCCAAATGTCTGCCATCACCTCAAAATATAGCTAAAGCGAAAAAAAAAATTGGATTATTGATGACTCACATTTTTTTTTCTGTCACTAACTTCCACTCACTCACATGAACTTCTATTGTACGCACACTGTCAAAGCCACAGTGCATGCAAATTCATTCTCAGCCACATAACAAATGTCACTGTTAAATGTCAAAACATGATTACATTACTTTGGATCACACTTCATAACTTAAAATACATGTTTCAGTTCAAATTAAATAAATACTAAAATAGGTTTTAAAAGTCTTATTTGATGTAAATTAAAAATAATCATAAGTCAATATCAAAACAGGTTTCTTACGTATTTGCCTCACAGGTTAGGTTAGTAGTTTCTGACAATTAACTGACAGCACATAAAGGATATAAATCATCTCTTTACACCTGTCATACTTCCATGTGTTTGTTGACAGAGAAAGTATTTGATGTGTGAAACTTAACAGTTTTACACTGTAAACACCACAAAAGCAAAATGCCTCAAGAGATTCCCCTGAAGTTATGCACATGGCAAAAACAGTGAAGGTTTCTGTAGACTGGTGATGTAACTGTGAAATAAACAGTGGGGAATTACAAAGCAGAAAAGATGATTGTTTTCGTGATCATATTAGAGAACGAAGTAACAATTACTGTGAACATTCACTCTCATCTATTAAGCGTCCTTGGGTCTTTTGAAAGGCACTGTATAAATTCAAGTTATTATCATTAGGGCCCGACCAATATGGGATTTTTTGGGTCGATGCCGATAGACACATTCGAGAGCAGGAGAAAGTTCTAGTATACAACACATAGGCTGATACTGCCTTGTGACAAAGATATGTAATGGAGGCAGGATATCTTATATTACAACAAACTTTATTCCAAACATCAGCATACTGAACAGTAAACACTTCACTTGTTAGTTAGTAAATAACTTGCCCTCTGCTGGACAAACTATATAATTATACCAGTTTAAAGCAATTGTCCGAGGATATTGGAGAACGTATATCGGCCAGTAACACTGGCAAACTAATATTGGTCAGGCCCTAAAAATTCTTAATATTATTATTATTCAGTTTCATAGATTGAGGCTATTGGTTGACATTTTTGGTTTTAAGTGAAGTGAAATACTGCAACATCTTTATTTTCAGGTTGCCATGAAATTTGGTAAAAAAATATTTATGGTTCAAAGGAAGTGAAGCCATGACGACTCTGGCACCTTCTGACTGTTTCTCTAGCGCCATCAGCAGGTTAAAATGACTTATTCTGTTAAAAATGAAACATCTACTAGACAATTTTCTACAGACATTGATGGACCATCTCTTCTACTGGAGAGACTAAAAATGGTGCCAGACAAAACATTAGAGAAACATAGGGACGGTAATCTTCCTCTAATTATTACCATGTAACCAGGGCTGCTACCCTCTAGGTGGTGACTAATCTTAACCTAAAGTGAGTTAGGCTGTATTCAGATCAAATTAAGTGATCTGGCAAAACACCGCAGGATTGTCTGGTGGTGGAAGTGTCAATTAACATTACACAACCCATTGTGTGACATCAAGTTGTGCTCTCTATTCCACCCCCAGTGCAAGGGTGGCGGTTGGTCCCTGGAAGACAACCTCTTTACTTGACTGGCTCCTGGTATCAAAGCAGCAGGTCTCATTCAAATGAATGAGAAAACCTGTGTTTTCGCTGGAACACCTGATTTGGTCTGTTAACCAGACGAAGCTAACATGCCAAGTTAACGTGACTGGTATCCGTGGTCAGAGATTGAAATCTGTGAGTTACACACAAGAAGCATCACGCATCAGCAACAGAGTGATTAAAGAGCCCATACTCAAAATCTGGAGCTACAGTATGTAACCATAATTATACCAGAAACACTTCATCATACTACGTTTGCCTGTGTTTCTCTGTTGCAGTTGCCGTGTTTTACTGTGAGAATTGTTTTGGCAGCATGAAAACTCTTAAAGTGAAAGTGTGTGAAAGTCACATCAGAAGCTTGAGAGTTGGCAACCTTGATGAGACAAACAAATTCCACATTACCGTCATGTTTCTTATTCTTCATCGAGGTTGGGCAGGCAGTCTTTTAATTATGTCATCTTGTAGCGCCCTCTTTTTCTGCAATCACTTAATGTCCCCTGGCTGGTAAATTAGCACTACAATCTGTTTATCTCGAACACCTCCTAATATTTGCATAACAGTAGTGGATGCACAGGTGCATTTGTTTGGCAAATTTGGTGAAAACTTGTCCTACAAGTAGATGGACACCTGGCTCGTGAGCAAGCTGGAATTACGAGTTACATTGCATTGACACCCACTAACACGTTTACATACATGTGCCCAAATGCCAAACAGAGGAATCACATTTAATTCGGTACTTCTGCGTTCTCTGCACAGGGATCTTTCTGGGCTCTGTTCTCCTCTACAGCCTCGGGCTCGGTTCGTCCCATCGCTGCCTCAGGGGTCTGTTTCATCTCCACCTGGTCCTGGTTTTCTGTAATTTTCTCGCTCTGCTCTGTTTCTTTTGCTGCCGCCTCTTTTTCCAGCATGTGGTAGTTGTAGATGTTCATGACGAAGAGAAAGAGCCCGCCAGTCACAATCACTGAGCCACACATGACAAAAAGGTACTTGTAATCACCAAAGATGTCCACCAGCAACCCTGTGTGAGATAGACAGAAGTTTGCAAAGAAAAAGCGAAGTGTCAGTTCTATTTTTTTTATGTCACACTATGTCTATATAAACAAAAAACACTTGGAAATGTAGGCCTTGACAAGCAGAATACAGTGTCACTGAATAGTATCTTCACTTAACCACCAATCAAGTTTGAAGGTGAAGAGCAAGAACAAACTCAGATTTGGCTTTGAGTCCACAAGCCAATCTGAGAAGAGCCATGTCGGAAACGACAGAGGGCCATTACACCCTTTCTGGCTCTCGCCGCATCTCTGGGAAGGCAATTTGGATGGCTGCTACCAAAACGAATCAGAAGAGAGGCCCATTCTCAGAGCCATAAATATCGAGGCCAATTCTGCAGAGAAAGTGACAAATGTAGTTTAGATCAGATTTAAGCCTACAGGTTTTCAGAGTGTTAACCACACACCGCCAGACCTCCACTGCCTCCAGACATGGATCGATGGGCGAGTGTCGCTCTCTCTCTCAGCCTCAGCGTGTATGTTGGTCTGTCTGTCCACCGCGCTGTATTACAATCTCTCCTTTACACCATTTTTACACATTATGAAATCAATGACAGAGTGATTCAATATCTGAATCATTTAGAGAGGGAATGTCTTCTCTTTATGGATAAAGTCGCCTAAATTATCATACAAACTTGCAAAAAATTGAGGAAAGAGCAGAGATACATTTCTGCTTTTTCTCAGCATAATCAATGTCGAAAAAACATCAACTTGGTGACAAGATTTGTGAATTATCCCATTCTCATCAAACTCACAAGCATCCATGACAAGCTGGTTCAGGTTTTTCCCTCCAAGCTTCAAGAAATCTTTGGCTATGACTTACAGTACCTTTGGAAATCTATTTAAACTAAGGGACTATATTTAAATGGGGGGGGGGGTTAATTTGGACATTTCATTTTAAGAAATTTAACTGCCTCCATGAGGTTTATTATATTTTCTCTCTTCCCTCCCCCTGCCTCTAAAGAAAAATTAATATGATTTCCCCCCATGCAAACAAATGAGTTTTTTAATTCACTGTTCAGCTTATAGATATGAAACTTGAATGTCTTTCAATCTCTTTTACTGCAGAACAGGCAACCCTCATGCTCACACATAATAGATGATCAACTCTTCTGCACTGAATTTAAGTTCACTGCTTACTTTGAACACACTCATCGCAACAGGCAGGGGTCACCATAAACTGAGAGACCAATTTAACACATGGGGCAAAGTGTTCACCACAAAAACAACTATAATCCGCCATAAAGAGGTGTACAGAACATCCAGTCCATTAGCACACAACAGGAAACCCTGCCCCACGGCATGCTGGGATTAAAACTTCCACTCTGCGGCAAATCACTAATGGCCAGCACCGTCTTTACCTTAAGAGGAAATTCAGGCTCTGGCGGACCAAAAATACCTTTTTATCAAAAACTACACACTATTACAGAAAAGGAGTGTTCAGACAAGACGGATTACAGCTTGGCAACCCAGTAAGTACTGTTTTTTTTTGTTTTGTTTTGTTTTTTTGTGATTACTACATGTGGGGAACAGTAAGAGCCTTTGGTAAGAGGAACGCTGTGGGTGTTATGGACCTGAGACTCAGCTATGCATAGCAAGCTCTGTTGAGGCTCGCGTTACATATGAGAACAGAGCTGACAGAAATAAAAATCCATGTGGACACTGCGGCTGTCCTCCGGTGTCCTCCGTAGCCTCAAGCACATCTGCCAGCACTAATATGCAAAAAAACATCATATGTCCTCCTCCCAGTTTCAAAATAAAACACTTTGCTCTCCTAGCACATGAAATAAAATCTAAATTCCCCCCCCCCTTTTTCAACCAGATCCGGCCCCCCGCGCAATAAATAACGAATAGTCCCTAAGGGAAGTTTCTTCGTAGGTGTTCTTAGGTACACCAGGTACCATCTTTATGACAAATATTGATGTGTGCCTGTTTTGCACTTGGAGGGGTCGCTCTGCATTTGGATCAACCACGTTAATGCGTGCTGTATCATCTGATTGATAGCACTCATCTGGTGCGTGTATGCCAATGACCATCACCCTCATTAAGACAGTCCTTGATTGGCTGAGAGGTAATTAAGTCCATCTGGCATAGTCACCTCTTTTTTAATGTATTCACAGCCTAATTATGGCCCAGGTACAGGACTTCAATGACGAGAGTTTGAACCGAACGTCATTAAACACCCAAAGCAAAAGGCTAATTACACCCACTTACCTCACTTCCTCCTAATTGGATTGACCTGCAGGTTTGGGGGAGCAGTAACAAGCAGACTAGTTAGGGGAGACATAACGATTGTGCCCTCTGGAGGAGAATGTTAGACGTGCAGGGAGGCACTTATTTACCCTATTAAATGAGCGCCTCAGAACAGGGTCGCACCAGACAAACTGGGGGGCCTTTAAATGTTCACCTCATTAAAACTCAGGTTGGAGGCAAAGGAAAAGTTTGTCAGTGGGCTGGTTAAGTTATGTGCAGCTTCAGCACTGCAAGTTGTAAGTGTATTTATGCAGGACACTAAACAGGGCCTCTCTGAGTGGATGTTGAGATATTGATTGGTATACCAGCTGAGCTTAAATAAGAGCTGCGGCCAGTGATGTAGTGCAGGGTATACGGCGTATAGCCACTTATCGTTCAGTCTGCACTGTGTATAACCACTTTTAAATCGCCTCTAATGGACGTCATTCAGTAGTGCGCTGCAAGCCAATATTTTTCCCAGGATGGCAAAGGCATAACCTGCCCTAATCTGCCTCTTATTGGCTTGTGCTTATTGTCTTAATTGATTTGAGTTTAAACAAGAAGAGTGATGATTAGTTAGTTAGGGTACAAATATCATGGTAACCCAATCAGAGGCAAAGTAGTGCGGGTCATGCCTTTGCTACCCTGGGGAAAAAAAGGTCCACCTGCCCTGTTGGTTTACCTCAGATAATAATGCAACAAAATTTGGCCTTTGGATTCTATTTAATAAAATTCGTAGGTAAGATAAAGAGAACTACTAGAACAAAAATTCGCTTTTAGAATTACCAGCAAACTCGCAATGCTACATCAGTGTTGTTAGCCAGCAGCTCAGCTAACGATAACCCAGCGCCCGCTCCGTCCCCACCCCAGTCGGACAGGATGCCGACCGTGACAGGGATGCTGCTGCCGTTTCATCAACAGCTTCGAATGAAGACATCAACCATGGTGAGCACTTTTTAATAACAGGGCCTTGTAAATTATGTTATTACCATATTCAGAGCTGACATAACTGTTTACCTGTGCTTGTCATGGGAGAAACCATGTGTGGAAGGGCTGGGGGCATTTTCATTGAGACAGGGAGGTGAAGCTGAACCATAAACTATAAAAGAAATTAATGTAGCCACCGTGTGGCCACTTACCAGTAAGCTGCAAACCGTAAACTTTGCAAACTGCCCCTTTGGCTGACACTATCTGTTGCAGATCAGCTATTCCAAGAGACTGTTTACAAAAGATACTACTGGCCCATGGACTACTTGCATGTTGTTGTTGTTGTTGTTGTTGTTTTCTGCGTGGATGGACTATGAAGGAATAAGGAACGGTTCACTCAAAATGCTTAATTATATAATGTCTCACCCTATAGTCTGACTGTGGGCCAGTGCTGATTGCAATATCTGCACCCTCTCTGTGGCTAGCGTTAATTAATAATGATCCTCCTTATTCCCTGAAGTCAAGCAGCAGAAGTTAAGTGACAATGTACAATTAGGCTGACTACTGTCCCATTTTTATATGAACCAAATATGCAAGAGTAGTCGTATGTGCCACTGTTAATAACGAGCCAATTTTAAAAAGGGAGCTTATCATTTGCTGGACGGGCCACTTTAAAAAGAATTGGGAGCATAAATTGAGAGTTACCCACTTCTCCAGGCACCACTACACCACTGGCTACGGCCATTTTGATAGTTTGATAGTTTATTCTGTGTCTGACAGTTTTTAAAAGAACACCACTTACAATTCTAACATTACTGTTAAGAAGGTTTCTCTGTGTGTTATTCAACAGACTGAAACTGCCCAACACTACTCATTCCACATAGTGTATATGGTGCAAGCACTGAGGCGGACCATGCATGTGATGTAATGGCTTAAACAATTCCTCACAATGTGCTATGTAGTTAGTACTGGGAATTGTACTGTAAGTACCACTATAAGTGGTACTAAAGCTTTTTAACGTTTTGTTTGATACCATCCAGCTCTGATGGCAACAGCAACGGGTCAGATTTCCAACTTTTTGCAACGTCTGGGACTTAAAAGGAGAGTGATGATTGAGATCATTTTGAGTGCGACCAATCTTAAATTTTATATTAATGTGATTAATAAGTTTTGCAGTGATCAGCAGGACGTTGGAGAGCCCTCTGAGAAAGATACGAAAAAATTTTAAATTGGAAAAATGTTTGGCACATTATTTGAGGAACCACGTTGATGTCCACAAGTGGAAAAAAAAGAAAAAGATATTCAATTCAAAATGGTATGAAACAAAGTAAAGCAGCAAATTTGTAACACATACTAATTATTTTTCTATTGACTCATTGATTAACTAATTATTTCAGTTCAAAACTTGTTTTGTCTCACCAACACCTTTATAACAGATCTAACATTAATGCTCAATAATGTCGACATGTAACAGAAAAATCATCCAGTGGTGAAAATTTTTCCCCAACATTATTTCATGACAAGCAGCTACCTCAGGTTGCTTTCCTACTTTGGCAGCCTTTACTGACTCCAACAGCAAGGTCTTAATTCAAAATGCTTTTGTTCTATTGATTACTAATCAGCACTCAAAAACAATTTTCCCTAATGGCCCCCTTTCAGAGACTTTCACCGTCATGAGGGTCCATTCTTCTGTGTGCACAGAACCAAGAGAATAATATAGTCGGGTTTTCACAAGTGCACTAATCTTGAAAAAGGCCACGAAGCAGAGAGGGTAAACAATATCCTTCTGATTACACGCTTATTTAGACCGTGAAGGAAGCTGCCAGCCAATCTCAAGTCCCATCAGAAGCTAAAAGTTATCAAATGGAAAGGGGTCTTTTCTTCTATTTTCTGGGCTGGTGGGCTTTTTAAAGGGAGTCACTCAATGCATTTTAATACTGTTTTAATTACTCAGAAGATTTGCCCAAACAAGTGTGTAACAGCCAGTGATCTCATCAAGGTAAGCTGATCTCTTTGGCATCCATGAGATCTATCAGGGATTGTTAAGAGCATTTTTTGTTAGCTTGGACCAGACATAGTGACCTTATGTGGCTGGTGACAGCAAGCCAGCTGGCCCGCTGACCATTTTCTATTTAAGGCAAAAATAAATGGCTTCAAACTGGATTTATTTTTGTCTGTAAACTCTTGTTATTCCATACAGAGGGACAGACATACTGCTTTGTTTGAGGGGATAAACACAGAGAAGGCTGATCTTTGGCCTCTTGGCCCTAACAAAGAGCAGCAGGCTCAGGTGGTGAGCCTTGAAAGAGAGGACAACTATTAGCTGAAGCAGAGCAAAAGTTACTGAGATATGAGGAAAATTCTGAACCCAAATGTGCATTTCACAGTAACAGAGCTTAAATGTATGTGTTATTTATTCTGTCCCTGGTTGGTCCAACTTACGTCCATGGTTTAAGTTTATCATTCTTTCCAACAACTGAGTGATATTCATATTTGTCATATGCAATGTTGACAGTAAATAGTTACATGTGACAGAGTTGAGTAATTTGATTACAAAACAAATGTTACTGTAATCTGTTACAGTTACTGAGAAAAAAAGTGTAAATTACAGTAGCTTTTGAAAATGTTAATGATTACAAAGGGGGCTACAACTGAATATTTTCTGTAAAAGTTTAGGCTATGTGTTAAATAATATTTATTTTGTTGTTATGTATGTTTTTGATGTGCATAATTCCTTCTTTTGCCATTTCTAGTCAAAGCTGTTTAGTAAAGTTTGATGCTATTTTCATTTCTTAGATCAGTTCTCTTGTTTCAGTTTGCAGCGTCCCACATCTGCCAGTTAAATTAATCCACATTGAGGCTCAAAACTAAACCTGTCAGCGAGCTGCCATTACATCTATGAAAAAAAAATGTGTTTCAGAGCTGGAAATTTAAGAAACATTTTACTCAGATATCAGTAGAGGGCTTGAACATAACACATCTGCAGCCTAGTAAGTGTTGAGTACTACTTTAAGATTAACACTAACTGGCTTAAACATTTGAAAACATTTGATGACATCAAA
>JAQFJA010000012.1:23700950-23711927 GCA_029874485.1 Naso brachycentron | reverse complement strand
TTAATTTCAAACTTTTTTCTCATTTTAAGTTTTCTTTAAGAAAGAGGCAGGGGAGTTTTTGAAGGGATAGTTCAGTATTTATTGAAGTGGGGTTATATGAGGTACTTATGAATAGTCAGTCTACTACGTTCTGCACATGGCGATTATCTGTGTCACTTTAAGGAGAAGGGTGGAGAAATCGCTGCACCGCAAGTCAGCGTTGTACTGCTGATGGTGTCAGCAGAAAATGGTTTTCAGCCACATATATAAATGCCTTCCTAAAAAAAAAAATCAACATCCGTTCCATTCAACTGTAGGCTAAATTTGGGATTTTTTTCAGCACTTTAGTTTGCCACTGGACAGCTGTTTATTTTGGCCACCACCTCGCTACCGTCTGAGCCAAACAGCTGATTTGATAGTGATACAGTGCACAGTGTAGTGCTAAAATAAACAACTGTCTAGTGACAAACTGAGGTGGTGAAAAGTCCGAAGTTTAGTGTACAATTGATTTTTTCGGTAAGCATTTATTTACAGTATGTAGTTAAAAAATGTTTTTCTGCTGACCCCATCTGCAACAGTACAATGCAAACGGTGGTAGTAAGGTGTGTGCACACCAAAGGCAGATTTGATTTGGGGCGCAGTGAAATTACATACAAAGTCAATGGCATGATGCGAATTTGCATTGGCCGCCGCAGCATACACGACGTGCAATGGGATGGCCGCGAATTCAGGCCAGTCAGCGCTGACTGCCTAATGACGTCAGAGAAAGACACACCTCAAGCATGTCGAGTATGAAGGAGAAATTGATTATGGCTGTGTGCGCCTCTGTAGGATGACGGGACGGCGTTTGGCCCTCCAGCGTCTCTGGACCTTCCATAGCTGGTACAAGGCAGCGATGACAGTGACATCAACTATGACTTGTGGAGAAAGGCGCGCTGAAAAGGCGGTAACAAGCGTTGTTTGGTATCTAGGAGACAAGCCCCTCCCCTCCCTCCTGTCACCTCCAGGCCAGAGGGGCGAAAATTAAGCCTCAATATATTTGATCACAAGCAATCATGCGATGCGAATATTTTTTTCACTTTCGGTGTGAACACACCTTTAAAGTGACACAGCTGATCGCTTATCTGCAGAGGGTAATAGACCTACTTACTATGCATAAGTACCTCATGCAACCCCGCTTCAAAACTATTGAACTATCCCTTTAATGGGGCTTTGTGGAGTTTTCTTGTAAACAAACAAGGTTACGTTTACATTCTACTTTACTCAACCAAATTTACTGTGTTGAGCAAATTCTTTTCCCTTTTCACCTTTGCAAAAACAGATTTTTTTAAAATCCTGTATCTTCACTAGCGTGCAGTCTACTTTTAACCTGCCTCTAAGATGTATTGCACCATATCTACCTGCTGATCGGTAGAATAGTGTGATACACATGCACATGCATGAGATAAACAAATGAGAAAAACACAACAAAAAATAAAAAACACTGGGTCTGAATATAAGAAGCATGCATCTATAGTCCAGACAATATCATGTGACTCAAGATTAAAATTCCTTAGTCAAATTACTTGTTCTGTTCTGAGGTTGATAATTAACTTGCAGTAACACATTCAATGAAATTACCATCATGAAAGTTTAAAGACAAAAAAAGCTTTTCCTGCAAGAGAATATTACAAAGCTACGCACATATGAGAAAAAAGGCACATTAAATTAACATTACAGGGAAACCAGGCATTTCCTAACAGTATAAAGCAACTGATCTGTGAAAGATTTAACAGTGCTAGTTTGTTTACAGATATGCTGCAGATAATAGTGATTATTTTCCATACTAGCAGACAGATACAACAAGTAGGCCGACTGATTGAGTCAACTCACCGCCTGCATACATGGTAGCCAGCATGATAGAGGAAATCAATGCTATTTCACTGAAGGTGGTCCCCAAGTCCTCTTGGATCTCAGTATAGAAGATGGAGAGGGCTTTGGGCGTGGAGTAGGCGAATCCAATTGAAATGTGGGCCCCGAACACCACGATCCAGCCCCAGCCACCATCCAGAGGCTTGTACTCATCTCCTGGAGCAGGGGACATGATCCTGTTCACAGAGTGGAGAACATACATGACATTACATCATCAATACATGTCATAAATATATGTTGTAACTCGTCAAACTGAGAACTGCTTAAGTACATATTAACAGAGGAGGGAAGAAACAAAGTACAAATACTTCATTCCTGTACTTAAATAGGAATGAAGATACTTTTTTTTAGCTATTTGTACATTACTTAAATATTTATTTTTCTGACATTTTTTCTACTTTTATTCCCTACATTTACACACAAATATTTGTACTTTCTACTCCTTCCATTTTCCAAACAGGCTCGTTACTTTAGTTTGAATGCTTTTGTCTCTCTGGCTGCGCTCAGGAAGCTTTACCAACCCAGAATGTTGATATATGACATTCTGGGAATGAGACTCAGTCAACTCTTTTTGTGGTGCGTTTAGGAACAGCTTGGACAAATTACTCTGATTCTGCCTTTAAGTTGAATAGTTTTTATATGATATGAATATGACATGAGGTTCTGTGATTTTTGCACAGAAATGACTTGTAGAAATGTCCTTCAGAGGAAAACTTTACTTTTATACTTTGATTGCATTTCAGAACCTGTACTTTCTTACTTTTACTTGAATAAGTATGTTGCGTCAGTACTTCTACTTTTATCAGTCTTTTTTTCCCCACAAGTATCTGTACTTCTACTTAAGTAAAGAATGTGTGTACTTTTACCACCTCTGCATGTTAGAGCTTTCATTTTTGCAGGCAGAAATGATCTGAACTTAAGAGTGTCAGCGGATGAGAAGCAAAACTTCAAAATAAAACATATATCACTGTTTTCTTGAAGAGGATGTGCCTTCCCAGTGTTCTGTGTTGTGGTGCTAAACCAAAATCATCTGTTCCAGCTGCTGAGTACCCACGGGTATGGAGGTAGCAGACACGAATCTTGAGGACAAAGTGGACAAATCTCAACTTCCCCAATTTATTTTGGCCACGTCAATGACGTGGTCAAAATAAATTTAAAATCAAGCTCAATTATTGTCATCTAAAAACTAAAATGTCACTTGAGCTTTTCAGCCAACCAACTGGTTGGTTGTTGTGGCCAAAATAAACTGGTGAAGTTGAGATTTATCCACTTTGTCCTCAAGATTTGTGTGCGCGCTACCTCCATAACCTCAGGTATTCAGCAGCTGGAAAACACAAATCACCTTCTGCATTAATTGGCAGGTATGTGGAAAAACAGTATATGAAAAATAAATCAAAGTTGTACGAGTTTGTTCAGGCCTATGCAAATCTTTCTGAACACACAGCAATGAGCAATCCTAACTAGCTTATCAATAATTTCACACTGATGAAATTAGATGTGATCAACAGTGATTTATCAGTATCAAATCAAGCTCTTCAACTGAATACAGACGTAGTAGGCTACGTCTACTGATGTTTAGCCTCTTAAGTTACACATTCAGACACTTCACCTACCAGTGTGCCTGTTTAATTGTTGATGCTCACAGCTTTGACCAAAGTGGAGCATATGCAGTACTACTGCAGTATGAACACGAACAAGTTTCAGTTGCAGTTTTTGAGCGATGAGCCGGTCAGACAGCATCTGTTGACAAAAGTCTGGCTCCATTCACGAGCGCAAGTACAACAAACTGCACTGAGAGACGCTTTACACATGAATGAATCCTCGCAGTAATAACTGGTGCTCAACTGTTCGAGTGTTTCAGTGGATATTATCAATGGGATTAAATGTGCAAACGTTGTGAATTTAACAAAGAGAGCAGTCGGGACCGGGGGGAGATAACGTTACTTCACACGTGGACAACGATCGATGTGAGCGATATAACGTAACCGCGCTGGTTAAACTTTTCAAATTAAAAGCACTGACCGCAGAAAAGCTTCTAGACATATAACAAGGAGTCTTAGTGCGTTAGATCTTACCTTTCACTGAGCGCCTACTCGGCCCGTTTGTCTCCACAAACTTACTGAGTGAAGTTACAGGCTGCTGCGGTATTGACGTCGTGTCACGTGTCAGCCATGTGGCCCCGGAGGTTCAGGATCATTAGTGAAGCTTTGTCTCCTCACAGGCAGGGCTGGGAAGGTTTCTCTGGAAATCTAATAAGAAGTAGTTACATGTAACGGAGTTGCGTAATTTAATTACAAAATAAATGTAATTGTAATCAGTTACAGTCACTGAGACAGAATGTGTAACTAAATTACAGTTACTTATGAAAATGTTAATGATTAGGCCTACAAAGGGGGTACATTGCATTTGAATATTCTCTGTAAAAGGCTTATGCTGTATGTTGAACAATATTTTATTGTTCTGCATGTTTTGATGAGCACAGTGTCTCATTTTGCCATTTCCAGTCGAGGACGTTTAGTAAAGTTTGATGCTATTCTGATGCTTTTGATTTGTTCTCTTGTTAGAATTTTTTTATAAAGTAATCAAAAAGTAATCAAATGTAATAAATTACATTACTTTGAACCAATCAAAAGTATCAGAACAGCATCAAACTTGACTGGAAATGGCAAAAGAAGACATTGTGCACATCAAAAAGGCAACAAAATGTTTTTTGTTTTTGCTTTTTACAGAAAATATCCCCCTTTGTAATCAGTAACTTTTTCATAAGCAACTGTAACTTAATTGCACATTCTTCTTCAGTAACTGTAACCAATTACAGTAACATTTATTTTGTAATTATATTGCATACTTTCATCACATGTAACTAGTTACTTCCCTACACTGCTTACAGGTTATACTATCTGTGGCACTGACGCATCATCCTGAACAGCTGTATGAGTTTGACTGTAGTTTCACTAAATGCAACAAAATAGCTAAATGTACATGTAAAAAAAAAACAATAAAGGGTGTAACGATGTATATTGATGCATCAATACACTGATAGGTAAATGGCAAATTGTCCTACTAGTGTGACTTCTATCAATCTAAAACTATTCTTCAGAGCAAAAATCTACTGTATCAATTCAAAGAATTTGTGCCTTGTATTTAGAACGTCAACTGTTATCTGGATATAGTTGTAAATGTTACTTCGTTTTATTTTCCGATGTCCTGTGCATGCATATGGCGTCAACAGCGTTGCTTCCAACAGCAGATCATGGCAGGGAAGCACCAGGAGAATCAGAACCAAGAGAGAAGTAGTTCAGCGTATTAAGCTTTTCCAGCGTTTTACCTCCTCTTCCACTGTTCAAAAATACACATTTTCTTTTCCAGTTTTTGGCCCAAAAAACGTTACTATATCGATTTTTAATCACTGAATCGTATCATGTCGCTCTAAATGAGCCTTTATCATTCTTGTACCATATCGTCAACCATGTGTCATAATACACATTGTATCATTGTTAATACCCAACCTTAAGCCCCTGATGAAGAACAAAATGAAATAAAAAAACTCCTTTAACCCCTTTAATAGTTTTATTTGCAAATTATGTGCAATGTGAATTTCACAGTTGAGCTCAACCACCAATATAACCAAAAACAGACAAAAACCAGCCAAGAAAAAAGGAGAAAAATGCATGAACACAATGGAGTAGCACCCATGAGTAATGCATGTACTGACCAGGATGAGCTATGAATTGCAGCCCAAAGGCCACCGACAACTGACAATAAAAACCTGTTTCTTTTTATTAGCTTGTTGTATGACATGACTGGTGTTTGAAACGTGGCGTAACTATGTAGTTACTTGATCTGTAATGCTTAGTTTGAGTGAGATGTTACAAAGAAATACTACTGTACAACAGAGGGAAAAAAAAATCAAAACGTAACACTCGTGCGGGTAAAACAGAGCAGGATTACTCTACCATAACTAAATAGGTAATTACACAGAGAAAAAAAAAACAGCCACTGGAGACAAAAAAAAGAAAATCACATCTACTTTTTTTTTTTCAAGTTATAAAATAAACTGAAGAGAAGTTTAAAAAACTGTGCAAGTACAGCAAACCTATAGTACAGTATATTACACATAA
The DNA here is from genome assembly GCA_029874485.1 of Naso brachycentron. Lineage (NCBI taxonomy): Eukaryota > Metazoa > Chordata > Actinopteri > Acanthuriformes > Acanthuridae > Naso > Naso brachycentron. The sequence goes on along the minus strand of JAQFJA010000012.1, from coordinate 23,705,916 downwards.
CAAAAACATTTAAATACAGTACTGTGTATCAGTAGAAATCCTGAGAGTTCTCCGTTCCTGGTTCTCAAATGGCCGTCTGTAGACACATAGATGAATCTCAAACCTTCTCTCACACTTGATGAGGGCTGTTTTGAGGGATTTGTTCAAGCTGGGTCAATGAAAAAAATCAGTTCAAGGTCAGTCTACAGTGGATCTTCTCTTGGAGAAGTTATATCCTCAAGTCCTTACTGAAAGTCACTCCTCCTGGTATTCATTTTCCATGTAAATCTCTTTGATTAGTGATTGCTGTGTGGTTACTAAAACCTTTTTTTTTCGTAATAGAGGGACACTCTGCGTTAAGATAAAACACAAGGGAGAATGTGTAGTGCAAAGATGACACACGAGGAAAACTGACGGCACTGAAAATGTCACACTTTCACAGGGAACGCCACTCAGTGGTGGTTGTAATTCTTCTATACAAGATTGTCAAAATAAAAAGCAGCACCAACAATTTGTGTCCTCTGTGACGGCGCGTAAAGATGGACTCATGGCTGTTTGATGAATTAGCACACAACCCCGAGCATCCTCGCTTGTTTATTTTGTTTGCTTGTTCAGGAGGATGCTTTGTAAAACTCTGCAGCTAAAGGATTGCCGAAGTGGTGAGTGGTGAGTGATTCAGTGCAACGCTGCGTAAGACTTTTCAGATATTCTTCATCGGGAGGAACAGTTTGTGATTCTGATGCCCATTTTCAAACCACAGGCATGACGGCATTCCACATGATCTGCACTAAACTGCGCATCACTTCGAAGCCTGCACCCATGCAACAGCCACGCGATCATTACTGGAACTACCATGGTTTTTCACTAGCAGAGACAAGCACACAAAAGAATTAATGCACTTTTACTAAGGTAATATAATGTTATACAGCCTAATCACAGTTCCATGACTTATTGCTACCACAAAATTATTATCAATGTCCAGATCAACGATAACAAGACCTCAAATGCTTTTTGTTTGGCATTTAAGAGGAAGGCTCTTTCAGTCCTTTTCAAATAACTATCATCAAATGTCAAAAAGCAACCTCAGAGCTCAATGCTGAACTGGGCTTTCACACTGTTGCTTAATCAACACTATGGCCTGAAATGTCCCTTTTCTCCTAATCAACTATATCTGAAGTTTCTGAGGTAAGCCTGTTAGTTGGTCTGAACTTTCCACTTAGTGTTGCCACAAATTTGACTCCGTCCTTATTTCTCCAATGTGGAGAGTGAGTACTTGAACGTTTCACCTAAGTTGTCTTCACATGTGACACAAAATGGATGGCAACTCAAAACAGTGGGAGGCACGAGCCCCCATGCGACTGGAATCTTGAACAAAACTTAAAAATAGCTCAGAAGCCACACATAGTGTATTGTTTGACACACCGACGCATGTGAAGGAAGAGAGGGCCGTAAAAATATCATACAAGCTTCAAGCTTCAAAAACACAAAGGTAATGTAAGTCACAAGCACACTTCAAATTAGAACTTGTCTATAAAATAAGCTGAAAAGAACAAAAAAAACACAAACCTCAGAGCCAGCAACCTACTAATGAGCTACGATACTCATCTTACCCGTATGAATATATAGTTTATATAGTTATTTATATATATTTATATATAGATTTTCACTTTATGTTGACACGTAGCATCCATATTTCGAGAGGGCACTTTTATCTCGCCAAGACCCTCACTCGCATGCTTATCATTTGTAAAAAGTCTTACCTATATTAAGTATCTAAAAGAAAAAAAAAATAGAACATGGCTCGACAACAAGCAAAAAATAGGATAATTGCACTTATGATTCATTGTACGGTTTTGTTAAACAAGCATCAGTGTGGGTAGCTGGTGCTGTCTGGAAAAAAAAATACTGCAATCTTTAAAAGCACCCCCATTTTGATCATGTTAAACCAAAGTTTGAATGACTTAAGACTTAACCAAAAATGGTCCTTGTGGTGTAAACCCACGGTAACACCAGGCACAAGGCAGGCAGGACCACACGACTCCCTCTGCCTCATAGATTGGGTTCACAAATCCAGCTACCTCAAAGCACTTTCTGGAGACACTGTGGGTAAAGTTTGGCCACCACACATTCAAAATGGCGGCCTAAATCCCAGAGGCGGTCAGGTGTCTCATAGACTTTGGTCCATACGTCTGCCTCGTCATCGTACTGGTAAAGGGAGTTCTTGCGGCTGGTGCGAAACACATGCTCCTCCACCATGACCTGCGTGGCCCGTACAAACAGGTGCAGCTTGCCTTGCAGCAGCATGGCCTTTATATACGGGCTTGTGGCCTGGTCAAAGGGCAGATCTCTCTTGCGGCACCATGTGTTCTTCTCTATGTCGTAGACCTCCACCGTGAAGGTTCGCTGGTGGTTCCTGCAGATGCCAGCAATGTAGTAGATGCAGTTCCTATACAACGCAGCTAGACCCTGACTTCGAGGGACACTCATGGGGGCAAGATGACTCCAATAGTCCTTACGGGGATCAAAGCAGAAGAAATATTCACCTGCAGAAAACAGAAGGAAATGCAATTTACAGCTGTGGTCAACTGCTGCAGCATACTGGCTCACAATGTGTGAGGTTAATTTTTTGACATACCAGCCAAAGGAACTGGTAGATATAAAAAAAATCCACCAGCTTAGCAATTTTCACTGACCAAAACATATTGGGTATGATATTAGTACTTTTTTATTGTAACAAAATCTGTAGAAAAAAACATGAAAAGACACTTTAGGTGCTGCTGTACATGAATATAATTGAATTTGCTGATAATAATTTAAATGGCTTATGTAGAACTGAAAAAGGATCATGTTATGTTTTAGTTTTGTTTTTGTTTTTTTAAATTAAAAAATTCTTTAGGGTAGAAAAAGGAAGAAAGGCAGGTGAAGTCCTACGTAGTTCAACAAAGGTCACTGTTTCCTCACTGCACTGTAACTTTTTTCCTTGAATTTTATAACTCTTTTATTCTGTTTGAGCTGTTTTCATTTCATTTTCTTTTGGTTTAATGTGAAGCACTTTGAGCTGTCTACTTGCTGAAATGTTCTACATAAAAAGACTTGACTTCCTTTGCCAAGAAAAATTAAATTAAAAGGAATAAAAACTTCTCTGTTTTAAATAACCTTCAGGGCCACTGAATTATTGCTTTTTGATGATTGACATAATGATACTTATTGCATCATTATGTCCCCGTGTCCTTTAATCGCTTCTGCACTTTGACCTACAAAGCAACACAGAGTTAAGAGATTGCAAGATGCATCTGAATGGCAGACAGACAGCAGAGGACGGAGGCAGCATACGTGTAAATGACACCAGTACGCAGTAGAGACACTCAGCATAGTTTTTATTTCGTTACTATTTTGGTATCAGCATTCACCCAGCAGTGTGGCAGATTAGCTTCTGAGATTGACTCACCAAAAGGAAAATTTACCTGCATTTAGTGCTTAGCAGGTGTTATTTTTAGGCTCTGCTGTCGCATGCTTTTGTTAATTTCTAACAAATTTCTAATTATGTACATATTTTCCAGATAAGTGTAAAAGCACAAGTTAACGAAACTATCACGCCATCTTCCGTACTTTGCAGAGATTCCATAGTTTGACTCTAACAACATGAACTTACCTTGGAGGACATAGATACGGTCCCTGTACTCTACTGCACTATGAAACTCCATGGCCACTGGCATAGGACTGACTGCTGTCCAACAGTTGTCCCTGGCATCGTAGCACTCTACTGACTTCAAAGCGTTTCGGCCATCACCTTCATATACTCGGCCTCCCAGTGCATAAAGCTTTCCACAGCAGTGCACGAGCCTGCAGCCTATTCTCGCTCTCAGCAGAGGTGCACGTGGAAGCCATCGATTGCCTGCATGTTCGTACTGCCAGAAGTCGCTCTCTGCCCGATGGTCTATGGACACCTCACTGTTGCTCGGTCTGTAACCTCCAGCGATGTAGATGTCATTCTCAGAGGACACCAAGATACCCACCTCCCGGAGATCATTGGGAGGTTTGCAGAGCTTGAACACCCTTCCTGTAACTGTGTCCAGGCAAGGCACGGTCTGCTTCTTCCCTGAGTGTTTGTGAGCAGCGTCAAAGCAGATGACCATCTCAGAAGCAGTCATACCAAGGCGCTGTGGGCAACCATTGGTGCCAGTGAGGCGTGCTTTGGCCTCAGATGGATCCTTAGACAGGGACAGGGCACCAGCGAAAGGGGCGGGTATCCGACTGAGGAAGGCCTCATCCAGCAATGGCAGACGGATGCATTGGGAAAAAACCTCAGCTAGGTGGGCTTCACGGCCAGGCAGATCATGCTCCAGCCAGCGGACAATGCTCTCATACACATGCTCTTCTTTCTCTACGTTTAGGTCATCATTGTTCAAAATGCTGACAAGCTGGTCCTTGGTCATTTGGAGGAATTCTTGCTCCCACGACACACACAAGAACTACCACAAAAACAGCAAAATGAAAACACTGTTAGACCAGAATAATATTATCGCTCTGGAAAAAAAGATCTTACGCCTTGTTTCCACTGAGCGGTGCAGCTCGGCTTGGTATGGAACCGTATGCTTCGCAACAGTACCCCTAGATTTGGCTTGCGTTTCCACTGCCGACCACACCCTTACTTGGTGGGCAGTGAAGGGCACTGTCAATTTTTTCTCCAGGTGAAAAGCAGGCCTATTTCACCTGCATACACCAGTAGAAATTCATGCGCATTTTCTGAAGTTTTTGAAGATCCAATCATTACTTAGGCATATGTCATCATGAAAGAAAGGCGAACACAAATGACTTATTGTTGATGATCAGACACTTCACTACCGTACATGTATGATATGTATTTGTGACAAATAAATCCTCTTAAAACCTCATCAAGTTGTCATTTTGACATTTAAGGTGGGCTGATCAATTCATAGCGTAACAGCGTGCACTGAACAACATGCAAGAAAATGTTCCACTTTAA
>JAQFJA010000012.1:23690454-23700850 GCA_029874485.1 Naso brachycentron | reverse complement strand
CGGTAAAAGGGTGACCAAAATAGATGTGGTATAGTAAGGGTATTTGGTACACTTCTGACAGTAGAAATGCAAAAAAACCCCACGTACCATACTGTACCAAACCAAACCGTTGCACTCAGTGGAAATGGAGAATAAGAAAAGGTGGAACACAGTAGCAGCGGACATCATCATTAACTCATAGTGAAAGTAGCTGTAACCATCTACAACCATAACCAATCCTCTGCTAATGTTACCTTCTTGCGGATATAGTCCTGTGAGCGTTCTCTCAGCTCCTGGTGCCCATATGCATCAGCAAACATAAAGACCCCTATACAGTTCTGGGGGTCAAGTCTGCTGATCATGAACTGGGCACACTGGTCCTGCAATGCAGGAATCTGGAAAATGCTGGCTGCAGTGAACAGGGCCTGGACATTGGACTCCGAGAGCGTAACCCTGGATGTGTAGGCATAGTCTAGGACGAGGTGCATGGATTCAGATTCCACCCCAACAATTCTGACCTCACGCTGACTGCTCTCTGTAAGGCCACTGGTGAACATGGACCTGGTGGTAAAGGTGGAGAAAGCACAAATGCAATAGCTATATTTATCAGTTCTCATGCAACAACTGCATTGTGATTCAGATAGACATGGGTCGGTTTCCGGTTTCAAGGTATACTGCAGTTTGAAAAACATTCACAGTTTCAAAACCACCTATATTTTCCGTCATTCTGCTGTTTCGGTCTTAGCTGTCCCCCACACCCGTTTGTCAAAGACAGACAGTGGAGGCGGGGTTTCCCACAGCACTTTGTGGTTTAGAAGATAGCCGCCTTGACAACACACGCCCCCCGCCTCGACTACAGTTGTATTAACGTTGTCAAACAAATTGATTTCTTAATACATATTGATACTGAATACTTTAAAATGGTACCTATATTTATTTTCTTCACTAACGACAGCAGCTGTGCTTTCTCCTCTCTCTTCTCTCCAACATTCAGTACGTTTACATGATGTAAGAGAAAACTGATTTATTGTGTTAGTCCGGTTAAAAATGGACTTTTAAAATGCATAAACATGTTAGACCAACTGATATCGTACTGAGTAAAATTTCTCAAAGTCAAGCTAACACTCCCAGATAATGCGATTGCGAGTCGATTTACTCCTGCATGTATATGCCTCAACTGGACTCAGACCAGCCTAAGCAATCTGCGCATGATTGATAGTCCCCGCAGCGGTCTTTGACCCGGAACTCGAACAGCATGAATTTGTAGAAGACAGCTAGCATGAAAACAAAAATCCCATAAGCACGAGGGGAAGCCTCCATTGAATTTGTACCTAGCGCTGTAAAGTTGTCCATGTTTTCACAGTTAGACATGGATTCTACTAGCTGCTTGCTAACTTGTTTGTAGCTTGCTTGGCTAACCAAAAGAAGGTTCCATAGTAACTAACTGAATGGGGCATATCGCCACCAACCATAGCGGAGTTCGAAAATAAATTTATTTTCCCTCAATGCATGTATACTGGGACAAGGACAGCAGTCCAATTAAAAGGCCTAATCGAACTTTAACCATACGAAACTACACTAACTTAATGCTGCAGTCTCTGCTCTCTTTTGCTCCGTTTGTTAATGAGTTTGTAGTAGTTTGTAGATGGCAAGTACCATGCAGCCTTTGCCACTGGAGTTCGTAAGAAGACAACAGCAAGAGGACTGTTTCGAAGTATTCTGCATTTGAGGCAGATGAACATGGACAGCCGAAATATATGAGCAAGCCCACACGCAAGAGACACCGCAGAACAGCTCTCACCAAAGGTACTGACACAAGCAGTTTAGCAAAAACATTTAGTGAGCTGACATGCCAACTATTTACAGAACTTCCAGAGATTGTCGTCAGTTCCCCTTTCCATACAACTGAAGCATGAAACTAAATGACCCAGTGAACTGTGTTTGATACATGATTTCCTTTGTTTCCTTCATTTGGAACATACTGTAGGTTGTATTCTACTGAGTTGTTCATGCCCTGTTCAGTAAAAATGCGTATCTGGCAAAGGTTTGGTTATGTTAGGCGTAAAAAGAAAACAGACAACAGTTATTTAAAGAAGAAAGAGAAGAAATCTATATGAAACAGAACAAATATGTTTCATATTGTTTTTCAGTAGGAAAGAATTCAATTACTTATGTTCAGAGCTTATTTAGCTGCATGCTGAGGCTCACTTCGGGGAATGCCCTTATTTTAATTTTATTTAGAAGAATTCAATTACTTATTTTACTATTTTAACTTAACATACACGTTTTACTGTTCCAAATAATATAAATGTTGTTTAAAAATAAAATAAATTGCATCCAATGGAAAAAAAAGTTGTTGTTTTTTACCCAGACAGGTCAAAATAACATATTTTCAAGCTCTTATCGTAATACCATGAAACTGTGATATTTTTGCTTAATGTTATCATACCATCAAAATCGCATACCGGCCCATGCCTACATTTAAACATGCTAAAAGTTTTTAACAAGGTTAGAAATGAATGTTACAACATTTATCACTTAAACTGTGGCCAAGCTGACTCCAGAATAAAGTAATGTTTTGCTTAACATTAACATTTCCTACCTAAAGTACGGGCTGATTGCTGCAAGAACATTTCGATGACATGAGAAAGTCTTGCCGTGGTCCACTTCTACGACAATGTCTGTGAGCTGTGCTTCATCATACAAGGCTTTGAGCTGCTGAAGGATGTTACAGGCATGAACAGCATCTACCCCGTTGTAGTTGGTGCTTGGAGGTGTCCCATTTTGTACTTGTAACAGCTTCCCTACCTCTGAATGACAATACAAAAAAGAAAAAAAACAAGATCAGCATAACATCTTTTGACATAGACAGGACAACACACAAAACACTCAAAGACTTGATCAGACGTCTTTTTGAAAAATTGATTTCATAGAGGTTCATAAAGTTCTATTTTGTTAATAGTACTTCCTGTAAGAATTCTAGAACCACTGATTCAGTATCGCTTAGGCTTATTTATTTTTTGTCACTTGACACATTTGATAGTTGTCGCTCGACAGGAATGAAAGAGGAGTGTGACATTTTCAGTCTATTCTTCGGTGAAAGTTTTCAGTTGTCTCCATGGTGATCAATTTTAACACAAACGCTAGACATATCAACTAGTAAGTTTAGTAAAAACTATCTCCATAGCAACATTGACACTATTTGATCTCATTCCGTAACGAAATATGATGATGTCCGGGACAGAAACCAACTCTCCAGCTACGCGAAATGAAAGTGTCGAGTGACATATTTTAGTAGAAATTATGTAATTTTTTGCCAAGCAACACATCAAATGTGTCGAGCAATGAAGCAAAAATTGGCCTTTACTTAACTGTGCAGTATAATGACAAAAGAAAAGTAAATACAGCTTGATAAACCTGTACCATACATTTTAACAGAACACAAGAAAATACAAAAGACACAGTTTGAGATGACACAAAGGTGAGGACTTAAAATACTGGTTATAGTTATTACAAATCAATACCATGTCATAATAAAACTGTATGTTGTAGTTTTTGTCAAAGATATTTACAGTAAATGAACCGCAGAGTTGCTGAGGCGGTGCGTATTTTAGTAAAGAGGTACAGTTTATATTCTGGATTCAAATTGCACAAAATCAATGTTCATTTAGTTAATATAGTGTGCATGAGCCATGAGTATATTTAGCCCAGTTATATTAAATGCTGTGGGAACTCCAAAAACTTCTCTTCATTGTTTTTTCTAAATCTGTTTTTTTCTACTTCTGGAACAAACTTGTTCAGCTTCTGGCAGGCAGCTCAGCACGTAAGTATAACATATGGGCCTATAAACTCGTGGTTTCTGTGGTTCTTCCCTACAATACAGTGAGCTAAATGAGCATCTTTCTAGTCACACGTCTTTTGGCAAGTTCCACAAGTGACACCCCGGATTCATATCCTCTGTATTCACGGCAGTATTATGTTCTCAGCTGCTAAAGAAAAAACTTTCCCAACAAATACACGAGGGGGGCTACGCTAACTCCTTGACAGGACAAAGGCTCGCGGTGAGTGTATATACAAACTACTGTCTCCCCAGGTGGTAGCTAGCTTGCTAACATTTCAATTCCTTGCCCTTTGACTGCAGTTAACGTTAATTAACTGAGAGAGTGTGTGGATCCTTGTTAGACTGAAATCCAATTCTAAGAATACAAATCACGGAGCTATAAGCCCGTGTAATGGTTCGTTATAATATTTGATAGTCGTGAAAAACAGCAACGCTCACTGTTACGTTAGCTAGTTGACATGTAAGCTTAACTTTTAGCAGACAGCTAGGCACCAAGCTAATGCTAGCAAGCTTTCTTTGACACAACATTTGGAGATACACAGGACGATAAAAACTCATTTTTTCTAGTCCTAACGTGTCTGTCTCGGAGAAACAGTAGTAAGCGATGTCTAGTGCATTACTATCAGTGGCTGCAAGTACAATTACTACTTGTCTATCCTTTATCTCTTGTCATAAACAAGTGTTTACACAATCAGCTGTAGGTAGCGAGCTAACCGGCCGAAAGTTAGCCAGACAGCTAACATTAGCTGCATAGCGAGGCTAACGGTAACTAACACTTTTGAGGAGTCGTTTAGAGCCTGACTTCTCTTAGCCAGAATGCAACATGTCATTACTCTTTACATTAGTCGGGAAAGCTATACTCCACGAACACATAAACACCCAAATTATAACTTAAAAAAAGCGTTATTTAAGTCTGTTTACTATACAAAACAATGAAGATCTTGCTAACCTCCACTGGCAGCCATTCTCTCCGGTCTATCTCGGGGCAGACCGAGAAACGTCAGTGAGTGCACAGCGGAGCCCCGGAAACAAGGAGCAGCCAATCACAAGACAAGCACAGATCCCACAACCAATCACGTTCCTTTCATCTGAAATAGGAAAAAAGTTGATCGCTGCATGGGCAAATTATGCACAGTAGCGGAGTCACAGAATACGCTCAATATAATCACCCAGAGAAGTCAAGGCAGTCCATTTAACAGGTGAATACAGATCAGTGCGAGGCTGAGAGAAAGCACTCTGAGTAGAGTGTCCTGTTCTGGTGACATTTTAGATGGAAGGTAGGTAGATAATACTCTCTGGTAGCTGTGGGAATCCATTTCCTTGATTTTGTGCTGCATACATTAAGGCGAGGAAGTAAAACAAATAGGAATACATTTTACTATATTGTGAATAGGTGCTTGTTTAAATAAACCTTAAAGGCCACTCCTTACTGTAAGTCTTTGTTACAATGTTAATGTGACTTACATTCCCTGGTGAAGCTTTATTCTTAAATAACAAAATACATGCGTTTTAAAACTAACAAAGCTTAAGCAGCAATACAACATTTTTTTTAAATATCCAAAAATATGATAACTCTGCTTTGGATTGTGTTTGTGTTGCACAGTTGGCAAAAGCACCACTGCAGTCCAGAGATCAATTAAATAAATTTCCCGAAGAATACAATAGTATTATTTTTAAAGAATATATTTAAAGGGTTGGGGGTTTTTTTGTTTGTTTGTTTGTTAAAATGTATTGTTACACATGTGTCAGATTTGGAGGCTTATTTGACACCAAGGTTCTAAAATTGGTAGCCTAATGATATTCTTTACTGGATGTCTAAAAATGTTTCTGACACAAAGTATAATATATCAGAGGATATCAGTTTAAATGCCATTCTTCTATTTATTGTAGCTGTGACTCAGAGCCCTGCCGTATGTACTACAACATATTTTTGTTATTTTTCTATTAAATAAACAAGGTTCAATGATGGCAGAAAATGGAGTGGTACTAACAAACATTCAGCCCACTCAAAGTGCTTTTTGTTTCAGACCACAGCCGTGTTGGTTACATGAAGTTTCTGGCTAACATTTAAACATAATGTCCATCAATTTCGTGTCACAATATACAGATTAATAAGTTGTGTTCAGCAGGTCAACAATACAGCATTACTTGTGTAAGTAGATGTAAAGGAGTCGTTTTGTTTAAACAGGACCAAATTTATAAACTTTTCTATCCAAAGGGAAGATTTAAGATCATATATTAATTTGTGTAGTCGTTGCTGGATTTGGAATTGTAGTCTACCAATTAACTCTATCCTGGATGTTTCATTTAAATTCTCTATTATGATCTCAATTGCATATTTCAGGCTCTTCACACAAACTGTCAACAATAATGAGGCAGTGCCCTCTGTGGCGTCGGCAGTTGATTATTCATTGCGATTTGAGTTCTCTATCAGTCCAGAGTCCAGTCGGGAGATTTTGCAGCCTTGGTTCTATTGACATTCACAGCATGTGGCAGCACCTGCAACCTCGTGCTTATTGGAAACAACCATTGCCATGTTATCCCCATGAAGTAGCGTGCTGTCATTTAATATCAGTTGCTTTTTTTCTTCCAGAATTCATTCATCAGTGCATTAGTAAGACTAATCACACAAGCCTGTTTGGGGATGTTTTTGTTTCGCATCACAACTTGTGGTTTTATATATCTAGAGCATTAGTCTGCTGCTCATGTTTCCACTGTTTTCTTGATGATGTGATGTGTTTGTTGCTTATGTGAATGGAGAGTCTGAAATTAAGTTTGTATTAATGACTAACAAGTAACATCTGAAATGAAGCTACAAAATTGGATTGATTTATTTTTTTTACCTGTTTGTCAACCCAGAGTTTAACTCTTTATTAGCACGAGAGTTTATTTGCTTTTCAGTGATTACACTGCAATTGATATGTGTGTCTGTGGCCCTAGTTTTAGCAATAGTTTCTGTCCTGTTGGCACTCTTAAACCCAAAGCGGCAATCTCAAATGGCCATTTGGGGCTTGCTCCAAAAGTGATTCAATCCTGATAGACCCCTATATTAAAATCCCCGACTTTACAGAAGAAATACACGTTTTCAGCCTGATGCAAAAACAACTGGTCATCTCTGTAGCCAGTTTTCCTGTTTATGATAACTGTGTATGGGTAATTTTTTGCATAAATCACCCAATTAAATTTGATTAAGGCTTAAAGTCATGCATAACTAGGGATGTGTCTCCACTGACAGCAGCCTGTACCTGTCTGCTAGGTGTCACACAGTCATTGGTAGTAATGTGTATCCTCCCCAACTCCACCCTTCTGTATAAACATGGTCATGCTTGGCTTCAAAAAACCAGGATGGCAGTAGCTGTAATCTACCAGCCAGTGGCTGACTCCGTGGTGGTTCTGTCCACTGTTTAATATACTATGCATGGTCAGCCCTTGTATGCTTTTTTTTTCTTCTTCTTCTTTTTTGTGGTTGATTGAAGATGTTGAATCAGCAGTGCCACCCGTTGTAGAGAGAAATCCCTTGGATTGTTTTTTTCAGCTCCACAAATCAGTGCTGGAAGAGAAACAGATGTGAGAAAAGCAAGTGACTAAACACTGAAAGCTCTTCTCATTTTTCATTAGAAATATCCTTGATCTGAAAATGAAAGAAAAAAATACTGCTTTATCATAACAAGTCCTTGTGTATCAAGGATAGTCAATTACTCTACACAGTGCCAGTGGTGTGAAATGGTACATACACTTCCTGTCTCCTTAGTGGGCGGAGTCAAGTCTCCTCTGTGGACAGTTAGGAATCACCATCCCTCCGCCTTGTCTGAAAGTGTTATTAACATCCTGTGACTGGATTAATGCGGACGGATTTTGCATCCCATGATATAAGTTTTAACTTTTAATTCATTGTTTCACATATAAGACCATTTAAATGTCCGTTTATGTCTGTTGCAAAGCAAGCTCAGAAGCACCAGTTCCCAAATCTCGCCAGAATGTGTTGCTGAGACAGAGACAGGTCTCTTGGACAAAGTTAATTTTCTCCTGATTTGTGTGTCTGAAAAATGAGATTTTTGTGTCAGAATGTTTGGAAAATATGTGTCTTGTGAAAAATAGGTCCAATATGTTTCTTGGTGACGACGGGGCAAAAGAATTTGTCGTAATCTGTGATCACGCTCATTTCTCCCATAAAAGTGAATGGACTCAATACTGCTTCTAGCCTCCTAAAGGGGCGGGGCCCAGACTAAACCCATGTGACACTGATAAAGGAAATAAATAGTCAGTGAGTGGTATCACTTTCTATTAACCGTCTCTGTCGTGCATCTGCCAGTGGTCTTTCGGTTACCCCTTTTAAAAAACAAATAATCCAGACTACCATCACCTGCTGGTATGGAGAGTAATTTCCTTTCTTACAGGCGTAAACATGTTCTAGTTTGCCATCAGCTGTAGTCTGCGGTGTGTTCAAGTACAACATTTTGTCCCAAAAACAGGCAGAGCTAGGTCTTAGATGTCTGTTTGATTAGGTTACTTCATCACACATTAGACCAAAACTTCAGTGTCTTTCAGTGCTCACATTTAATTGCCATTTCAACTTCTTTCAGTCGTTATAACCTCTATCAGAATTTCACCATTTTAAAAGTTTAGTCTGCAAAATTTGCAGTGTTGTGCTCATGTAAATTTTCTTAAGAAAACTCATCCTTTTACTAATTATTCTCTGCAGTGCACAAATATTTATACACATTTCCTGTTGTGTTGGCTCTGTCATTCAACATATGCTGGATTGAAATTAAACAATGGCAATAAAGTTATTAGGCCCACATTCCTACCTGGGTTTTTTCTAGCAGTATTTGCTGTATGCGGATAAAGATTTTTGCAAGCCCAAAGGTAGCACCATTACTGTCGTCCTATTATCAGCGATGTGAATGCTGAAAATGTTCTCTAACACTGTATAACACTGTAAAATGTCAGAGGGAGAGACAAATAAAAGTACAACTGCAATCTGAGCTATCGATTTTACTTTTTTTTTTTCCAATTTCTTCCCATTCAGCCACACTGTGGCCTGTGAAATTGGGCCTTGCTACTGTTGAATGAGGGAAAAAAAGGCTTTCTTTGGTCGCTGTTATTTGATGATAGCTCTGGTTTCTGTTACCCACCCACAGATGCCCCTTTTTGATACAGCGAAAATGATCACCTGATATCTTGACTTTCTGCTTTATCTCACAGAATTGCCTGGAATTGTCAGCACTATCAATGAGAAATTTATCCATGTGCATTCACAAAATGATACTCGTTCAGCCTGAAGAAAACGTAAGAATGGCTGAAATCTATAAAATTAGAAGAGATGTCTCCAGAGAATTATGGGAATAGATGGGATCATCTTTTGCTGCTTAACCTTTAATCCAGAAATACAGTTGCCTCTCCTTTGATACATCTGTTTTTTTCATTATTATGTCATTAAGTATGTATTTAAATTAATCTTTTACTGTCAAAAAATATCTTACATCTAAATAATGAAGTGTATGTATTAGTGTTTTTGTGCTTTATAATATGTAGTATATACACAAAGAAAGGTTTATATTCTTGATAACAGTTCTCATCTTCTCTATAGGGCTCCTGCTTTGTGAGAATGTCTCTTCTAATCTCTTAGGAAGATGAAAGAAAGACAGCGTGGGGGGTTAAATGGTGAAATCCCATGTTGGCAACAATTGAACTGCAGACCAGAGGAAGAGGAGACAAGATAAGATGCATGAAGAAGAGGAGGCGGGGGGTGTAATGGTCGTTTAAATGTGTGTTTTTGTCAGAGATGGAGGTAATGGGTTATTATATGTTTCCAGGGGCCTGTGGAAGAACGCCTGCAGATGTCGGGAAGAGCCACAGGCTCCCCTACTCCGCCACCCAGGAGGAGACAAATAGGAGCACTATGGGAGGCTGCTGTAAATACAGACCTGGAGCTCCTTCTCCATGTTTAAGAGTCCCATCTCATTCTTTTCCTCTTGCTTTCTTTCTCACTAACCCCCCTTAAAGGCAGCTTATGAGCAGATGGTCTGTGCCTCCCCAAAAGCACCTAATTTCCACACAATCCCACCCTAGCATCTCAAACTGCTGACAAAGTTGTTTTCTAATGGTTGTTGTGTAGTTGCACCACTCTAAGTTTTTCTGGTGTTTTGGAGGCACATTGATAAAACAGGAAGTTAAGATTTTGACATTTAATGTGACTATGAGGAACCTTTAAATATTTATGAAATAGTCTCTTGATTCCTTTGATGATTATGAACCTCCTGTAACAGCAAACAGGACCCTCGGCAAAATGACTGTTTTTATGTAGTTGCTATTAATGCCTGTGATTGGGTCCGAATCGCCACGAACTCAGACTAAATGAGGTTTTAAAAAAATTCTGTTCTGTGCAATGACAATAGCACAATTCTATGCCTACAGCTGTTAGTTTGCACCTTAGCATGTAATGTTAATGCAAATGACTGTGTAACGTTAGCCTACAAAAAACAGAGGTAATAGGTCTCGGGGGACATTACTGCCATACAACTGGCTTATCACTTTTTTCTTAGTCACATATAAATACATTACCTCATCGCAATC
>JAQFJA010000012.1:23659778-23690354 GCA_029874485.1 Naso brachycentron | reverse complement strand
AAAGCATCCGTGATGGTGAGCCTTGTGTTCAACAAACAAATGAAACCAACAAACTAAGACATATCTAGTTTTCCTTTCTAAAGTGGTAATGGTAATCCACATAACAACTTTAGACAGTTAACCAGAGCACTTTAAAACTTTAAACAAAGTCTGTAAAAAAAGGCTTATTAGTGTCCTTATACGTTAGCCTGGTAAACCAGACCCATTCACTTCGCAAACTTATTTGCTTCGTGAAAATGGTCTGGGAACCCTCCCATTCATGGGCGTTTCCTCACATCTCAGATGGGGTGGGCTTTATGTGATGACTTATCGAAGGAACCGAAGACAGCAGCTTCGGTCAATGTATGTGACAGCTGACAAGAATCGTTGATAGCCTTCAGACAGACGAGGGGTGTGGCTACTAATGTGGATTTTCAGCAACCTCATAAGTGATCACATAGATGTCTTTATATTGTGTTGTGATGTTAGCTATTTTGTCTATTGCTTTTTAATGTGTTGTGCCAAGGCTGCTGAGTCTCAGGTCAATGCTGCGCAGACCAGTAAAAAACTCCTTAAGGCTCCTATTCTTCCCTACATGTAGTAAGAAAAACAGTACCTGCTGGGTCTCCAAGGTTGTTCTCTGTCTTGTTGGAATATTCCTTTTAGTCAATATTGCATAGTTTTCAATAACAAGGGGTCTCAGCGCTTCTGAAATTCCACTCAAAACAAACATGGCAGTGGCTCGCCTGGAGTGTGAGGGGAAAGACGGGGTAACAGCTCTGATTGGTTGTATGGTTGTATGTCTATCCAATTCTAGATGCAGTTTTGACTGCGTCCGTTGGTAATACCCCATTGAAATGAACAGTAAATCGAGAGGTACCAGACTAATTCTTATTTGAGAATTAGTTTGGCTGTGCCAGGCTACTTATGGGTGGCTGACATCCAGACTTCTGTATGCCTTCAGGCTATGTGTAATTTCCCAGCATCGAAATCAGGTAACAATAAATGTCAGGGAACTCGATTCTTGGCCAACTTTCAATGTCTGTGGACCACTGGTGCTTTGGTAAGTTGTAAAGATCACTGTTGAGTCCAACTGCCTTTAATTTGAGCAGATAATTGTTGGTTTCGCTGTATCCACCGCTAAACTCAGTCATGTTGACGGATGTTTTGCTATTCAGTCTGACTGCATTAATTTGAGGAATGATAAGATCGAACAAATATCAGTCTGTTGGAAGCTTCCTGAGTATTATGCAGTCTGCAGCAATCCTGGTGGTCCTGTCATGGTGATAATAACTGTCCATGTATTCAGAGATGGAAGGCAAACTCTCGGTTTAGCGGAGATTAGCCAGAAAAGGAAATGTCATGTTTTGTTGACACTTGTGTTGAAAATGCAGCTGCGCTGATAACACTGGATCAAAGCTCATGTGTTTTGATCTGTCTGCCAAAAAACCACAGCGAGTAGGAAGCAGAGGCTCACACTGGTTGTAACTTTGGGAACAGTTTCAGTAAGCTGCTGCTGTGTGACCATGCATGTCTGCCCTTCAAGTTGTAAAAGCAAACAAATAAGGCTGTGCTGCCACCCACTGTGAGGTCGACTCATTTGTTCCACTTGTCCGACTGATGGATTTGGGTTTTAAAAATTTGGCTTTTTTTAGCCTCCTGCTAATTAGTTAAGGGAGAAAAAATGCACTCCACACATTTTGTCCGATTTGACTAGCCTTGTTTTTTTCTCCTATTAAATTGTCCTCTTGTGGCCTTCTTCACAGACCTGTGCGTCCACAGCATGGCGGAGCTCTCTCTTTGTGTCACAGTGAGCCAGAGTGGCTGGGAGGCTTGGGACACCCAGCGGGGAGGTCTGGGGCTCTCATAGCAAAATCGGATTAGAGGACTCCCCTGGTGTGTGCTGCCATGCACCCGTGTGCAAACGCTCTGCTGTCATCTGTATTGAGGCGGCAGCGCGGGGAGATCTATCACCAAATCCGATTGCACGCAGAGAATTCTGAGGTCCTGGCAGAAAAGGCTGGGATGGGCTGTTTTTCCTTCTCTCCTACTTTCCTTTTACATTATTTCAGGCCCCAGGAGAGTATTCTCCATCATGTCAATGTAATGTAGCACACAGAGGCAATCATGCAGCCTCTCTGGCCTCAGGGCTGCCTGCTTGGAGGAGAAAATGCAACTTTAGCACTTAATCATCTCACCCCTAGCCGCTGCGCTAGTCTATGGGAAGGTTTTCCACACAATGTGAAACCAGATCCCTCACTGTGGGCACGCTGTTGTGAATCCCCCATGGTTGTGGGCTTTCGCTCCTCTATTTCCCCTCTCCCCATTTGAAGATCAGCGAATCCGCTGCCTCAGACCTGTGCTTATATGTCAATTCATCCCATGCGGAAAAAGACCTCAGTTGGGCGTGATGTTACTTGCCGACACCTGCTGAAACCTTTGGATTCATGAATCTCATCTCCTCACTGAGGAGTGCAAGGCAATCAGAGTTATTCTGGTGTGATCAATGCCACGCCACTGAGGAAAACCATGTATGTTCGGTATGCCAGGACTGAATGATGGGGTACTTTATTGATATTAGCTTACATGCATGCCAGACATCGCTGTTTCATGTTCCAAGGCTGCACAGTTCACATTTGATGGGAAACAGATACAATACAGCCCTTGCGTGCTTGTCCAAGGAAAGCAAGAGACAGATACAACTAGCATGTGTGTGCGCACATGCATAGAAATGAACTGGGAGGTGTGTGTATTATCAAGTGATTGATCGACCACACGCATGGCTCCAAGGGAAGACATGGGGAGAGGTCAAACAAGACTGTTCCAAATAGACCTGTCGGATTCAGCCTCGGGGAGGCCTAACTGGTTTGACAAGGGCGATACTTTTTTACTACAAGTGCCCTTGCTTTACTGTGCATGGACTGGACAAGCCCATGTATTATTCACTGGTCTCACTGGGTGATAAATGAGAGACCTCCGATCCAGAAACAGTGGAATATTCACCAGTGTGCTTATCTCTTTTAATCCCATGACCGCAGGCCAAGTTTCTGAATTAGTGAGCGTGGCGTAACAGTGCTGCTTAAACTGCAGGGGCAAGGTTGTTTAACAGGAAGATTTATCCAAAAGCTATTTGTTTGATAAATATGCTCAGTGATGTTCGCTGACCGTGTTCGTAGAGCAGATTTAAAAGGAACACATGTAGGATTTATGCAAAAGATGAATTTAAGTTATGACCTTACGCTGTATATTTTCTGGAAACAGTTTTTTGAACATCTGCACATTCATATTTTCCTGCTCCCGGCTGCATTTGATGTACAACATAAAAGCAAAGCTTGAGAGCATTTGCAAGTGGATGGCTGTATTTTTAAGCTATGCCATCAAAATAAATGTTATGGCAATACGTTAGTGAATAAATCACATTAAGTCACAGTTCTCCCAGTGATTTGTTTTTAATAGATTTTGTTTATTCCAGTCTATAAAAAGCAGAACTCCTCACTGTCAAGTAATTGAAAGCGGGACTTTTTTGGGTCTGACATGACATGTGCCTAAAAACTGACATTTTTGGACCTTTTTTGTGTGTGTTTGTATGTGCATGTTTGCATAAATGTGGATTTGTCATGCACTATATTATGGGTGAATGATAAGTTCATGGCCTAGGGCATAAGGAGTCAATTTTAGAAAACCTAGCACTTTTTTTTTTTTTTTAACATGTTTCCTTCTTAATTCAGTCACGAACATATGGATCCCTTTTTTTTTTTGGAAATCAATGCCCTGGACCTACAGAAATTGTTCCACAGCAGCAATGACCTCATCGCTGTCAAAATGACCACTGAGCTCCTTCTGAAGTGGTCCTGTGCCAAATCAGATGAAGAGGACAGGTGAGATGGTTGAACAAATTGATATCTGCTTTCCTGGATGGTAAACATTTGTGCTGTGGACTTGTGGGCTGGAGCGCTGTCCTGTTGGATTCCTCTTGTCAGCTTCCCAAGCCAAATTATCTTGAATTTTTTTCTGGTTGGCTCATGAGATCAGTATAGTAAGACTGTGAGATAGTGTGACCATCTTCCAGGTAGTCCACCAGCAGCCCTGCCCGTACATCCCAGGCAAAAGGTGTCACCAACTTCCCTGCAGACCTCAACGATGTGGCTTTCATGGGTGTTGTCACTGTTTCAATTGTTCTTTTGTCTCTACTTGGTTATAATAAGTAGACCCAAATGACACTTGGGTCATTATGGATGACACTAATGACCAAATGTCATCTGCTGACCTTTGGTCATTCATGGACATGCAGCTGCATGGAAACATTCCGGGGAGATCACCAGATCTGTGGCAATGTACCATTGTGTTATTCGTCAATCTGAAGATCATGTGTTGGATCTTATTAATGGTCTTCCGTGTGACGACTGCCTCATGGACCATAGGTGACTGGCAATTTTTAATAATCCAAAACAGAAATATCATCAAGTTATTAATTTTTAAGCAATAGGTCATTGCAAAATTATGTTTTGTATATCAGTTACCCAACTTTAGATGTCTTGAAGATTTTTTTTTCTCCCGATATTATATATTATGATATTATAGAATTTCCCGATCCATTGTTTAAAGGTCCAGTGTGTAGAATTTAGTGGCATCTAGCAGTGAAGTTCCAGATTGCACCCCACAGAATATGGCTCTGCTCACGCTCCTCCTCAATGGCTGCAAAACCTGCAAAAACCGCAAAAAGACGTCTTTAGAGCCAATGTTTGGTTTGTCTGTTGTAGGCTACTGTAGAAACATGGTGGTAAAACATGGCAGACTTTATAGAAGAGGACCCACTCCCCCTGTAGATGAAAAAGGTAATGAAAACACAACAGTTTTTAGTTTTAGATTACTACACACTAATGACTATATTAAACTACATTTCTAACATTGTCAGAAAAAAACAAAAAACGAATAGATCCTCTGAAATCCTACACCATGAACCTTAAAATAAAATCAACAATACCACAATCTAAAAATTACAGGCATTGTATGTAAAAGTCCTATATCAGTATTTTGTATATGCATTTTTTTTCTGCAAAATAACTTACGTCGCACAAAACAGCAGTTTTAGTAATTTAGTATTTTATGGAGAAATTGTGGTTTTCTGGTTTTCCCTCTGATGTCCTACGACTGCTGTTTGTCTGCAGCCTTTTATTTAGCAGAGCTGTCACCAACAACTACCTGCTGCTGCAGCTGCAGCTTCAGTCTGCAGGCAGCCCACATGTTGCTTTCAGGAACCTCTGTGAATCACAGAGTTGATGCAGAGCAGTTGTAGGTCATCAGAAGGAAAACCAGAAGACACTTTCTCTGTAAAATATCACCTGGTTTTACTCAAGTTGCCGTTTTGTGCGACGTATTAATGTGCATCATGAAGTTTTGTTTTTGAAGCTGCAGGTTGCACTGAAGTTACATATTGTTGCTTTAAAGCTCTTAAACAAAGGTAGTGAAATAGAAGTATTAAGACGCATAAAATAGAAATACAGTCATTAAGTACAAATACATAGAAAACTAAAGCACAGAACTTGAGTAAGTGTACTTAGTTGCATTGCACCACTGATTTGAATCACCTTCCTGCCGCATTCATGATCTTTTATTTTGACACAAGCTTTGTTGGATTTTGATGCACATTTCGACATGAGTTTCTTTTGGAGACTACAACTTTTATTGCATCGATGATTTCCCATTCTCCTCAGCGCTCTCCCTCATATCACAGCTATTTGGAAGAGGCAGAATCCTACAGTACAACTACACCACCAGCCTTTGTTTTCCCCACACAGAAACTGGATGTCTGCCATGGAGCTTTCTAGAATACTAATGAGGGTGGTTAGCGAGTCAAAGTTACTGACCTGAGGTGTCGGGATAAAGCGCAGACCAAGGAGTGGTGGGGTTGAGAGCAGCCAGACACTGTCTGCCACAATGAGAGTGGAAATGTCAGAGTTTATTACCTCTGGCCTGGCTTGCCCTCAGTCGGTCAGGGCTGATAGCAAACTACACTCATGCCTCATTTGTCTTATTATGGGAATTTTTGGGGATGATGAAGGCAAGCACAAAGACTTTGTTACACTACAATTGCTGCAGCAAGAGTGAGATGTTTTCCATGATATCCCACTGACTGGAGACAAGTCATTTTTTAAACCTCTTGAAAGGCACAGTGTAGTTTCGAAGTGACATATCTGTCACACTGACACCAGCGTGCATAGATGTGCATGTGAGTAATCTATAATTAGATGTTCAACCCCAAAAGAAGCCTCCCAACCCCTCCTTCCACATCAGGGATGCACTGAGTGGAGAGGGTGGATATGAACAGCCACTGGAAGCGATGTCTCATTCACTCCGCTTCTCTCCGTCTTCGCTCGTCTCCCCCTTCACCTGCCCTCTTCTGTCTTGTTTTTTTGTTTCATTTTGCTGCTGATTATGTTTCTGTCAGCCTGTTCCTCTCTCACTCTCCCAACTTTTCCAGCTTCATTTAAATTCTGCTCCACCTCCTTCTCACTCTCTCCCTCCCTCCATCCCTCCACGAATCCCTACAGGTGGTAAGGCAAGGAAAGAAAAGAAAAAAAAACAATGGAAAGAAAAAAAAGAAATGGAATGATACCCCTTTTCTGGTCCTCATGCTTTTCCATGAACACTGTGGGTTTGGCTTGTCAGGCAATTAATGTAGCTCTTCATGGCTATGAGGAGCCTCTCCATTATAAACAAAGCCTATTCATGAGCCAGGAGATAACCCACATGCTTTCATTTGTATCAGGGGGAGAGTAATTACCCCCTGTAACTAATCTATCTTTGCAGCCCCTGATTTGTCCTCCATGTGGCAATCTGTTTAAGGACACTTCCTCCATTTTTGGCATTGTTTAACTCATATTTTATTGGATCGTTATAAGGAGAGAAAATCTCTAATTTCATGACTGCAGATTAGTGTCAATCTCCAAACTGACCAGAAGCCTGCTTTTAATTAGTCAACTGTATGTGCAAAAAGATTTTACATGACAGAAAATCTTAAAAAGTTAAAAAATTTCCAAACTGTAATCAAAACAGGGGATAAAAACACATTTTTATTGAAAGAACATTTAAGAGAATAATATTTTTAAGCAACTGAATGCATTTTGTATTCTTAAAGAATATTTTTTTGTTTTTTTGTTTTATAGGTGACTGCTCAAGTATAAAATTACAACAATATTTTGAGCTCAATTGGCGACTGAGAGTTATTGGATCCCTATTTCCTCATTTGGAATTCCTACATCCTCCTAATACATGTTGCCTACTTTCATAACTTGAAGTGTTTTCTTCATTTGTGTTTAGTGTATTTGCCAAAAGTGCGTTCTGTTGGGCTCAAATTGAACAATTACTGAGTAAAAATGTTTGCAAGAAGAAACTACTTGAAAACCCCCCAAATCATCCAGTGTAGCTGGGTAATTTTTTCTTTGGAAGAGCAACAGTGCCATCTATCATTAAGAAACGTTACTGCAGATACAACAAAGAGACTGGCTGGATGAAATGTTTTATACGTTTTCAGATGAACATGATCGGGATTTTAAGACAAAGTGCCAAAGCGGTCTTTTAAAGCTGCATCTGCTCAAACAGTATCTGTGGTGTCCTGTTTGCATGTTACAAAGGCAAAAAACTTACATTAGGCTATAAATTCAATCAGTGGGAGGAGATGAGAGACTGTAGTTGGGAGCAAACAGGGTAGACAGTGATGAATAATCACCAAAAAATTATTGTTTTGAAGTTACAAAAAGTTGATCCAGATCAGGCCAAACATCCTCTTACTTTGTCTGGACTGAGAAGCTGACGGTCTCCTGACATTCTTCACGTGCATCATGCTACCAGCACGGCTCCGCTCCAGTGTCAGCCTGAGATTTATTCCTCATATTGCGCTCAGGTGGTGTATTTGCATGGGATGCGGAGGTGCTGCCACATTGTCGAATGATAATCCCACCTTGCTGCCTGTCCCAAACGTCCCACCGGTGCCTCGCGTAGATGTGATTTAATTTCTCCAGGCTAAATTAATGAAGAGTGGAGTTTATTGAGTGGCCTGTCTGTCTGTGTGAGAGATTACAAGTGAAGGTGGTGCGAGTGATTAAACACATGGCTGATGTGGTTGGTGTGTTTTCTCTTCTGCAGCAGTGACACAGGGATGTGTGATGCATGACCTTTCTTTATTATTAGCGCACATGCAAACATAAAGTGCATCCATCCACACACTGAGACACACTCAGTGAATGCCACAAGAGTGTGTCATTATGATTGAGAGAGATGGCTTCTTTCTTAACTATAATTTCATGCATAATGTCACAGATCTGGATGCTGCGCAGCCTGATTTTTCTTCCCTGAATCCTAATTCCACATTCAGATTGGTTTATTTCTGATACGCCTCGGCAAATCATGCCCCTAATTAATCGGAATGATGCATCGATTCCAACTTCTTTCTTCCCTTTCCTACGCAATTTTCAAGGGCTTGTGAGGAATGCGTGAGGAAATAGAAACACAATCAAAGCAGAGCAACTCTCCAGAAAAAGAGCACAGGCTGTGTCTATTTCAGATGTAGCATTTGATGACACCACTGTCTCTTCTACAAATCTTCAGAATGGATATCTTAATCGGAAAAGGTAAAAGTATCCAGGACAAATGCAAACAGATGCATGAGAATGTATGTTACGTCTCAAACATTGGCGTTCCAGTCGGCTTTGTCGCCTTTTTTCCAAGCTGAGTCCACTTTATTCCTTTTTTTTAAATCAACTTTGACTACCTCTCCTGCTCTCCTTTCCCTCCCTCCATCCTTTGCTCTTCAGCTCTAACAGCCCTTGACAGCTGGAGATGAAATAGAAATTTTGATATCAAACACCTACACAAAGGAGGGCTGACCTTTGATCAGCACGCTGTTTGATGTTGTGACATGAAATTTGCATCATGGGAGCTCGGGCAGCGTGCGCGCTACCGCAAAGGGCTAATGCCAGAGCCCTGTCAGGGAGATGCGAAGGTCAAGGGCCTATTAGGAAGGAACAAGCCCTGTAATCCCACATAAGGGCCCTGCACAGCATTTGATGTTGAATGCACAGAAATAGAATAGAAAATTGAGCCACGAGAAGAGAACGACAACAGTGAGAGTATTCATTAGGTATTAGACTGTGAGTGAACAGGAAGGGAAGGGCATTATGGAATTATTATTAGATATGACTTTGTGTTTAGAGACATTCATAACCTCTGCTGGTCAAACAAGATGATGCTATCACGAGCCTCTGCTGAAAGAAAAGAAATCTGAAAAATCTGGTAATTTGACACCACAGTTTGGTAAACTACCTGTTAAGCTTTTCATAACTGCTAAGGAGCTCCTTGCCAGAAATAAAACTGACATCATTTCTCAGTTTGTAGCACTGTGGCTACTTTAGAACATATGGCTCACTCCATCCGAATGTTGTATATTGATCCCTGGGCAATGGATCAGTGGAGATTTAATTATTTAAGCCACCGTGTCATTTTTCATGCTTGACGCTGTCTCAGAGGACCAAAAATAAATCTGTCACTCACATTGTCCATCTTTCATCAGGCCAGCAGCTTGCAGCCTCATTACCTGCAGAGGACAGAGGGGAGGAGGGAGGCAAACACATGCATGTACACATACATACTTTCTATCTATCTCGAATATCAGCGGCACTGTGTCAATCATTTCATCTCATTTCAGGCAATATCATCATCTTCCCTCCTGTAATCAATATTTAAGTTATATTTTTGGTAATGCAGTCACAGCACATTGCAAAAGGTTTTGCGACTGACAAATTAGATGTACATTCTTATCGTGCGTGTAATTACTGTGTTACAGGTTCTCCCCTCTGTTCCTGTGAAATGCTGCTATTCATTTATGCATGTTTGTATGATCATAATTCACTGAGATATCACAGCACAGAGGCAGCTTGAACTGCAACTGATGTCTATAAAAGTACAGGCACTGAGCCAGACTACACGAGCGTATGCCTTCTTTACTGGGTGTAATTCAAAGCTAGTTAGATACTTTTAATGCCAACACAAACTTTAGCTAGTACATTAGAGTACATGTAGTGAAAGGCTTTGAAGCTGGGGTAGACTGTTTATTTTTTGTGTGATCGGGCATAATTTCCATAATTAAACTTTTAGCATATTTTACTACATTACAGGCTACTTGTGAACCTCTGTCTTGGCTCTGTATTCAGGCTTTAGAAAATAAAGACGTGACAGGCACTTCTCGGCCAATCACAGGGCATTTCAGAGAGTGTGAGTTCCTATTGGCTGCTCTACGCTGGTCCTCTCAGCAACAGGCTGTTGAAACAAGTGATGTGCCTTACATTTTAAAGTAATATTTTTACCGCAAAATTCTGTTTTGTACATCAGTTACCCACCCTTAGATGTCTTGAATTGAAGAATATGTTTATCTTTCCAGCATTCCTCCACAGTAAACAGGTGATTTCAAAAATGTGCCCTCCTTTTTGCTGGCAGCCTAAGGAGATACACTCTTGAAATACTAAAACTATCTACAAATGACCATCCAAAACTCTCAGCTTTATGTGGTATAATCCAAGTCTTCTTTATCATGTGGTATGCTCAATACTTCCAATATACTTTGATTACAGCTAAAAACTACTAAATCTGACACATCTGGTCCAATGTTTTATTGCAGGTTACGGTTATTCTAAAATGTCAGTGTACTCAAGCTCAAAAAAATATAGTTCTGTCACAAACAGCAAAAACGCCTTTCTCTTTGCACCTGCCATTTTTGTTCCACTGACATGTTGTGTCACTATGCTCAGAAAAATAGTTTCTCTGCATTTGCTCCCACGATGACAATAGGCATTTTCACACCAAACAGTTCTGGGAACGTTTTGAGAGGAACTGTCCCCTGCTGAGTTCCAGGGGAACTGAACACCTTGTTTTCTGTTAGCATTCGCACTATCACTAGGAACCCCCGACGTAAGCTATGTAAACTGGCCAGCAGTTGGTAAACTGATGCCACTTCTACGCGACTCATAATGTAACATTACAACAACAACAGATGAAGGCTAAGACTGCCTTACTGCTCTAGCATGTGGCAGGAATGTACCATGAGTCTCGGGCTGACCACCATTAAATCTCAGAGAATATATGACAACAAAACGACGATGATCTTGTTGTAAGCCCTAGTTCGTATTTTGTGTTATCTCATTATTAATACAGCTATCGGGATTTTAAAAATGCTAGTTGCCGGCACTGGCTCCTTAGTTCATCCAATCATTGTACACTTACTATAGTTCCTCATTTGTTGTGAAAGTACCTATTCTAGAGTTGGAACTAAAAAAGTTCCTCATTACGTAGTTCTAGTAACTACAATAGTTCACGGTTTCTGAGGTGCAGATACAATAAAATGGGAGGTTCTTAGAACTCAGTTCTTAGAACTATGAAATACTTCCTGTGGTCCAAAAACACCTGTTGTATCTGCAGTGTGGTGAATATGCAGGTCCCAAACTGTAGATGGAGCGTGTTGGAGACTTTTGGATGTTTTAGAACTCATTAGACAGCAGTAAAGGTGTCTCCTCATTCCTTCCATTGAACATGCAAAACTACACCTGGCAACCTACTGAACGAACAAAGGGAAAGGCTTCATGTTCTTGTCTTAGGGTGCACTCACACTTGGCCCAGTTGTCCAGTATTGTGCCGAAGCACGAATGTCCCCCCTCCCCTCTCCTCCGCTGGCCCGCACTCACATTGCTCCAGTCTAACTGCGCTAAAGCACACTGATCTACAGACCGCAACCCATATTTTTGCCCACATTTTTTTCATCTTCTAATAACACGTTTAAATGTGTCTCTGGTTCCCGCGATCTACAAGACAGTTGCAGATTTTTCCACTGCTTTTTATGTGGACATTGTATGCTGTTGTCTGCCTGAATTTAAGGTGAATAATCCACAAACAGTCACAGCAATGTCAGCGCTCCGTGCTTGTGCTCGTGTACGTGCATCTGTACCGTACTGAAGTCCACCTCTTCCAATATGCCACGGCTGACAAAGCATGCTGTGCTTGAGTACGGAGCAGAGCGCTCACACTAGTCAAACAAACTGGACTTTGGGAGTCAAACATGCTTAGGCATGGTATGGATTGCCCAGTGTGAGTGCAACCTGAAAATTATGTGAAATTGGAAAACTAACAGTGAGCACACCATTCTTTAAGAATTGTATTTTTGAGGGAAAAAAAGTAATTGTTATTGCCTTTTTATGTATTTCACACTTATGTCTTGCTAATGATTCTTTTTGCTTTGTCTCCCTTAGATTTCCAACTTCAGTGAAGCAGCTACAAACACCAAGAGACAAAACCAGGAGAGAGCCCATTGATTACTTTTCCATGTATTTTGGTTGGGATACCTGGGTAGAAATTGCCAGTTGCACAAATAAATTGTCCAGCATGCCCAACCCTGTCACAGCCAGAGAGGTTGCACAGTTTGTTGGAATCCACATTGCAATGGGAACTTTAAAGGTTTGTACTCCGTTCTGACCCTTTTCTCTGACTTGGAATTGTCCGCTAGATGCAAGACTAATAAAGTTTATTTGGTCTCTTGCTTTTTTAGTTTCCCAGTCCAAGGCTCTACTGGGAGGACTTGACTAAGGTGCCCTTGATTGCTGAGGCCATGCCACTTTCCCGTTTTCTCAAGTTGACTCGCATGTTGAAGCTTGCTTTGCCTGCAAACGATCCTGTCAGCAGTAATGTTCAGGAAGAAAGACACGATAATAACTCTCCAAATGTACAGCAAGGTAAAAATTTTCCAAGCAGGCTAAGTAAAGCTTCTCAACATAATGATGGGCAGAGGCAAGGGGACCTGCCAAACCACCTGAGCAGTTCAAAAGCACAGACTGATCCTCTGTGGAAGGCTCAGCCATTATTGTGCCGTTTCAAAGCAGGGTGCCAGTTGCTGAGCCGAGATGGTGATTATGCTGTTGACCAATATCCACTTCCTTTGACTGGTAAGATAAACAACAGTAAACTGTCCCTCAACTGTACTGTATTAATTGGATTTGGTGGTTTGCTCTTACATGTGGATCTTAAACTGGGTCTGACCGGCAAAGAAGATGCTGTAGAAAACATGGTCCCCAAAGGTAGCATGGTATTCCTTTGCAAACAGGAACTCTCCACCCCCGCCATGCTAGAGCGTTTGTTAGTTGCTGGGGTTCATGGTGCAGGCAGAGTGGGAGGAGCCCGAGGACAGATTGGAGATGAGTTTGTAAGCTCTGATGGGAAGCTGATGTTACGCAGATCACACTGTGGCTTCATACTTTCAACTGCTGGAAACAGCCAGAGGAACATGGCTTCACTTATTGACAACTTTGAGAAGGCTCAGAAGTCGGCTCATCTCAACAGAGATCTGCTTAATCTTTACTCCATCCCTCTCACTGCCTCAGCCCCAACCTGCTGGCCTCAAGCGGTGCTCTGGTACCTAACAGATCTGGCGTTGGTCAACTCCTGGCTCCTATACAGACAGGATCATAGGGCAGCATCTTCACCATTGACTTTTATGGCCTTTAGATTGGAGGTATCCAAGGCTTTGATCCTCTCCAGTAGCTCTGACACCCAGGACTCAATTCCCTCTCATCCCCCAATAGAGAAGGCTCATGCAACAAATGAAACCCCCAATCCCAGCCTAATGGAGGATAGTCCTCTGCCAGATGCAGCTACACGGTACGACGGTTCAGGCCACTGGCCAGAGCAGCTCGGGGAGGGGGAAGGGGGCAAGTGCCGTTTTGGGGACTGTCAGAGAATGTCTCGTGTGCTATGCCTTAAATGCTGTGTCTTTCTTTGTATCTCACGCAACCACAACTGCTTTTTGAATTTCCATAATCAAGGGAGTTTGGGAAAAGAGTAGTGCCAACTACAGAATTAACTGTTAATTTTTCAACATTTTGCATTCTAGTTGAGAATGTAATGTTTTTGGTGTATGTGAACCCAGCTAATCAAAAACTGAAGGATCTCCTGTGTTTTTACAGTTTTTCGATAATGCCTTTTACTGGCAATGTCATCGGGATTATTGTGCTGCAGTTTAAAAAGCAAATGCTTTGTGATGTGGCTTATAAAGTCATTGAGCACCATTAAAAATTAATTTGTCTACAAAGAGAAATGTAAAAATACTCATAGCTATACATTTTGTGCTGCAAAAAAGGGTAAAATATACTTTTGTCATTGTAGTTGTGATTTTTGTACTATGTAGTATTTTAACCTGACATCATTTACATGTTATGATATGCTTGTTTTGAGCCCTGTAAATCTGAACATTGCTTATTTGTATTTCTGAAAACAATAAAAGACACATAATTTAAATACATGAATTGATCTTATTTGTCTTTCAAAACTGCCGACAAATGTTTGCAAATTTCTGCACAGCAGACATATATGCTATTTGTTATATAGTATACAGTATAGACCGTGTAAATGGACCACGTAAAACAATGTATAAATAGATTTAACTTTGAATCTGTGGATAGATACATAGATAGATAGATAGAAAGGCCAAATACCACAGGTATTATAGATTGTTGAAAGACTAAGCTAGATAGATAGTGTATGGGTGAACTGTATGGAAGAGAGTAGACAAAACAGTACAGTGAATTAAATAGTGTCACTATAGTTTTTTTTTTATAGGTCACATGACGGAGATCAACCATAGATTCGGACTGAATAGAAAAGGAGGTTAGTTCAAAACCACGTTAGAGGTAAAGCTGCTCTGTTGTGTCTTCAAACAGATTTGATGAATTAATACAGCATAATAACTGATGTGGTCACAGTTTTTTAACATAACTTTGTTACAGCGCTTTTCTTCTGTGTAACTGTTGAAGTCCTGAGCTGTGTTTCAAGCAAAAGTTTGTGTTCTTGCTGCACTCATTAGATGCAAAGTGTTGCTCTGTATCAGCGACGGAGTAACAAAGGGGGATATATATTTGATATTTGAATGTGTTGTCTGAAGATTAGAAATAACAACATGTACTGAAGACTCCCCCCGGCAGCCATCTTAGTTGTACCAAAAGCTGTCACAAACGCACACCAGGAAGTGTCCGATCTACGCGTTGTATATCTCTGGGGTCAACTCTCTCAGTCAAACTACCATCAAAGAGCGGTTCGCGAGGTAACGTAAACGTCTATTCCATGATGTTATGTTTAGCGGTTGCTATGTGTATAGATATTTACGTACACTATATTGGTAGATAGCAGATGCATGCAAGCTCACAGCTTTGATTTTAAACTTGGTGTGTGAAAAGACAAGAAAAGTCTTCGATCCTCTTTGAATGGTAGCCAGTGTTGTTAGCGCTAACCGCTAGCTACCTAGCGTTAGCCCCGTCAGCCCGCTCAGCACTTTGCTACTTTATGATTAGCGTTAGCTACTTGCACAGGCACTGAACTAATGCAGTTACTTTTTTGCCTATCGTTTCACTTACCAGCTTGACCTGTTAAGGCACGTATTATACTTACCAAATGCAAGATGCACGTAGGCTAGCATGGAGCTAGTTAGCTTAGCTAGCGGCCTTCAGTAACGTTAAGTTACGTCAACTTACGTTAGCTAAGATAAGCTGAAACTTGAGTGATTGTTGTGATAAAAATAGACAAATGGCTAAGTTAAGGAACTCTTAAGCTATGTAAGTTGTGGTTTTTATAAGCATATTTGTTGTGCACTTCATTTACATGAGCGCAGATAGAACGGAGAAGTAAACGTATGTTTTCATTTGTTAAACATAACGTTTAACATTTAGCTAGACGTATTTACGTGATCATTAACAGAGTTGTGTTGCCTCTGTTGGCCAACCTGCTGTTACTTCCATCTTATATGTAACTTTAATTTCATGCTATCTTTGTTTTGCTTTGTTGTTCTGAATGAATCCACAAAGTTTTGTGAGGGCCTGTTGAGACCACCCAACATACCAGGATGGACTCAGAGATTTTGAACATAGAGGAGATAGTGATGGGACGAGGATTGCCGGATCCAACTCCAGAAGTTCCTCCTGAAAAACCAGCAGAACCATACAAACCCATCACTTTAAATGGACCTCCTGCACCCCCTGTTCAGCCCTGTAAGTGGTAGCGTGGTCACTTAGTTTGCAGAAAGCAGTGAAAGATTAACTTAACTTTTGCATGGTCTTTCTAATCTCGTCATGTCCTTTCAGATCAGCACGAAAATCTGCAGTGTTTTCAGTGCTTCATCACATTCTGCAGTGCCAAAGCCAAGGAAAGACATATGAAGAAGAGCCACCGGGAAGAGTATAAGCAGCAGCTTCAACAGGTAAGCTTTGCGAGAACAGTTCAGTTAATGCGTAAGAAATGGTGACAATTTGAATCGGTCACCAATTGTGCGTAGGACAAATTGCCTGTGTACAAATACTTAAAATTGCTTAAACTAATGGGCTTTCATTAGCACGAACTGTTTCAGCCATAAATGCTGACTCCGACCTGCCTGATCTGTTTTTCTTTATCAGATTGATTAGTTATCTGTACTTGTTCCTTTTCTCCTCTTTCAAATGTTAAGTCAAAGTGCTCCGACACTTCATGAAGCACATTCTCCATTCTTAGGGCACCCATTATTTTCTAGAAAAAATTCCACACTACTTTTAAGGTGCTGTGTGCGAAGTCCGACCTTTTATTATGTATTTTGTTTTAAAGTTAATTTCACGCAATGCTTTTTAAAAAAAGAAGAAGAAGAAGAACCCAAGCTCAGCTGACTGTTGTGCTTTGGCAAATAATTTTGTGAAATTCAAGATGGATTTTATAAAATATATAATAAGTATATTAAAAAGAATGCACACTGTACAAGCACAGTCTATAAAGTTTAGACATTTTCACTGTATTAGTTGTCAGGCAGCCAAAGACAATCTCCTGCACCTTATTTATCCTCAGCCAATCAAGTGAATTTAAGAATTGTAAGGAATTCTTGGTTTTGAATTGTTTTTACTTTGGCTCATCTTTTGCATTTCCTAACAGGGAAACACGCTTTTCACGTGCTACGTGTGTGACCGCACATTTCTATCGTCTGAGGAGCTGACACAGCACCAGCCAACACACAGCAAGGACGACAAGCCCTTCAAATGTGTTCACTGCAAAGAATGCTTCAAAACTTTCTCTGAAGTGAGTGTAATGTTGGTGTATTTTTTTTCCTGCAAAAGTGCATTAAGTAATAGTCACGGTCACTGACCGTACTATAACAAAAAACTACGGATGCCAAAATATTCAGCAGACTTTGTTGTCTATTTAATATTTCTGACAAAAATGTTACTTTTCCCTGTTGCAGCTCACAGCCCATAGAAGACAGGTGTGTCCAGAGAAGCAGTTGGTATGTAAAGATTGCAATCAAACCTTCCGAAGTGCTGGACTGCTTCGTACTCACCGCCTGACCCAGCACCCCCGCCCAGACGTAGAGACTGCAGAACAGCCAGAGGACCCTTCGAAAACTCACCGCTGTAAGAAATGCGGTCAGGCCTTTGAAACAGAAACAGAGCTGTTGGAACACCAGGAGAAGTACCCTGAAGGTCAGCAATGCAATGGCAGTGCTTTATCTGTAAAGAAACGTGGACGGCCTTCCAAAACTGAAGACCCAGCAGCTGCTGAGAAAAAGGGAAAGCGGAAAAAGAAGGATGAGACAGAAGCACCTGAGGAGGCAGAGAAGGCCAGCAGCACACCACAGTCTGCAGCCGCACCTCCAGCAGAAGAAAAAGGAAAAGCAGCTGGAGCAAAGCGTGGCCGTCCTTCTAAAATAGCAGCAAAATCAGAAACTGAAGAGAAGAAGAGTGGTGAGGATGACAGTCAAGCTCCTGGAAAGGAGAAGAAACCTAAAGCAGATCCTGCCGCATCCCGTCAGCACCCCTGTCCTGAATGTGACCTCACATTCCCAGGCATGATTCAGCTCCGTGCTCACAAGAAGGAAAAACACACCCCGCGGAAAGCCCATCCCTGCGAAGAATGCGAAGAGAGCTTTGCCCGTCCGGAGCAGCTGGATGCCCACATGTCAAGGGTTCATGCTGTGGGCCGCTTTGCCTGTCCAACCTGTGGGAAGAGCTTTGGCCGTGAGCGCACCTTGAAAGCTCACGAGAAAAGCCATTCGGAGGAAAAGCCTGAAAACCCAAGTGCAAAAAGATAATTGAGACATGGGGACCTTGCAGAAAGTGAATGAGTCTTGAAGATTTTAGTCAGGAATTGTCCCTTTTCTTTTAATACTAGAGATGTGATGCTCTATATGATGGTTTCAGATGAGTTTGGAATGGTTTTGAGAATGAAGTTTTAGCAAGTTTTGGATTTAAAGTTGCATTTTAATCACGAGCTGTAGAAATTTCGGACAAACAGACACATCTCCTTAAGTGACTGTCCAAATGTGAAATCTGTTAACATCTCCAATTTCAAAAAGCTGACGCGCTGTGTAAGACATCAATAAAACCGAATGTGGTTATAAGTTAATCTCTGTTGACGTAGGCAATGAAAACCAGTACAAAGACAATATGATTTTTGTAAGTATATGCTTCTTCTGAATTTGATGCCAGCAGCACATTTCATACACTTCAGGTAAGGGCCAAAAAAAGACTAGTGAAGATGTGGAATGCTCCAAAAACACCTGAATTTCCATAGGTAAACAGGTTCATGGGTGACAGGTGATAGCCTCAGTATTGGGTATAAGAGGGGTAACCTCAGAGGGCTCAGTCGTTCATAAGCAAGGATGAGGTGAGGTTCATCACTTTGTGAAACACATGATTTCGGCAATCATATGGTCCCTGGAACTCTGCCATTGTAGGTAACAGTTCATTTGCAAATTGCGTGTCTTTATTTATGTTTTACACAACTTTTTTGTAATTGGGTTGTAATACATTCTTTCACAAAACAAAGCTTATTTGTAAAAACAAACTGTTTTGATTAACTTTTAAAAATGATTTGTTTCCTTTTTTAAGCTTGAAATGTGTGGTGTGAATTTATTACTGTGTCTTGAGTTGTTCAACTCATTTTGTGGTTAAAGTTTTTTTTTTTGTTTTTGTTTTTCTTTTCCTCTTGTTTTTTTGAAAGCAAATTGGGTAAGTACATATTTTGAAGATTATTAGATGCCTAGTAGAGATACAGTACTATGTTTGTATGTTTAGAAAGTTTGTCAAAGAAATGTGTATTGTACAGCTTCTGGTTAATATTTTTGCATTTTTTACTCTTAATACTTTATGTTCCTTTCTAAATTAAGTCTCATTGAGGATTTTTTTAAATAACATGATTAAGTTCTGCTAAAAAAAAATTATGTTGGTTAAGTGTGTACCAGGTTCAATGTGGAATATTTGGCATGTGGGCAGAAATGATCCACTATAATCCTGATTTGTAAAACAGTAAAATGTACTCCTTTATTTTTCGCTTATTAAAATATTAATGTCTTAGACATTTCTTAAATGGAACTCTCGGCTCTTTAATGTCTCAGAGTCCTATAAGGAACTGTGTATATCATGTGTTATTCACTGATTGGATTGTTTCTCTCCCAACTGCAATGTGTCTGGACACTGCAAAAATGTAATAAAACTTGCTTTCCCAAGGGAGGCTGTTCAAGGAACAACTGGCTTTTTTGTCCTTGTTCTCAGTAGTGGTGCAAGAATTTGAGATGTGATCTTGTATGCCTGATGAACCTTGTAGTTTTTTCAAGTTTAGAATGGGGACATGAGTCCACTGAATTTTGTAAGGTTATAATGTAAGAAACTTATTGTATTGTTTAGTAATACCATACCTTTTTCTGTCTGCCAGTAGCATGCTTAAAAAGCCTTTTTGGTCAGCAGGGCTTGCAATACAATTATATTTCACTTGGATTCGCTTTATACAGATATATACTGTATGTTGGCTTTTGCTAAGTGAGAAGGTTAATGTGACTGATGTTGACTTCTACCAGACCTGCAGAAAGGCATCATTGTGAAGTTAGTATGTACTTAATCTAATATTTGTGTAAGTGCACAGCCTACTTCTCCCACATGGGCCCCTGTGCTGCTGATCAGCTTCATTCAACAATACCTTCAAAATTAACCGGCTGAAAAGATTCTTAAAAATACAGCTAGCATGTGGAATATTGTCCCAGACTTTCTGTTCCAAAAAGTAGGTCTAAATGTTTTATTAATGTGCTCTTGTGCTGTCAGTAAACTTCCTATAAAACTGTAAAAGATTCATAGGCAAGCTCTTCTGTGTTGGTCCCTTCTTTATAAACATAATTACTCCCCTGAAATTAAAAAAAAAATGGAATAATGCCAATATCATACAGAGAAATAAATCTATTTTATGAACATTGGGTTGGCAACAACAATCTCCCTGTGAAACAGCTAATGGACAATGATGGTCTTTTATATTTATATGACGCTTTTGAGGAGAAGCACAGTGTTCCTGTCTCTCATCGTGAGTATAACTCTATAGGAGGCCTAAATCGTATCCTTTTCACGCTGCAACTCAAACATATGGCAATATCACTATAATCAGTTACAGCATTATTGTGGATGGAATCTCCATTTTTGACAAAAGTTCAACAATACCTTTATTTAAAAATTTACTTATTCCAAGAACAGTAGCACCTGTGTAATATAAAAGGACAGACCAGACTCTTGATGGTCAGACGTGGAATGCTGTTTGCTTTTTTCTTACAAGTATGTGCTGGCCAACAAAATTAAAGAGCTTCTTTTTAAAATAATACGTCGTTATTACCCATTAAATTCTGTTATGTACAGATACACACCTGATACAAATAAGACACGTAGCTTCTGTAACAACCACTTTTTACAAAGTGTACAAATTTCTATCTTGTGGACTAGTGTTCAGTTAGATCTTCAAAAGCATTTTGGCAAGAATGTTCAACACCGCTTTCAATCATTGACAGTCTCTTCTCCTCCTGCCTTATTTGTTATTTTATCTATTTATTTTTTGTTCACTCTGTAAAGCATCTTTAAGTGTCCTGAAAAGTGCAGTAATATAATAATAATAATAATAATAATAATAATAATAATAATTCAAAGAGTCTGATTTGTTTCTTATATTCAAAAATCTAAATTTCTCTAAAAGCAAAAAGTATATCATTATTTTGATCATTATTTCAGCTAAATTTTATATTCATACAATGGAATATTTTTAAAAGAAATTGCCCTTATATAGCACTTTCAAAAAATCTAATCCAGATATTTATTTTAAAGCAGAATCCAATTTAAAAATATTTAATAAAAAATCTTACAAACTTAAAACTGGTTAAGTAAACCCCCGTGTGCGTTCCTGTGTGTTCAAATTTGTGTTTATTTATTTATTTATTTGTCTGGTTTTGTGCAATTGCATCATTGTTATTGAACTAATAATTCATACTTGTTTTAATTATATTTGTCTGTCTTTCTGAATGTATTTGACCACTGAATGTACTGTTTCAAAACTGTTAGAAAATATAAATAAATATATTTTTTTAATTAAAGAAAGAAAAAAGAAGTTTCCATGTAATACCACTCCAATACACCGGGTGTGCGCTAGTATCCATGGGGATTTCCTCTCCACGTATTCCTCTGTTTGTTTCCCTCTTGCTTGAAGCCCGCTCTGTTGGGTTATGTGATTTCGTAGCTGCTCATATCGCTTTGTTGTCACGTCGTTTGGGTTAGTACATTAATGTGGCCTGTATATTTTTTTCTTAACAGTTACACTTATTATTGTCTTCGGGATACAAAGCAAACAACGAAGGTAACGTAAAAGCTTGTTTTCCATTGTTCTGGGGCCACGCTTTGCATCATCAGTTCCTCCTGCCAGGTGAGCGAAGTGAACAACAGCAAGGTGTGTCAGAAATGAACCAACGTGCGACAGTTGTTCGCCAAGCTCTATGAAAAAACGAAATAAAGGAGAATTCGAAAGACAGAGAACAATTCCTCAGATGTCGACAGGTAACGTCAAGACGAACAGATATTCGTGATAATATCTAATTTATCATTAACAGTAATACATTTGGTGTCTCTGCTTTAAATTTTAAATTTTTTAACTGTTCATCTAAACGTCAGATGCTAATTAAGCATTATCCTATCTGTGTTTTTTGATCCCAGCTGCCTCCTCAGCCAGCAGTCATGTCCATTGAATACACCATCGATATCCAGCTAACAGAGTTGGGATTTCCGGAAGTTCTGCAGTCGCAGGAGACCTCTGTCAGAGACACACCCTGTCCCATCGACCCATTCTCCCCTTGTCACTCGCCTTCCTCACTTTCAGCCGCACACAAACAAAAGCCACGGGTTGTAAGCCAGCAGTCTGTCGAAGGTTCCCCCTTACATTCTCCACACAGTCTCCAACAAGCCGACAACAGCACAGCATGCCCTGAACTTACAGATGGAGACGCTGCACAGAAGAACTCAGCCCAGCATCAAAAGGATGTAGAGGATGACTCAGATGATAGTGAGGTTTCATTGTATGAGGAAGACGAGTTTGATGAGGAGGAGGAGGAGGAGGAGGGTGAGGAAAGACCGAATAACGGTATGATTTATTCACTTTTACTCTTGTAAACATGCAGAAGTGCTTTGTTATATAGTCTGTAACTGTAATTTATTTGCAGAGTCACTGCAAGCTAATGTAGGTATGTTCAAATAATAATTTGCTTTTTGTCAACAAGTCTAAATGAAAGATTCAAACTAACAAAACTAACAATGAATTTATCCCAGTAACAAGTCATAGTTGTGCAGCCAAAACGATATATACCAGAAGCGTTTTTCTCTCAGCCATGGGCGTCAGTGTTTTATTGAAAAGTCCTTGCAGCACACAAAGAAACAGCATTGTTGCACTTGGGTGACATGTTCCTTTGTTGTGATGAACCCGATCTCACAAGAGCACAACAAATGGATGGGTTACTGCTGTTTAAGTAACATTTGGTAAAAATCACAGTACCCATCTGTTTAGGACGTATTAAGATTATAATGCAGTGTACATCAGTGACATGTTTTGAAATAGTTGCTATGCAGCAAAAACAAATGGGATGGTAGCTCAGCGCTACAGACAGGGCAGATAAACTGAAAAACCTCTGTGAGACAGACTTACCTTTTTTTTCTAAAAACAATAATAAACTTGTAGATTATCACCAGCCATACCTTTTAAAACTTTATACAGGGCAATACTACGTGTTGTATTTTCACTTGTGTGTTATTTGTGATATAACATCGATGTCTTAAAATGTTTTCAACTGATGCTTTAAATGCCCTTTTTTTTTCTTTTTCCCTCAGATTCAGGCAACTACCACTGCAGTGTCTGTGACCTCCAGCTGCCCTCCAGATTCAAGCTCCAGGACCACATGAATCTGCACACTGGAGCACGCCCATACTGCTGTGCCGAATGTGGGAAGCGCTTCTGCCAGATTAACAACTACAGAGTCCACTTGCGTACACATGCCCAGACCAAAAAGGATCCTCTCCAGTGCCGTGTCTGTCTGATGTTCTTTGCATCAGAGGAAGATTTGAAAAATCACCTGTCACGAAAACATCTGGGGGACCGGTTTTACGAGTGTGACCTGTGCAAACGTGTGTTTACTTCTCTGAAGGAATGTGAATATCATGTGCAAAGACACAGTTGTATGATGGGTGTTACATGTGATGAATGTGGCCGCACTTTCTCCTCTTCAAAGTCCCTCTTGCGGCACCAAAGAAGGACTTGCATTCGCAACTTTAAATGCACAGACTGCACAAAAACCTTTACCAAGAAAAATGCTCTTCTGAAACACAGCTTCTCCCATCTTGGATTGTTGCCTTACACCTGTATACGATGCCGCTGCCACTTCCGCCTGGCAAAGCTGTACCACCTACACAAGTGTGAACCCGAGCGTGTTCACTGTGTGGCGTGTCTGAGGGAGTTTCTCAGTCAAGAGGACTTCCAGCAGCACAAAAAGGACACAGGCTGCTGGGGTCATCAGGAGCCTAAAGGGGATGAGATCAGATGTTTGGAGTGTGGACAGAGATTTAACTCTTCAGAGGAGCTGAAGCGACATGCCGGGGCTCACCAGAGGGTGCTGAAATGTGCAGAGTGTGGAAAAGGGTTCCGGTCAGCCTTACTGTTAATGTCTCACATGGGCGGTCACGCCGGTAAGTCGCCCTGCCTTTGCCAGAGCTGTGGACTGGGCTTCCCCCACCAGCAGAACTATGACAGCCACCTCAAGACGTGTGGACAAACACCCCAGCCTGCGGTGAGTGTGGAGCATTATGGTGATGTACAGTTGAAGTTTATAAGCGACAGTATTTATAAAACACAAATAGTAATTTACCACTACAGGAAGCCAAGGAAGAGCAACTCATTGTGTCTTAATAATTTCACTTGCCTCTTTGGTTAAATGCTTTGAATCCACTTTGCCTGTGACCACACCCAGCCTGAAGGTTAGGATGAGGTGCTTTGTTGTACCTGTATAACCACAGTCAAAAGTCATGGCACTGTGTCACTGAGTACACCTGTATATCTGCAGAAAACAAGGCAAATTATACTACTGGACGTGAGCAAAAACAAGATTTTCAAAGGGTGTTAATCACTCTTCATACGATGCGTTTTCAAATAGATTTTCTGCCTTCCAAACAGATCAACTTTGAATGACTCAACTTGGTATGAACATTAAAATGTGGAGATATGAAAATTGCTTAAGTTTATCATTGACTGTACATTTCCTGAGCTTAATTTGTTATCAGTGTGACATTTCATCTAGTATTGAGAATTAGAGCAGAAACACTAAAATCTAGAAGTTGAGAGTTGCACAGCAACGTTTTGATGCCAAAAATGACTTCGGTCTGTGTTTGCTCACTGTTTGACTTCTTGGTTTGATTCTGTGAGATAACAGCTGTTAAGAGAAATTTGTTTGACAGTCAGTTCTCAAAGATACTTTCCCAACACTTTTTAAGGCAAAAATACTGATTAGAAGGACATGTTGTCTATTTTTTGTTATACAAAAAGTCTAATTACCTCCTAAAAGTTTCTTAAAAATTCGTGTACTCTACATCAGTCATTAAAAACTCCAGGACGTCCTGGACTGAACTGAAATGTTCACTGTCAAAGCAAATTGCATATTGGAGAACAGCTGACTACCAAACTCAATTTTACTGACATATCTCACTTGTTTTTTCCATAATTAAATCAGTGACTTGTTTTTTGACTTTTTGTTGTTGTTGTTGTTGTTTCTCATTTTAGAGAGCTCCCAAAAAACGCCAGGCCCCAGCGGCCTTTTCATCCAAGAAGAAAAAGATCGATGTAAAACCACACTCATCTACTCCTGCAAACAAAGTCGCAATGCGTGCTGCGCCAGAATTTAATTCTAGTAGCCCAGAATCTGCTACACGTTTGTCTTCTGGCTGTAGTCCTCCAAATGGATTATGGAAGATATCCCTGGACAAGGAGCCTCCTCCAGGTGCTAAACTTGTCTTGTTTCTTCCTGTCTGTCAAACTCAAACCAATGGCCTGACCATCCCGCCTGAGGCCTCTCCAACACTACCAGGTCCAGCTACGCCGATCCAGCCTCCATGCCGTGCAGCTGTTGGAGCAATGCCAAATCCACACCTGGATTTGGTAGGTGGGATTAGACAAGATCCAGAATTTGAAGCCCCACTGGATTTGTCAAAGAAGCGTAACCCACCTAAGTCTGCTCTCACCGATATTCGTCTTCCTCCCATTAAAAGTGAAGCAGAAGAAGCTGAAATCTCAGAAGAGGCTGACAGCACCAAAAAACAAAAATATAATAAAAACAGTATCAATGAAGTGATTGGCAAAGCAAATCCAAGAGGGACAGATACAGATACTGAAGTGAAAAAGTTTGAAATTGATCCCATAAATCTTTCCCTTCATAATACTGATGCAACATCCTCTGGACTAAAAATAGACATTAAGAACGAGCCTCAGTCTCCTGGTCTCAATTTTGATTCATGGCCATCCAGGTCTTGCCACCCGATGGGGACGGAAATCAAGATGGAGGCTGATGTCTTAAATTCTGCTCATGCCGATACAGAGAAATAAATTCAATAAGGGCAACATATATTCCATCTGTGGTCATATTCCCTGTTGGAGGTTATGCTTTCGTCCTGCAAAAGAAACATCTACGGTCAGAATCATGAGGCAGTTTTTCTCAGAGAATGACAGTGTGCCGGGATTGGATGGAGCTCACACTTGTCGCAGCTCCTTCCTGAGTATGCTTTTCTGTTCACGGATATTGTGCTGTGTGACAATCTCATATTCATGCACATAGCTTTCATGTGCGTGGGTTCTGAGATTAAAAGTGCCATAATGTCCGTTGCTGTCCCTTTTCAAACAAAGTGGTATTTTTTTAGAGAGAGAGCTAGAGCTTCTAAATGTGCAACTCCAAACATTAATAATCAGTGTTTGGCCGGCCATAAGGCTGGGACGATACGCTCTTGTCCCGATTTGATTGCATCACCATTCTCGGGTGCCGATTCAGTTTGCTTTGCAATTCTGATTTATTGCGATTCTACAAGTACTGCGAATTGATAGTATCGATCATTGCCATTTTAGTTAATATTGCAGCTTTGGTCATATCTCTCTCTGTCTTTCCTGGAGCTGTTTAAAACCCAAAGTGAGTCCATACTTTGTGTTGTAAGGGTGAAGGTTTTAACTCTGGTGGTTTGGGGTTGTCCGCCATTTTCAATTTTCGCCTGCTCTCACCGTCTGCTCTACAATTTAAAAGAAAAAAAAAAGAAATCGATTCTTGGGGAAAAATAAATTTTTAAAATCATCCCATAAAAGAATTGATTTTATTTATTTTTTTCCCGCTCATTTTTTTTTTTCAACTCCTGCAGGTCATGTTGATAATGTGGCTGTCACAAACAAATTAACATATGTGAAATCATGATATGTTATTTAAAATTGTATATAATAATTTTGTCTTATCAATGTATCTGCCATTTTACTTTATACAACAAAGCCATTGTTTCACTTTGTTCTTCTCTTTGTGTTCTCCTTTCTGTCTGTCTAGCAGTTGATGGTGTGCATTTTGGTTTAGAGTAAGAAAACAGACTTGTCTTTCTCTGTAATTGAAACAAAGCATTCCAAGCTCTTGAACAGTATGGTATTTGTTTAGTTTTTCATATTAGGTAAAAGCTGTGGGTTGGGCCACCTGAGTCATGTACTGTAATAGTTATGAAGCCTATGCAGTATCATGTAGGATTTCTCCCTTCATTAAAACATATTCCAGATTTCTTTTTTCTGCACTGGTTTTCTTGTGAGGGAATTTAATCTTTAATCAACAATTTGAATCTGCATTTGGTTAACAAAAAAAAACAAAAAACTACACTGGATTTCATAGTATGCTGAAAACTTGAAGTTCTGTGCATTTTTTGAATAGGGACGTGAACTTTAGTACAACGTTGAACATTTAATAAATGCATTTAATGGAACTGATGAATAACTTGACATTCTGTCGACATATTTTGCACATTTTACAGATGCAGGTGTCCTTTGATGTTTTTCTAAATGCAAATAAACATTTGTGCTTGATCCAAGACTGTGTGTGTGTGTGCATGAGAGAGACATTACATGCATCTGCCTTGTAAGGTAGGCAATAAAAAAATAAAATAAAATGCCCAATGTATTTGTAGAGATATTGTTCTTAAACATATAAGACTAAGACATACAGCTGCATCTTTAGATAAATATTTTAATGCTTAACAGAATAATGTAAATAAGCTGGAGCGTTCTCTCATGGCTTTGGTCCTTTTTTTTGTTGAGGTAGACATAACAATGACTAACCTCTTGCTTCAACTGAGAATCATATTAAAGTTTATTTATGTATCATTGTACAACACAGGATTAGTCAAGAAAAATTAAATTTCACGGTCTGGCACTGAGGATGGGTTGACGAGTCTACAACTTAAGGACAAGCTTCACCATTTTGTGGTGGTTGGTCAAGGATTTATTCTGTGCCCCTTGCTAGACGGCATCAGGGTAAACAGGATTCCTGGGATTGACATTGATTTGTTGGTATCCTTTGCCCATCTCATCTAATTGATATCACTGTTCTTTTGAAGATTGGTCCCAGTGATGTTCTGGCCAGCTTTAGTCATCTGCTACAGGTAGGATCATTATCATTGTACAGAAAATCCTATAAAAAGGTTAATAGCACAGCCTATTTTGCCTGTGGGGATTCACTGTGTACTGCTTGTGGCATTTAGTCAGTCTAATTATAGTGATATGATCCAATTGTAAAGACAGCCTGCAAGTCAATAATTTTAAGAAAATGAGTTTGAATTGTGATTTTTTTCAAATGAAAACAACAGAACAGTTAATAATCATGGATTTTTCTTTGTACTACTATTACTCTCTTGTGATTTTATATTTTTCATAACTATAACAATACACAAGTTTTCCTTGCAGTCTAAATGTCTTTTTTTAAAGTACCCTGTGCACTAAATGTAATAAAATCTTTGTGTTCCCAAAGGAATTTAAACTTTGCATTTGTAATTGTTGCTTACAAAAAGTATTTGCCTACATAATTTATGTAAATTTCATTTATTTATTCTTGTATTTCCTTAATATATGTATATGTATATATGTAAAAAAGTATCAATGTCAGTAATCAAATAGCTGCAGAACTCACAGATTCCCTGTTTTTTTTTTTTTTTATGAAATAATGCCATTATCACATACAAAAACAAATAATTATATTTGAACATTGGTTTAACAACATATTTCTGCTTGTGAAACTGCTGTTTGACATTAATGCTCTTGTCCTCAAATAGCTCTTTCAAAAAATCAGATCTAGATAGGTATTTTAAAACAGTGTCATATATTAAAATCTTTAATGAGAAAAAAAAAAAAAAACTAACCAAAACAATTAGTTTACGCAAATCTTACAATATCAAATTAGGTAAACCCCTCGGTGTGATCGACCCTTTTTTTGTAATCTGTCTGGTTTTGTACAATTGCATCATTGTAATCAAGATAATGATCTGTACTTTTTCATTATTTTTGTCTGTAAACCCTGGAGTTTATTTGCCACCTTATTGACAAACTGAATGTGTTTTGACCACTGAGTATACCTCTGCAAAACTGAAGCTAAAAATTATTGCCCTCGCGAGATTTTCTTCAGAAAAAAACAGGAGACTTCTTGGCACGTGATCAAGTAACCCGGAAATACAATGTCTGCTAGCTAAGAGGTCTTTTAGCCATGGTTTTCAAAGTAGTGGGCTACGATGACCATGTACTGAAGAAATGTTCAATATTTGATGATTTCATTGGTATGAACGCCAGTGTCTGAAACATTGACATCGTTGATATAAAAGCCGCCGTCGATCTGGCGACAGCACCCGCGTTTGTTTACATTCATGGACAAAGACAAGAGTAGCGACAATGTAAGTAGACGCCCCCGTTATTTTAATTAGTCGATTCGGAGAGAAACCAGCGTCCTGTCAGCATGAGTCGTGAGCAGTTTACACGTTTTTACTTTTTATTATTGTTATGCACTCACACTGTGCAACTACAACTTCTTGCAGCATGGCCAATGCTCCTGGATGGAGATGCATCAGTTCATTGGTGACCTCCTCACATCTGGAAACACCTCAAAGGATCAATCAGATGTGCTAAACGCAACGTGGGGCGGGGCTGCTGCTAGAGCTGGCGGTGAGGCTTTGGGCTTTAA
Source organism: Naso brachycentron (assembly GCA_029874485.1). Classification (NCBI taxonomy): domain Eukaryota; kingdom Metazoa; phylum Chordata; class Actinopteri; order Acanthuriformes; family Acanthuridae; genus Naso; species Naso brachycentron. Next base: position 23,660,767 of record JAQFJA010000012.1, on the reverse strand, counting down.
AAGTGCTTCACTCGAACCTCTGCAACAACCTCGACCTGTCCGGGTGGAGTCAGAGGCGGAGCCAGTCCGACCGCTCCAGCCAGGGGCATCACAGAGGAAGGGAGAGGCCAGAGAGAGGAGAGAAGGTTAGCACTCCAAAGAAGCATTGTCTCTGCAAATACTCTTTGTCTGCATGTAATTCTAACTACTGTTTCTTTTTTGCCCAGATGTGCATTTTCCCTGTTCCTGCCCTGGCTGCCCTTACTCAGCTTCTTCCCTTTGCTTTGAGACTTTAAAACCCAGACAGCGTTTCTCCCTGCCACCACGCTCCGATTCAGTGTGCCACCACTTACCCAACACTGAACCAGCCAGCTCCACCGCCACGTCTGAGCTAGAGACCAGGACGTCCAGCAGACCGCAGAGGGAGGAGGCAGACAAAAGGACTCGGAGCCCAGACCAGAACCGAGACTCTACTCCCTCCAGGTCGTCCTCGGACTCTGTGTCACACCTCTCCATGTTTCCCTGCTTGTGCTGCCACTGCAGCCTCCAAGCCTGCACCCAGATACAGGTTCCCCAGGAAGGCTCAGACTCCCCATTTTCTCACACCCATGCCCATCATCATTTTCATCATCACCACTGTCCCATAACGTCTTGCATACCCTGCCCCCAGCTTGCTCGCTCTCATGCTCCACAGCTCTCGGGCCCTTTTCCCTGCTTGCCTTGCCAGCATTCCTTTCCTACCTGTTTTCAGGAGTGCCACCACCAGCACAGAACAACACACACTCAGCAACAAGATGAAAGAGGCACGGTGGTTACAAACATGTCGCTACATCCCTGTATGCACTGCTCTGCCTCTTTTTCCAGACCATCCCAGCTGCTGCAGCACCAGCGCTCCGAGCACGCCCACAAACCGTCTGGCTTCCTCTGCACCGAATGTGGGAGGGCCTTCAACTCGCACAGCAACCTCCGCATCCACCTCAATGTGAACACTGGTGCCCGGCCCTACTCCT
>JAQFJA010000012.1:23632082-23650226 GCA_029874485.1 Naso brachycentron | reverse complement strand
CAGCAATTTGCCAAAAGTGTGTGGCTGAAGTTGGAGATAAGGAATCAAAGTTGAGCTGGCACCAGTCGAGCCACTGTTGGGGCTTTGAGGTGACGCTACCAGAGCTACTATCACTTTCTTCCAATAGAGGCTAATCTAATCAGTTGTATTACAGTAAAGACAGACTGGAGGTGAAACGGTATAGACGCCAGAAGCCCAACACTCGAGAGATTAAACTCATGTCAGACGAGACTGGAGACAGTTCATAGCAGACATGGGGGACGTCCGGCCTCTGGGCCATATGCGGCCCATGAGACTGTTTGATCCAGCCCATGAGGCAATGCGTCAATACAAAAGGCAACTTGGAAAAACAAAACAGTTCTTTAGAGAGCACTTGTGCTTCTTCTGTGATAAAACATGAAATAGTAGACTAAGAAATCCGTCCAACTGGTCCCCTGAGCAGTATACCTGTCCACATCATGTTGAGGGTGAACACAACACAGCAGTGACATGTCATCGATGACATACATCATAATGACTGCAAAGAAAAAGCAAAGAAGACTTAGAGTGGTGTGTTGTTTAAGCAAAATGGACAAAGGGTTATTATTTTGTTAAAGTAAGAGGCGACCGGTTTGCCTAAGATAGTTTGTGAGCAGCTGCAGTGATGGGAAGACCTATTCTCTGTGTCATTACGGCTCAGAATGTGCTGAACTGGGTGACTTGTTGAACTGGATGAGCTGCAAGGACAAACGGGTTTGGATAACGCCTGCCCTCCTCTGCAGAGTTTTGGTGACCAACAAGCAGCTTTTATAAAAGCACATTTTGGTCGGCTCAGGACTAACCCTCCACTCTAACCTGCAATTTTGTTGTACAGTTCATTGTATAATGACAATAAAGCTGCTTTACCTTTATTTTGACAAAAACAATACAAAAAACATCAAGGTTTGTGGTGAGCAAGCTAATAAAAGCTAAAACTCATTTAGAGGGATAAATTGTGATGGAGGACCTTGTTGCTGCTGCAGGGCCGTTTACACCGCACACAGTTAAATGCATCAACTTCTCAGTTTGTCTTGAAGAAACTTTACTGAGCAGATTAATGGAAAGGCAATGTGAAAAAGTCTTTGACGCTTAAAAGATTTAAGACATGTAAAGTTAAAAAAAAACAACATGAAAATATTTGCGCTCCTCATGGTTATTGTTAACAAAAACGGACAAAATAACGAAAACTAGAAAAAGCATTTTCATTAACTGAATTAAAAAATAAAAACTGAGGCTTTCCAAAAAAAAAGATAATTAACTAAAATTATATTGTAGGCCTAGAAAACTAACTAAAAAGAAATAAAATTATAGAGGAAATATCCTTAGTTTTCATTTTTGTCATGGTAGTTTGGATGGGTATTGAATCTGCCTTTCAAGATCTATGCCAAAATCTATGCTCAAAGTCGGGTACAACAGTCTCCCTCTGCGGCAAAACTACAAACTGTACATACAACTTTCTGTTTGTCCCATTTGGAGGAGACACTGATGGTTCCATCTCTGTTTAGGACAACGTACTGTGAGCAGTTCTTTCCAAAGCTTCCACTCACAAAGACTCAGTTCCACTCAAGACTGATTGACTCAGACCTGGAAAGCAGCTGCAAGTAGCATCACCATCATCACTACTATCTGATATCAGATGCATCACCAAAGAGAAGCAGTTCCAGGCTTCACACTGGAGGTAAGTGTCATGTAAACTTTTTTATGGCCCTCGGAAAAGGTTAAAAAAAATGAACAGGAAAAAGAGAGAAAGCTGCACCTACACAAGAGATTACCACTATTTGGAGAAAATTCAAGATTTGTGTTTTATTCAGTTTGCATATAAACTTTATGTCATTGCTTAGATACAATCTTGTGTTTGACATGTGACAATTCACGGCATCGAATGCTTAGAAACACGCCTGTTTTCCTCTAAAGGAATTTTCTCCGTGCTCAGTTTCTGTTGACACATATTTGTTTGTGGTGGGGCAGAGAGGAGAGAGGAGGGCGAGGTGAGAGGCAAGGAAACCATCGCACCCCCTTCCGAGATGGACAAGCCCCTATTATCCCCTCATCCACCCCCCTTCTCCTTCTCTGAGTGGGGGCTCATAATTGAACCTTTGTGCTGTGTGTGAATTCTTCGCCTGCGCACACTTTCCCAGACTGTGTCCGGCCACCAAACAGATGGGGTCTGTATGCAGAGGACACACACACACACACACACACTGCTCACAAACATGCGCACACATACACACAGAGCGTCAGTGCACAGGACATGTCACACGGCCATGCCAGACCCTTCTCAGGGCCCTTAATAAAAAAAAGCTGCACAATAACAAGAGAAGGAGTTTGAGGAGCCCTCAGCCCCTGCAAGGAGGCACTGCTCCCCCGAATCTGTGGCTCTGAAACACACAGAGCATTCAAAAATGTTTTTGTAACTGGGACGTTTGAAGTCATTGAGGGAAAATGCACCATTTTGGGAAACGGGAGAGAAAAGCAATGACTAAAGTTCTATTGTTTCGCCTATCCTTGGCTTTGTCACATTATTAGACATTGTGGAAAGCAGCAAGGCTTGGAAGAAAGCAACATATCGCCAAGGCAACCACAGCCTGTAATTGTCTTTTAGTACTTTAAAGCTTGCAGCTGCAACCTGACAGAACCCTGTTTGGTCATTGGTGATAATGGCAAAGAGTGGGAGTTTGGAGCAATAAGAGGAGTGTGTGTGTGTGTGTGTGTGTGTGTGTGTGTGTGTGTGTGTGTGTGTGTGTGTTAATGGGTGGCCTCCCACTTTTACTCTGTCTTTTGGAAATAAAAAGCTTTTCTCCTCCTTTTGGTCCTCTTCTTTCTCTGCACCTTCTCTTTCATTGCTTCGGTTTGTTTCTGCTGCACACTCACATTCCCACCTCATCCCTAACTTTGTCAGCAGCTCTGTCAAATGCCCTCTTTACTCCTCTCACTCGTTCTGTCATTCACTCCCCTTGTGTTTTTTTCCCTTCCCCTCTCTCTGTTTCCGTCTCTCTCTCTCTCTCTGTCAGGTACCTCTGCACAGAATGAGATAACCACGCGCTGTACAGCCGATTTGCTCCTTAAGTCAGCCACTTGTTAAGCTGTCGGATCTGCTTCGTTTGGACACTCCTATCCGTCAGCAAACAGGCTCGGTGATCCATATCTCTTAAGTCATGCTGAGCCCATTTTGTATCAGCACAGTGTCAGAAAAAACAGCACCTTTTCATGGTAAATGCCTGTGATTGTTAGAGACAAGCGAATATGATTTGCCTCCCAAGACAGGTATCAGATAGCAGGGAATTGTTGATCTGAATGAAAGAGACAGATTATAGAGCAGAGTGGAGAGAAAGCGTTTTGTGTGTGTTAACCTGTCTGTCTTCTTGAAGCATTTATGTTTTATGACAAATAGGAAACTTCGAGCTTACAGCGCCTCGCAAAAAGTCTGCCTGCTTCCTGCCATTTAGGAGCAGGGCAGCTCAGATTGGGGCACTTTCACGATTCAAAGCAAACAAGATGATAGATTCTGGCAGGGATTTCCTCCAAATCAATAGTCATGCTTTTTCAGACGGAATGTAGCTGAAACATCTGCTGCCCCGCGGTCTGAAAACAGGTGCCACAGAGCTGCAGTGTCGTGAGAACACAGAGCCCGCTGGGAACGTGGCAAGGCCAGGTGCTGCAGAGATCTTGGTCTTCAGCAGGGGAATCCACTTTACTAAGCCGAGCACAACTGCAAACTTGAACCTGAGCAGAGCAGAGTTGAACACGGGAGCAGCTCGCCCACGCAGGCTAACACTGCCTCATGAGGCTCTGCACAGATAGGAGACAGGTTACTCACCGAGCTTCTCCTGACTCCTTCATTTCATCGCCTGTCTGAACAACTACAGTTGATGCATAGCAAGCAAAAAGATGTATAGTTTGGACTTTTTAATAGGAAATGCAGAGAAAAAATACATTTTTGCTGGAAAATAGTTTGGTCTGGCTACACAATCTGCGTACTAGGGGGAAATTCATAGAGCAAAAACTATTCGGGGGAAAATAACTGAAACGACACCTCACACAGAAATGTTTGTTTTTCCCATTTTGGCTGTATTGACATAGCTGTTCCTTCGTTCCGGCCTGTCCTGTCCTTTCACAAACACACCCAGGTGCACATTGGGAGTGCTGCAGCCAGCCAACCTTGTCGCTGCAAGCCTTCGCCACGGCAACAAGCCCAGTAGAATTGATGATTTTCAACACTTCAAGGGGGAGGAAGAGTGAGTGTGTGAGGGAGTGTGCAGATTGCTGATGATGGGGACTGCAAGGTGTGTCTGCGTCAAAGAAAGGAAAGGCAATCACACACGAGAAGAAGATTAAAAACTTTCAAGAAGTCTTTTTGAATTTTCTTGTATCAGAAAAAATCGAGCTTGTGATTTTCACTCAACCCTGATGATTGCCTGTTGCTTCAATACTCAGTGTTCAAACATGCTGAGCAAATCGTTTTGTTAATTTGAGTTTTGGTGCCAGATATGTGGTGTGAGATTTCACCGCGAGGAGAGAATTGTAAAGTCCAGCTGTTGGGTTTGACGGCTTTCAGGCACATCTGGTCTCGGTCTGTTCGTGTGTGTGCTTGTGTGTGTGGGGGTGGATGTGAATGTGTGCATTACTTATCTAGTAGCTCATTTCCGTTAAGTTTATTCATTTAAATTTGGCTAAACTGCTTAATAGTTAATGTTATAATGTGCATATAATGTTCACTAATTAATTAGGCCGTTGAAATGATATGAGGCTGCAATGAGGTGTGAAATCTTAGTGAGTATATTTACATGACGTTAGAGAAAATCAGTTTATTCTGTTAGTCTGCCTAAAACCAGACCTTTAAAAAGCATATAAACATGTTGATCTGACTGTAGTAGTACTACACTGAAATTCTGATAGTCAAGCTCAACACACCCAGATAAAACGATCGAGTAAATTTTCTCCTGCATGTATACGCGTCAACAGGACCCGGACGGGCCTAAACGTTTTGCGTATGATCGATAGTCTCGTCTTTGACCTGGAACTTGAAAAACATAAATTTGTAGAAGAATGTCAGGAAGAAAACAAGAATCCCTCAAGCACAAGAAGAAGTGTGCATCAAATTTGTACCAAAAGTAAAGCGTAGATATGAAGTGTACAGAGCTGTAAAGTTTTCCACGTTTTCACCTTTTGATATGGATTCTGCTAGCCGATTGCTAACTTGTTTGTAGCTTGTTTGGCTAACCAGAAGAAGGTCCAATGGCAACCAGCTGAATGGGGAATATAGTTATAATATAGTTGGACAATAAATCAATTCTCCCTCTACTCTTGTGTACTGCGCAGAGGAAGGACGGTTGTTCAATTAAATGGCCTAATTGAGCTATAACTGTAGCTCGACTTAACTGTGCATGTAAACGTACTGAGTGAGATGAAGACATAAAATCACTGTCTGAAATTCATCATTACTTAAACAACTCTAGCAGGCCCTTTTGCACGATAATTTGAGTATTTATATAAATATTTACCCAGTAAGATTTTTCGGATTGATTCAATATTTTCCAACTGTGCTTATCTCCCCTTTCTCCCCATGCTCTGACCTATGGGACTCCAGTGGATGTATGGAGGTAAGGAGAAAGGATGAGTGAGGTAAGGGGTCTTGTCCCTCGGGTGTGGTGGGGAGTTAGATGAGCCTCGGCTGTAACCCACAGGGATCAAAGGCAGCACAGTCAGCCCCAAACACCGTCCTGTCGTCTCCTCCCGTCTCCTTTTCTCCCCTCTCCTCTCCCCCATTGTTCTCGCCTCTCGTTCTTATCTGATCGGGCATCCACTCACTCCTATTTGCAATTCTAATGAAAATCAGACACCTGCCCTGCCAACCCTTCGCCCCTCTCTGCCACAACAACAAGGAGAAAAAGACAGAGAAGAAAAGAGGCAAAGAGAAAAGCGAGTGAGGTAAAGAGAGTGGGAGAGAGCCCCTATGAGAGAAAGGATATTATGTTACTGGTAGATCGGATTGTTAGATGGCAGAGTGAGAGGAGAAAAAAAATGGTCTCTTTCATTGTGGGTTGCCACGACAGAGGTCCTCTCACACAGAAAAATAGTCACAAAATGATGTTGGCTGTCGGACTGGTTGGGGGGTCTAATCACCCCCACGGGAGGTCTAACATCCAGGTGATCCTGGCTTCCATCATCCTCTTTAGTCAGGGAAAGAATTGGGAGCTTCTATGGTGGTGATGTTATAAGCACCATAAGAATGTAAAAACCATCGGCCTGGATTTACATTGACAATGCTTCAAAAATGACTTGCAGAGTGTCATTTCAATTGTGTCCCCTTAAAGTTTTATGTATGCGCATAAGTGTATTAGTGAGGCTGAATGCGCGCCATATGATGTTACAGAATGTGTAACTTGGAACAACAGTTTATTGTGAGGATTCCCCTTTACCTTTCCTCATGTATCACAGCACACAATCTGCACCTCTCCTTGGCCCTCACTTGCTGATAGCCAAAGGTTGAGAGTATCAGCAGCCCTAAATGGGGCCTTTAACAGCCAGCAGACTAAAGAGACGAAAAGAAGCAAGTGGAGAAGGAGGGAGGTCAGCACGATGCTATCAGTCCATTACAGACCCCTGAGGACAAAAGCGGCTCCTCTCCCTTTCAGTCTGGCCTAGTTGTGGCCAATGCAAGGCCACTTCAGTCCACATAGGGAGGTGGAAACCTTGATACAGGTGTCAAGGGTTGCAAGTCACTTTGACTGGTCTGTATGCTGAGTTGAGCCCTTGTTTTAGGTTACTTTTTACTGAAGAACAAAGCAAGTCCCCAATGGGCCCTCTTGTAAGCCTCGGCCATTCAAAGACAAGATCATTTTGAAGTGAACCACACGACATTTAAGGTTATGTATTTAAATTTAGTTACTTGTTAGATCTAGATCTTGTAAGACTTGCTGTAGCTATGGTAATATTAAAGGGTAAGTTCAGTTTTTTACACATTAAGCCTTATAATAAGGGTATTTACGATCATATATGATGTTCTACAGCGTTATAATGACGAATGATGCAGTCCCGAGAGCTGGAATTTGTTGCTGACTTCATCACTAATATCACCCGAAAGCAGATAACCCGGAAACAGCTTTTTCAGCTGCTTCACAAAACAAATGAACAGCTGTTTCCGGGTTATCTGTTTAGTTTTGTGTTTAGTGTCAGGACATGAAGGACACCACTAAATATTCAGCGATTTTTACGTCTTTTAAAATGAGCATTTATTGTATTTTGTCTGAGTGCACGTGCTCCTTCATTGTTTTCAGCTAGCAGTGACGTCAAGAACGAGCTCCAGCTCTCAGAACTGCACCGTTTGTCATAATAATGCTGTAGAACATCGTATATGATCATAAATATCCTTATTATTAGACTTAATGTGAAAAAAAAACCCAGACTTCTCCTTTAATAATATTTTTTATTTTATCTTCACCTAGAACGTTTTATCTTTAGCTTTGCCTTTAACCAGCCTCTTAGTTTGTTCCCTTCCCAGTAACCCCAGTGCTACTTCGCTGGGACAGAGAGAAATGTTTTTTTGTGGAGGCCTTGGGGACAGCTAAGAAAAAAACAACACACACCTGTTTCTCCTCTTTTAATGCCTTCCACACCCCCTCCCCTCAGAGCAGCCAGTGGGGCATGGAGACTGGATTGTACCAGCGCTTAATCCAGATGGGCGAGGACAGAGGTATTGTCACCCATTTAGAGGGTGCGGGGGACACGTGGCTCACCCTTTAGCACGCTTGAGAGGGTATGGGTGAAGGCAGGCTGCGGGCCGCAGTGGCAGGTGCTGTGACGGATGTCCTGTGGAGTGCCAAAGCAAACACAGGGAGGCGAGGTGGGGTCAGGGTGGGGCAGTCAGAAGGGTAAAGCGGGTATGGGGAGATTAGTGTGCCATGGCCCTGCTCTTTAGAGAGAGGAGAAGGGGAGGGAGAGGCATGGGCTGTGAAAAAGAGAGGTGTCAGGACACAGGGTCACATTCTGCTGCATCATGCCTGTGTGTTTTCAAGCAAGGTGCCCAACGAATGTCCTCAGAATAGAGTTGAGTATGAAATAATGCAGGACAGAAAAATGAGAGATAACCATCTCAGCTGTAATATCTTGCCAAAGAAAGATGCAGCGTTTCAACTCTTGGACTTGTAAGACAACTTTGAAGTCCAGCTACAACTTGCAGCAGCAGTGGGCGGAAGTATGAATCAGGTAGAGTTTCACTTGCCTCATGTCCTCTAATGGCCCACCCAATCACCAGGACATGAGCATTACACAGAACATGTGCACAGGAAGCCTGGAGGTATTGCTGTTACACAACAGAAACTGGATATGCCTTGTTCGCTAACCTTGGGTCCCTGTCCTGCCCTCAGCCCCCCTCACACTATTATGAGGGCGAAGAAAGAAGGGCACAGAGAATGTGTGAGCTTCAACCTGCTCTGGACTGAACACTGCTGGGCAGCGCCAAAGGCTGTGGGGACATATTTGTGCATGAAAGGTTGCATGGAGGTTGTTGTGAGTTTGCATTTCGGTCCAAAAGTCTTGGAAACATCTGGAAAAGTCTTAAATGTTCCCATGGCAATGACATGGAGATGATTAGGGTGCTGAGTTTGGGATGTCTGGGAGAGTAGCAAGAAAACTAGAGAAGCCAAAGATTAGCCTGCATGCTGTGGATTTAATCAGGCTGATCTAGAGATTAATATCGTCTATCTGGACGTTAAATCAAAAGTGGATGGGAGAAATACCTGATAGCAATGGTGCAAATAAATCCATTCTATGTTGTGTTGAAGTGGCAGTCATCTCAGGGGAATGAGAAATGTGAGTCGCAGGTGGTAACATCACTTCCTGTTGCCTTGAACCACCTACGGAACTCAGGGAGCTCATAATCCAGTAAAACTCCAGTTTTTTTTTTTCCCAGGTCTGTTGTTTTTTCAAAGTCTTTTCATTTGCTATTCTGTCTGTCTTGCCTTCTGCAGAAGTATTCTTTGAAAAACTATCATCACATGTGGAGGCAATACTGTTTATCACTGTTCTGAGCAGCACATGCAGAAATGGTGTCATAGACAGGGGTTTCAGGCACTGTCTGACAAACACTTCAGTTAAAGCCTTTACTCTGTCTTGTATAATTTTTCATTATGCATCCACAGTGTACTGTTCCGAAACCAGGCTATCTAGTCACCCAAGCAGTACATGAGCGGTAAACATGAGCCGAGGAATGTCTGATAGAAGTTCAGAGGTCAGAACGAAGCATGCCTTGGCAGGGACAGAGGGACATAGCCACCTGGTCATCTGGGTTAATTATAAATGTTGCGGGCCGCAAGGGGGGAAGATGAGCTGGACAGCTGTCTCTCTCTAGACACACATATAAACACACACACGCTCAGGATCACAGCCCATATGTATGGTCCGCGCTCCGCTGAGCACCAGATCCCAGGGGCCCACCGTGGCTGAAAAGCCGTCCGCCTCAGCCAGGTGGAACTGGGGAAAAGTTCAACATCACAGCCGCCAAACTCTTTTTCTCCCTCCGTCTGTTTCTCTCTTAGAGCCTCCCACGGAAATACAAGATGAAGTATGTTCTTTGGATTCATCTACTGTACTTCTCCAGCGTTCTCTCAACTATTCTGATATGAAATAGACCACAGAGGGCTTTTGGACAGAGAAATGACTGATTTATTAAGAGTTAGACAGTGTTGATTAGGTGATTAAATGAGCACTGAGGGGATGACGCTCCAGGGGTGAAATTATTATTCATACCTTATGATGTTGCAAAATTTAATTGTTTGCCTCATGGATAATTTCAACCAGCGTACGGAGAATTCTGTCAGTAATATATCTGAAGGGAGGATTGTACCTACTTGTCTCCTTCTCCTCGGATCACAGTTACAGATAAACAAACACAGAAGTTGTTCATAATAGGGCCTCCTCCAATCAAACAGCAATTTGTCACAGCCTCCCTTTAGCTGTGCCCATGGGGCTGTGTGCTAATAGGTTGTGCTCAGTTTAATTGTGAAATAAGTGTTTCTGCGTGCACAGGCAGAAATCTGAAACCCCACAGGTGCAACACACAACAGCACAAACGCAGTTTAATCTTGGCACACTGATGAGCCACACAGCAACAGAAAGAGGATGCAGAGGTGCTGACACAAGGAGGGAGGAGGAAGACAGTAAAGCGAAGCGACAGGGGAAGATTAATAAGGTGGCGAGAGAAAAAGAGAGAGATAGGAGTACGTGCTAAAGAGACACCGGCAGAGTGAGAAATCTGAAATTAAAAATGAGACATGGAATGAAGCAGGGACTGATACCAGTCGTAAGTCATCTTCACAAGTTATGAAACTGGACACACATGGGCTTATGAATATCAGTCACATTCAGCACCTGTGGTTTACTTGATAATATTTCACCAGCAGTGTTGATGGAGGTAAAATGATAAGGCTGATTATCTTTTGCTGATCTTGTACATAAAGCAAACTGCACAGCTTGAGACATCAGACGCAGACAGTGAAAATTATACCGTGGTCCCAGCTGATAGCGAATTACATGAAATATGTCTTAGGTCTCTCTGCCAGACACAAGCGATCTAGAAAGCAGACAGACAGTTGAGCTTGAGCTTTTGAGGATGCATTGTCAAAAAAAAAGCGCTGACAGCAGAGAAACAGTCCCTCCAATGAAAGGGCTTTACTGTGTACAAGTGTCAAGTCACTGGAAAAGCCATTGCAGTAAAGTGGAGGAGTAATCCTGGCAGGGCCTGTCTTTTCACTTAGGAAACCCATAAGAATCCAAACCCTGAGCAGAATGCCTCCCCTGACGCCCATAGCTGAGATAGCAAAGACGGCACTGAGGCCTCTGTGTTTGAAATAAACACAAAACCTGGGTCCACAGGGCACAATAAGACCTATGCTGGCTTAATCACTCTCATGGCAACAAGGAGACAGTTCTTTGCATTGCAAACAAGTGTGTCAGTACACATGTGAATGCTATGTGTGCATTTTAAAAGATATTTCATGCAAATGAAGGTGAACATCTGAAGGATGCTTCCTCTTTCAAGGACACACCCCATTGATGCGATACCCTTCCTTCAGTCATTTCATAGCATGAATGCCGTACCATTAAGAGGAAAAATCCACCTTTTATTTTTCTTTGTCATGCCAATCCTCTTCATTTAAAGTCCAACCCATAAAGATCAGCACACTTAATGTTGTTTGGCAGATCAAGAGGAACAGGAACATGCTTGGACCTTCTTTTTCAATCACACAATGACAGCCAGGGACAATCTGCTGTATAGCAACCATGCCGGCGCATTTCTTCTCACAGGCCTCTGCCGATGAGAAACAACAATGTCACCTGTCACTCATGTGCAACATTAAACCAATCAGATCCCCAGGAGATCTGATTAGCTGGGCCTCCCAGCATTTAACTCACTAAGAAGAAGCGATGTCCTGCTGTTCCCCTGCTTATCGCGGCTGAAACCTGCTGTCAACAGCACACAGAAGTTGGCCAGAAAAACAAAATGGATAAGTCTCAGGCAGAGATGTGATCTGAAATTGTGCAGTTACGGCTGAGAAAGGATCAATAAAGTAATTTTCCTGATGGTAAAATAATTGGCTCTGTTGCTGCTTCCTGCTGAATATCATCATTCTTGTTCCTCGTAATTTGAGAGACAGTAACAAACTTATGAAAGTGCTGCAAAGTGGACCGAAGAGTCTGTCCACTCAGCATGTGTCCTGCTGAAGATTTTTTGCACTGAGTTGCTTTCAGGTTTATGGGTCAGCTGTGACCAAACCTGAGCTTTGACCTTCCCGAAGTAAAAACAAGATGTTTCCTGTACAAATCCTCCACTTAAAGATGAGTTTTTTATGTTTGTCTCTAAACATTTAAGACCTTGACAACACTGTTAAGCCACATCTCCCCCAAGCAGTACATTTCGGTTTAGTATGGCACACAAGTATTTGCGTTTCTATTGTCAAAAGTTGTAGACAATACCAAAATAACTGATCCGGCAACTTTTCATTGGGGTACCAGCACACTAATACAGTACCTAACAGGTGCAGCTAAACACACTGCAGTTCACTGACGACCAGCAGGCAAAAACCTGCATTTTAAGTGATGTTGTAGGACTGTAAATATATAATTTCAGTAAACTTTTTTTTTTTTTTGGCGAGAAAGTAACCAGGTAGATTCCCTGTATGATGAACATGGAACAATGCCTGAACAATTATATTTTATGACATCAATTCAACATAAAAATATATAAAACAGTTCTTATTAACCATAAAAACACAGTTCAGTGTCATACATTGTTTTATCCTCAGTCTCCCAAGCGATTAAACAAAAAGTGGCCAAATTTAGCTGATATCACCATAGTTATTTTATTCATGGCAGTCTCCCAGCATCCTCCCAATTTGTTGTTTCATCCAGGAAACAATTGCAAGTTAAATATTAGAGTGAAAAATCATCATACTTGTATCCACCAGTTCTGCATGTTTGTCTGATGTCACCCAAGTTGCCACGTCATCTGTGAAACACAATCTTAACACAAAATATGCAGCATTTACACAGCTGTGCACAGCTGCTTTTTGCACGGGCTGATGAGCCAGCTCAATCAAAATCATTCTCTCCCTCCGCTGCAGCTATGAAGAGATATCTGTGCCTTTCTCTAAAATCTGAGATTCAAATGTAACCCTGAGTTCAAACACCATTTGCAGGCAAAGAAAGAACATGAGTATCCGACATTGTAACAACATTTATAGGTCAGAAAAGGCGGAAAAGCATAATGGCTCTTCTTCAATGATTTTTTTTTTTTTTTGCTGAACTGGGAATGTCCCCAGTTTTCATTTCAGAAATCTGGTAACCTTACTCTTAGCAGAACATGTAATTTGCTTGTATCACAGCTTTATCTGGTTAGGTACTTTGAACTCGGTCTGTGTCACCCAGCTACATCATCCAGTCACACCATAACAAAGCAAAAGTGCCAATCAGCTGCAAGTTGAGCCCAGCTGTTGCTGGGGCTGGGAGACGTGGAGCGGAGAACAGGGTGGGTTGGCAACTAAATGTGCAGTGCAGGGAGAAGAGAAGGGGCGGCAAGGTGGCGGTGGCGGTGGGAGTGCTGAAAGGGAATTCAGGGGATGGAAGGGATCAGGCTGGAGTGTTGGATGAGGGATCGGGTGATGTTTGGCCAAGGCCTGAGGAAGTATCATATGCGACACCTTCACGGGAGAAGGTTACTCTGGGCTGAGGCAGGACCACAGGCCTCAGGAAAAGCTGACGGATACACATACACACATAGACCAACAGTCTCTTCTCACATTCATGCACAAATATTCAAAGACAAAGGCAGGTACTGAATCACACTCTCAGCAAAGTCCCTTTTGCCAGCACACACACAGCAATTGATTAGTCCATATGGGCTAGCACAAACACAGCAGCTTCTAACAGCTGAGTGGCGGAATTGGAGGGCTCCACCCAAACAAAGCTTAGCGGGTCACAACCAGTTCAATAGCCTGCTGTCTCTCTCTGGGCCTATGGACCACAGGAACTGTGCACCAGGTGTAAAATCCTAAACAATCATTTGTAATCTCATCAAAACAGAAAAACGACCTTACACATGTGATCGTAATTATTCTGGCAGGAAATAACAGGATAATGTAAAGCAGAAGTCTCCGAGAAGACAGTTGAAACATTTGGCACATCAAAAGATGGGCTTCCCATGTGATGCAGGAAACATTCCTGATGCTGCAAAGATAAAAGAATTCCGTAAATCTTGAACGTCAGGCCATACGAATCTATCGTCATGTAGAAAGATAAAAGGACGATTTCTATCATCTATCATTCTTTCATCCATTCTTGAATATTGGATCAGTTTTTGCACTAAAATTGGGTATTTTTTCAAAGATAATTCTGCCTACAGGAACTCCTTGATCTCTGGGTCGAAGTGTCCAATCAGCAGGTGGTGATCTGGCGATTGACATCTGAGCGAGATGTGATCGCAGATAGCTCTCCCTCTCTATTCCACCCGGAGCTGGCCCAGCACCCGTGACTGACAGCTCTGCTCTTAATAATTCATCCGGCCCTTGGTGTCTGAAGGTCAGGAGATCATCTGCTTGGGCTCGGGCGCTGAGGAGAGGTGGCACCGTCATCAAATATTCATCGACCTGCTGTACTCCCAATACACTCTCAAAATACACAATCTCCTTCGCTAAACACAGCACAGATTCGCACCCAGCAGCTGCAGCGGAATAGTCATGGCACTGATACTACGTGACAGTGTGTGAGGGTTACTGGTGGTGGAAGTGGGGTACAGAGAACTGTGGCTGAGAGTGTGTGTATGTGTGCCTTGTGTGTGTGTGTGTGTGTGTGTATGAGAGTTGTTTGCTGGGTGCACATATGGATTATGAGCCAGTCAACAGACGGAACTCACAAGCCAGCCTCTTGTCCATCTGCAACTGTACAGACAGATGGAAAATAACATTTGAATGTACCAACACTCAACACAATTCTCTGCAATCTGTGTATTTTTCTTATATTTATGTCCTTTGTCACTACATTGGTTCTAACAGTTTACTCACTGCCTTCTCGGTGGAAATGTGTACTCCAGTGAGAATGCTGTCTGTGGTGCTATGGATGTGAGATTCTCAAAAAACTTCAGTGCAACAAATTTCACCTCAGCGCCCTGAGAATCCCCGGAGGTGTTGTAGCAAAGTGCACCACAGAGGGGATCCGCCCTCCGTCCAACTGTCGGTTAGGTAACGAAAGACGAACTGAGTGTTAGTTCACCATTAGTTAATGGAAAACTCTGAAACATATTGTAAAAGAATAGCTTATAATTGGTTAATGATTAGTTCATTTTAAAAAAAGTTTATCAGAGTTTATCAGGAGCCACAGATGAAACAGGTGCAAAGTCGCAATAGCTGCAATCAGAGGCTACTGTGTACTTATCTGAATATTAAGTCCTTTCTCTACTGTGTGTTTAGAGAGTAAGAAAATGAGGAAATGAAAATTACTGTCTGCAATGACGCCTCCCACAAGAGTCTACAGTCTACTACAAATGGTTAATGAGTTATGGAAGGGGCGGGGCTAAAGTGTGGGGGCGGGACAAGCCATGACCAATTAAAGTGTGTGTGTGGGTGCGCGCGCACGTGTGTGTGTGTGTTTCTACAAAGTTTGAGCATGTTACATGAATACCTTAAGAGTTTATGCACCTTTTTGTTACAGGTCACTCCCACTGCCACGCCCCCTTTTTGCCAGTCACATGAACAGTTATTCTGCTGTTCTTTAGCTCATGACCAACTTTTCCACAAAATTTTGTGCAAGTCTGTGAATTCATTTGGAAGTTACGCATTTTTTTTGCAATACACCACCCTCATTGCTACGCCCCCTTTTAGCCACGAACACAAACACACACTTTCACACACATTTGACCTCCACACCAAATTTCAACTTCCTAGGGCAAAAACTGTGGCTGCCAAAGAGTGGGGCCCTATAATTCTCATATGATCAAATCATAGATATTCATAAGCTAATAATTGCTTCATGATTCATCAATAGTTTTTCATAGGCTGTGTTCTAGCACTCATCATTATCTACTTTACAGTCCTTCATTAGAAATTAGAGATTTTCTTTTTAGTGTGTGATCAATAATCAAGTCAATTCTGTTTTTTCCTCATTTTGTTTTAGTTGACACATATTTAATTAATCATGAGCTACTCTCATGCAACTGAAATAATAGCTGCTAATTGATTAATGATTAATTAGCTTTCAGATTCTTATTAGTTCCTTATTTGTTTAATGGTAACTACTAAAATTTTTGTGGCCCTTACTGTGCATTGCAGCAGAGTGAACTTTCTCACTCGAAAACCAAAATGACAACGCTGCACAGTGTGAAGTCGTGATTGACTGCTACAATTCCAAAGCAAGACTACAGCTTTGTTTGCTTGAAGAGCTACAGAGAGTCCCAGAGGACTCCTCTCTGTGTTTAGTCTGTTTAATCCAACCATCAGTCAGGCTCAGTTGCAGGTGTTTGAGATTATTTCTTTAGTCACATTGAATCTTTTTGGAAAGCTGGCTGAAGCTCCCTGTCCCGACTGACGCTGCCCTCGCTAGAATATGGTTTTCCAAAGTTTCCCGGGGCAAACGCTGGAATCTCAGTTTAACATAAATATCTTTCATACATTTATACATTATGCAGCACTCAAAGGTTCATATACCAGCCACATCATCAGTCAATTTAATATTTGTTATTGAGAGTATAATAAACTTCCAAAAAGCTGCAGCCAATCATTTGACCCATTTCAACCCAGAAAGTCACATTTCTGGTTCCAATTCAGAGCGAAGTGCTGTTCATAATAAATATTTTGTGAGCAGCAACAACCTCCATATGTGGACATGTCTCCACCAGTCAAGCCCAGCAGCTGTAGAGACGCCAGCAGAACTGATGACCTAATGCAAGTCCTGCTTCATCATGATCACTCCTGAAGGAACATACAGACACGCGCACACACACACGCTCTCACACACGCACGCTGGAATACACACAGCCCCTCCCTGAAAGCCAAGGCATTACGCTCCACTCACTCCCAGATTTCAGGCAGGTGCTGCTGTTGTTTGTCGGAGCATTTGGCAGCGCAGACTTGGATTGCAGCATTTCGGCGCATCTGTATCAGCTTGATACGAGCAATTACGTGTTGCTAGTGGTATGCTGCAGGCCGAACTCACAGGGCCCGACTGCTGCAGTACAGGGTTTCTCAGTCTCAGTCTGTGAATGTTTTAATGCCGCTTACAAGAAAACTCTTTGCATGATAGAATCGTGATCTTACTGTATTCTCTATCTTTGTGTGTGTGTGCGTGTGTGTGTGTGTGTGTGTTGTGCATGCATCTTCATAACGTTATGGACCTACGTGAGCGTACATACGGTATGTGTGGTCCTTCAAAATATTGTTTTCATCAAGTTTTTGAAACACACACAAACATTTTGAGGCTCTGCTGCTGCTCAGAAATCTGCATGTCACACAAATTGAGGGAGTCAGGGCATGGAGAGAATACTGATACACTCCAGTGTGTTTCTGGTCTAAGAGTGTTAGTTTGCCGAGAGGGAGGTTTCCATTGTACAGAAAGTTAAAAAGTTAGGTTATTTATTTTGTTCATGAGGTAAGACGGGTTGTTTATCATGCAGTAGATGAAGGAAATCGTGCCTCAGATTGAGTCAACTCATGTGAGTGTGGAGTAAATTGTCTCCTGCATAGTGGCTGATGAGTTGCGCATGCTTGACCACAGGCTTGCACATCAAAGTTGAATGCGTCCATAATGATACAGTCGGCATTGTGCTAGGGGGTGGGAGTGAGTTTGGGCAAAGAGAGAAGTGGAGCGCCGCGGAGAGGAGGGAGTTTTTAGTCCAGATGTCGAAAGATCTCTGCACTAGGGGGCTCACATCTGTACAGTTTTAATACTTATCACCTCAATGATGTGTATTTTTCTCATAAAGGATTGTCATCTCACTGCCAGCAGAGTCCTGCTCACTTTTATTTAAACAGCCAATAAGTAATTTTTTTCTGCTGTAAGAGATCTCTATCCAAACAATGAAATAAAAGGTTGTAGTTTGATGAAGCAGTGAAGCAGCGGGGGGATCATGAAATTTGTTTTGTTCACTGCTGAACTGCCACAATTGCAAATGAAAATGTTCACAGATGAGGTAATGTATCAAAGCTTTATTCTTGTTACATTTGGTCGCATTTGCTAACTTCTCTCCTCACTCTCTGACTGGTGTTACTCCTGAAGTAAGCGACAGGCAACGAAATCTAGAGCACGGTTACTGAATTAAATTGATGATTTCTCTGAGTTTGAACTTTGTTGGAAAATTTGGGATGATGTAAGCACACAACTAAGCTAAATATATAACATGTATATAGTCCCTTTTAGAAAGTTGATTCATGGAAATGCAACATACTATAAGTTTAAACATTTTGATGTAGATTTTAGATGTTTTAGGTTGATGTTGCTGTGAAATATGTATGTGGAGCAGTTGTTATACCCAGGTCATATAACATACGCCTCTGCACATTAGTCAGTTAAAATTTTTAATTAACTTACTAGTTGGTGCCCTGCTTTGTTTGCTGTTTGCTGGAGATGCCACAGTTACATTAA
>JAQFJA010000012.1:23616002-23626474 GCA_029874485.1 Naso brachycentron | reverse complement strand
ATAAATGTTTTTTCTTTTTTTAAAATCTCAGCTACATGACGATACAGAAAATGGATTTATTCTGTTAGTTCGGCTAGAGCCAGAATTTTAAAATGCATGCAAACACGTTAGTCTGGCTGAAATTGTACTAAATCAAATTTCTCAAAGTTGAGTTAGTACACCCAAATAATGCAGATGTAAGTCAAATTACTCCTGCATGCATACACCTCAACTGGACCCGGACTGGCCAAAGCAATCTACACATGATCGATAGTCCCCCGAGGGTCTCTGAACTCAAACAGCATGTATTTGTAGAAGAAAGCCAGTAAGAAAACAAGAATCCTGTAAACACATGGGGTAGCATGCATCATATTTGTACCAAAAGTAAAGCGTAGATGCAAAGTGTACAGCGCTGTAAAGCTGTCCATGTTTTCACCGTTCGACATTCCGCCAGCCTCTTGCTAACTTGTTTGTAGTTAGTTTGGCTAATCAGAAGAAGGGCCAATAGCAACCAGCTTAATGGGGCATATCGCTGCCTACCGTAGTGGAGTCAGAAAATAAATCAATTCTTCCTCAGCGCATGTATACTGGGACAAGAATAGTAGTCCCATTAAATGGCCTAATCGAGCTATGACCATAGTCCGACTTAACTGTGCATATAAACGTATTCAATTCAGCTTGTTTTGCTCGCAGTCTACAGAGATACAGTTTTAAAATTTGAAAACCATCAAAAAACTCCATCCAAAAATCTCAAAAGCTCAGTGTGATATAATCCAAGTCTTCTCTATTGTTTTGCAGGCTCAATATTTCCAAAATTCTTTTATTGTGGCTAAAAAAAGCTACTAAATCCAACATATCTGGTATATAATGCACCCCCCTAGCCAGGCACAAGACAGGGAGCCTTGTAGCGGATATGTTGTGATTTAGTAGCTTTTTGGCCTAAATAACTGTTTTAGAAGTATAGAGCCTTTGATACGATAAAAAAGACTTTTCAGATTTTTGGGTGGACTTTTTTAGATGGTTTTGACGTTTTAAAACCGTATCTCCACAGACTGCCAGCAAAAGCAGCTAAAGTGAGTTTTTGGAAAAAATCTGTTTACTGTGGAATAACGCTGGAGGAAAAAAAAAATTCTTCAAATCAAGACTTCTAAGGCTGAGTACCTGATACACAGAAAAAAATTGTACTGCAGTGAAGTATCACTTCAAAAAGGCAGCATTGGAAAGGAGAGAGAAGGGGAAGATGAAAAGTCAGTGATGTAGTGAGGGTGGAGGAAACCTACAGGACACGCTGGTGTCGCTGCAGTTGACTGTCCGTGTCTGCAGGCACGCACACACATATTCACACCTGCAAATAGGTCAGAACCCGTGCACCAAATGTTCATTGGCATGCCTGCATGTATGCATTCATGCATGTTGACATATACACACACATAACGGCCCGGGCATGTGGAGAAACACAATATGGCAAGCATGCATGTCCACTGAAACCTGTAAGACAGCAAAAGTAAATGCAGGCTCACTTTGGAAACATACCTTTAAACAACATTATATAAGCCACTAATAAATGTCTTTTCAAATTTCTGTGACCCCTGTCTAATTCATCTAAACTAAATGCGACATTGCAAGTAGGGGAGGCCCGATTCCAAACAGGTCCAAGATTAAATCTGAGACGAGTATGTGTAATGCGAGCCAATCAATCTTCTCCCCTCATTGACTGCCAGACTTCAGCGCTCTGCACCTCACTTCAGCTACGAGTTTGATTTCCACTGCAAATTTCCCGTTATGGTCATGTTTTAATCAACCTCTCTGTACCCAGTAACCTCACTGAAATGGATTACTCTGAGTCTAAAATAACTAGCAGAGGACAAACCCTTAAAATATTTGATTATTTAAAAGATGAAATTCAAGTGTGCTGAGCTTTTAAATATTTGCTAGTTATTAGAACATTATTGTAATCTTTTTACTGCTCATAAAGTGGTGCCTTAAACCTACTTGCGGTCTTTGTCATCAGTCTGAACATACAAAGAGATTGACATGAGAAAGCGAGCAGGATTAAACGCAATCGACTGAGAAAGAGAGAGACAGAGAGGAATTGCGAGCGTCTGCTTGGCGTTAGACATGCGGAACTGCGGCGCATCTTCTTTGTCACGCTCGTGGCCTCAAACTGCCTGAGGTGCCCATGCTAAATAAGCACAACCGATTTAGCACAGGAGGGGGCGGGTGTGTGAGTGTGTTTGTATGAACAGGAATGGGGAACATCAGGGGAAGTCTGACACGTAGAAGCACCTTACCGACAAAACAAATCACCTTGTCATGTCTGGAGTGCGAAAGGTTAAATTGATCTGCAGGAGTTAAAGTCAAGATAGAGCAGACTCAGTCTATCCTCATAACAATCTGTTGCTGTCAGCAGCTGTAATGAGCTAATGAGTAATAAACGCAACCTGTTGAATGACTTCAGCGGTGAAAAAAGGCGATGTTTATAACAGCCGTCTCGGACGTCCATATCTCATTATTAACTTGACTTGAACGCCCCTCCTCCTCCACAAACCAGACATCTGCTGTGTGTTCACAGTTACAGCACATATTGAGCAATCCAAACCACCGAGAAACTCCTCATCCATGGATGCTTTGTGGCTTTTGTGCATCATGCCAAACGCTACCAGCTAGCGGAGAATTCAGTTTTGGAGTCATATGGAAGACATTGACGAGATGTTGTGTAATACAAGATGTTAAATTATCACATTTGATGGCATGGCAAATCGGATTTTGTAAACTTGTTTTGCATGGCGTTTTAAAATTGGTCAAGGTGCTGAGGAATGTTAATTTACACCACATGGCTGATTCTTTTTTTTGTTTTTGTTTTTTTAATGTTTTTCTATCATTACCAGGGTTGGGCAGTGACACATTGCAGTAATTTAAAAGAGGGGATTACAATTGCCAAAACAGTAATTTTATTACAGTTACTGATCAAAGTAACGCTGCATCACTGCATTACTACAAAGACGTGTTTTTGTCCTCAGATGTCTTATGACGATTAGATATACGTGCATGTGCCGGTATGTATTTTTCTACAAGAGGCTTATTTGATTTGAGCGGGCACTAATGTTGAAGTTCTGATAAGCTACTGACACTGTTGCTAAGCCGAAGCATGTCTTTAAATTAGTAGCCAACAAAACAAAGTTTTTGTTCCAGCGAAGTGGAATATGTTTTGGGAGCTGGCTAAACAGGTTGTGCGTCTCTTTTTTAGGAAGTTGGTCAAGTGCAAAAGTGACACAGTAAAGTAATGAGTAACATGACTAATTACTTTTGATAAGAAGTAATAAGTATTACTTTATAAGGCGTTATCAGTAATAAGTAACTTATTATCATTTCAAAGTAACTTGCCCAACACTGATTATTACATACTACAATGGTCATTTATATTTGCATGTGGGTGTGTAGTAGAATGTATGCTTATCTATGCAAATGTTCATCCACTGTGTGCACATTTGTATTTTGGCTCTACCTGTGGAGCTTTTGGTGTGAGTTCAGTATGCTGTGTTTAATTTCTGGAACTCCAGCATTCTTCCAGCACCAGCTCCAATGAATAAAGTGGAGGTGCATGCTAAAATGTTATGAGTGTCCATCCAGAACTTTTCCAGCTGGATGAAAAAACCCCTGACAGTTTCTGGCTCCGCTTTCGCTCCACTTTATCTCCAGTCCTCGCTTGCTCTTTTATGAGAGAGAAAACATTAGCAGAGGGAAATCTCACTTTACCATTCGCTTTCACTCAGTCCCAGAGTGTCTTTCCCGTATGTCTGTGCCTTGCTGTCTAACTTTGACAGTGTTTTCAGGGAGGAAGACGAGGAGGAAGGGCTCGTAGGCCTCAAAGCTCAGCTGTGTGGCGAGAGGTCCCCTGCGCTGTAAAGGAACTGGATGTTCATCAGAAGCAGTGAACATCTGGTAGGTAGTTTAAACAGCACCTTCAAAACCTGGCCGAAACTCAGGAAAGCTCAAAAGGCCTTTTGTTACTGTCTGCTCTTGTGCCAATAAACAAATGCAGATTGATGAAGTATATTTTCAATACACTAAATCTTCTTCTCACTGTCCTCTGCACAATACTTAAAGAATCCAGCCTGTAAAAATGTCAGCAATCTCTCATCCAACCTCTAATTGACCTTTAAAGATTTGCATAAGGTTTTTTTGTAATTAGAAATAGGAAATACAGTTTAGCTGCACAGCCTAACTAAAAAGTTTAAAGACACTTCACTCAGCCCGTTTAGTATATAGCTGTCAAAAGATTAGGAACTTCCCAATTACACAGTATGAATTACAGCTCACAGCCTCAGGGTGAGTAGCTTCAGTGAATGATGAGTACTCTGTCTGTGAATGAGGGCTTAAAGCGCCTTTAACTGGCCTGCTAAAAAAGCCTGAGAGAGTACAAAATGTTGAGCACTTTCTCTCTGCGGTCTTTGAAATGTTTAATGCCCCCCCGTGGAATCCTGAGCATAAAAGCTAAGTGTGTGTAATTTTCTTAATTTTGACTTTGGAGGTGTTGTAAAAATTGACTCCCCGTGCGACCGCTGCAACGAATTTCACATAGCTTTAAACACGTCCTGCACTCCCAGCAGCCCGATGGTGGATTTACACACATACACACACATGCACAGGGCACTCGGTGCTGCTCTGTGGGTCTTAAGTGTGCATAACATGGCAGCCATTATCCTATTAGCAGCAGCAGCAGAGGCCTGGGGACAGATGGAGGGGGGAGGCGAAGAAACTGGCATCAAAAAAAGGAGGTACAGTCAACAGGAGGAGGTGAAGCAGCAGTCCAGCAGAGAGGGAGGAAAACAAGCTGACATAAGCTTAGCAGCTGGAGCTAAAGCAGTGCAACCATATCACCGCGGAAACTAAAAGGACTGAGACGGACTAAAAAGGGATGAAGATGTGTAATAAAATAGAGATTATAGAGAAAAATGCAAAAATGATGCCAAAAATAGCACAGAAACCAGGATATTCTTAGAACAAATCTTAGATGAAAGCCCTGGTGTACCTGCTCCCTCCGTGAATATAATTACTACTGTAACAGGCATGCGTCGGAAAGCTCCTTAAAGTGCTTATTTTCTGTTTGAGCTTTAGCAGAGGCCCTGCCAAGCTCGATTTGGCCAGCTCCCGCAGATCCCAGCTCTAAAGTCAATCTGCTCTTTGAACTGCCAACATAATTGACTTCTCCTACCGCTTCATTATAACATGCTAATTTCCATTATGATTGATTAAACCAAGCGGCTCTTCTTCTCTGTCACAGACAAACCCCAAGAGCTCTGTGCACAGTGGGGGCATAACGATGGGCTTATGCAAACTCTATACCCTCTCTCCTCCCAATTACTCCCCCCATGTCCCTTTTTCTTCCTTCCTTCCCTTCCCAACTTCTATTCCTCACTTTCTCTCTCCATATTCAGCTACCCTGTCCAGGCTCCTTTCACAAGGTCTCTATTGAAGCCAGGGAAAAAGGCTCAGCGGCAGCAGCTGGCCGCTCTTTTCTCCAGTGCAGGTATAGAGGGGCTGGGAGCTCTCTGCATGAGCGAGCCCCACTCCTCCAGCTCCATTCAGCTCTGCCTTTGGCTGCACTATTCACCAAGGCCCTACTTTGTCAGGAGCAAAGGAGCACAGAGAAAAAGGAGGGATCACCCTTTTCTCCCTTTGTACTCCACATAGCTATACAAGCGTTCCCAAAGCCTCCGCTAATGAGTTGGCCTCTGCAGTGTTGTGAGCGGAGAGAGAAGCAGGTTTGTGAAAGAGAAAAAGGTTTGATTAATACGGGTTCATTCTGTTCACTGATGGAACGCCAGTCTTCTGTTCATTAGCCTGCTGGGTGGTTCTGCTTTGTGAGTGCGTTTGTGTTGTGTACGCCTGCTTTAGAATATTTATAGGCAGAGATCACCAATTAAAGTTTTTTTATTAATTGTACAAGTGCAAATGCAGTGAACTGTTTTATTTATTCGCTTCCACAAAAACTTTTGTGTTCAAGTACTTTTCATGAAAAATGCATCTCAAACCTCTCCACTTTTCCCTGCATGCATACACGCACACACACACACACACAGGTTGCAGAATCAGTTAACACACCATCTAATTGCCATTTCTCCACAGTTAATAGCACACTTAAGATAATGTAATGATGCTGAATGAATTGCTCGTAAACATATACTGTACAACGCACACCGAGGGAGAGGCCATATGGTCCACTGTGCAGTGAATGGGTATCTAGTTACTTTAAATAAATTGAATTTTCCACCTCTGGCCTGTGGTGCCATTGAGCGTGTTTGAAGGCCTAATTGAATTTAGACTGGCCGACCATTCTGATTTAGCTGGCTAATTAAACCACTGAGTGGATGTCTAATCGCTGTGCCTACGTGTAGCCAACCATGAAATGTGACAGGTCAAAGGTAGGTCTGGTGATTTTATATTTCATGAGTTTAAATGAAGCCATTTTAAGAGATCAGTGGAAAGACTAGGATGGAAGATGACATCTTTAATTTGAACTCTTAGAGTAAAACATGCACGGTTGAGAGCTTCATAATTCTAATAGCGACAAACTGTCTTATATAAAGTACCCAAAGGTCATACTTGAGTAAAAGTAAAGATACCTTGCTGAAAAACGATCTTGGTGAAAGTGAAAGTCACCTATTAGAATATTACTTGAGTAAAAGTCTTAAAGTAGCCAGTATTTACTGTACTTTAGCATCAAAAGTACAGTGAAAAATAATGTACTTAAGTACTGAAAGTAAAAGTACAGGTAAAAAGAACATGTAAAATTAGTCAAGTTTGACTTTTTAAAAATTGTTTATTCTTTATTGATGTAGCCTCTGGTCTACACAGACAGAGAAACTCAGTCATAAAACAAAATACAAATAAAGTGATTGAAAAAAGAAGTGCTTACAGAAAGCTTTCTAAACCTTTTAAACTCTTTTGGGCCTAATTTAAACACAACAGGCAAACATTTAGCTCAAGCTCAATCTGCAACTGGACGACTGCTACTACGTCATAACAACAAAATGATTCAAAACCAAACATGACCACATGACCACATGACCACATGAGCACCCAAACTAAAAACCAACTTATTATTTGTACCGCAGCTCAGGAGCACCTGTTTGCACTCACACCTAACATGATTAACCAATAATCCAACTTCTTGCAGTCTGTGATCCAACATTACTGGCCATGGAAGCAAAACAAAACAAAAATCATTGGCTAGTAGCCTACCAAATTTCCTCTGGTTTTATTTAGTAACTAGTAACTAAGATGCTTATTTCAAATGTGATGGAGTAAAAGTATTCTTTTTCTTTGGAAAATATAACAAAGTTAAAGTAAACGTCTACAGAAAAAGAAATAGTAAAGTACAGATTTAAAAAAAAAAAAAAACCTACTTAAGTACAGTGACCAAGTATTCTACTTCGTTACTGTACAACACTGGTGATAAAGCACAAAAGTTGCGATTCAGTCTCCTTCATGCATTGAACAGAGAGCAAGAATGAGAGACAAAGACAAAAGAGAGGATGAGATGCTTTCTTAATACAACTGCATTCACACTAAAAACACAGAAACAAAGAGTGCCCGCAGACAAAAAGCTGTTTGGCTGCCACAGCCGTGCAACACAGAAGTCACCTTTCAAAGCGTGAAACAAGCACATTCCTCCCCTCACACAGAACAAAAACTGTTCCAGGCCATCGCTTCTTTTATGAAATATTCTATTGACAAGGCCTATTAAAACAACCATAGCCAAATACACAAGAGAGTCACCCTTCTCCACCCTGCCTGTCAAAGAAGCTGTGAACCAACAAGCCACAGCTTTAACTTTGTCTTCACGAGGTGAGGATGTGAGCAATGTAGACACAAGTAAACACCTGTTGAAAGAACCTGGAAACCAACTGCCATCTTGACCCTGCTTTCAACAATACATACCTTCACTGCGGCTGACACTGTGGCTTGATGTGTGAGCATAACAGGCCGGGCGAACACCTCTGACCACGCCTACCTCGTGATGGAACAGGTTAGGGAGCTGGTGCGGTTTGTCTCGGATCGCCTTAAGCCTTAGGTCTGACAGGAACTTGGCACAGCCCAGCCTGATTCACTGTCCTCATTAGACAAACACTGATGAGAAATGTAAATGTTAGCACACAATTTCAAAATAGGTAAAAAAAAATAGTACAGGGAGAAGAAAATCCAGAGCCGTGGTGTTTGGACACCTGCAGATCATGTGTCGAACACCAACAGAGACAGCGCAGATGTCGCTTTTACTCCGACATCTTTTTGTTTCCAGCTCCTCCATTTTGTTCAGTTCATGACCTTGATGAATTATTGGCTCCTTGTGAGCAGTGTTGGGCAAATCACAGTGAAAAACGCAATCATTTGCTCATTTCAATTACTCACTAAAAAAGCTAAGATTACTTTAACAATCATATTCACTCTCTTCACTGAACAGCTTTCAGTCCTCCCCCACACATACGCTTTATTTGGAAGAAGTAGACAGAGAGAATGAGATATCGGTTTAAAAAGTACCCAGCCTATGTTCTGATGCCAAGGTTGTAATAGTTTTGGATTTTTCATTAGTTTTTATTTCTATTTCGTTTTGACTTTTATTCTTCAGTTTTAGTTTAATATAATTAGTTTTAAAGCATGCGTTTAGTTTAGCTTTCATTTTTTTTCAGAAAATATTTAGTTTTAGTTTTGTTTTTATTAGTTTTAGTGTTAGTTTTAGTTTTTGCAGCTTTCCCCGACTTAAGCCCTGGCTGCCATGATGTTAGCTAGTTTGGTTTACGCAACAAAGCGAGGGGCGGGGACCTACTGGCAGTCTGGTACGCCATGGGGGGAGGAAGAAGGAACATATTGTAGATCTTGAAAGATAGATTCAATATCCACCCAAAATACCAGGACAAAAACCAAAACTAAGGATATTTCTCTGTAATTTTATTCTATTTAAGTTAATTTTGCTGCATTAGTTAATCTTTTTTTTTTTTGGAAAGCCTCCTTTTTATTTTTATGTCAGTTAACAAAAATGTTTTTTCTTCTCTAGTTTTTCATTATTCTGTCAGTTTTGATTAACGATAATAACCTTGAAAGGTGCTGATCTTTACCTGCTGGCTTGATGTTGACCCTGAGTCCTGAATAAGGGCCAGCAGAAGCTTGTGGTAGCAAGCCAGCTAAAGACACACAGCATGTATACAAGACGTTTTGGCTGTCTGATGAAGGCTGAATGCTCAAACATGCACCTATAACTCCTTTTATATCAGTTTATCATTTGTCATTTTGATTGGAAGTCAAACTTTATGAAGGAAGGTGAGGGCAGTTGCCAAAAAAAAAGAGAGAGAGAGTAGAGTGTTTACTCTTGATAGTGTGGCTCTTTTCGGTGAACCCATAAAGGCCTCAATAAATCATAGCCCTCATCCGT
The DNA here is from genome assembly GCA_029874485.1 of Naso brachycentron. NCBI lineage: Eukaryota > Metazoa > Chordata > Actinopteri > Acanthuriformes > Acanthuridae > Naso > Naso brachycentron. Next base: position 23,617,065 of record JAQFJA010000012.1, on the reverse strand, counting down.
GATGTCTTTTTGTTTAGTTTCTAGCTATTTCTTAAACTACATCAATCGAAATTAATGAGAAGCTCAGTGCTCAGTTGGTGACAGGAGGAGAGTGTTGCTGTAAAGAAACAGTGAAGCGACTCTGGGGTTCAGGTAAGGTCTGCATTCTTTTATTGTTGGTGGCAACCGAAGGCACTCACATTATGTTGTGGTCTGTTGTCGTAGTTCAGGCTCTACTTACCCACAATTTCACACAATAATATAGCAGGGGGTGCATTTCTCAGAAGTGTCAAGCATCCAAAAAAACTCAAGCTAGCATGTTATTAAGATTTTATCAGTGCCAACTGGGCTGTTGTTGGTGTTTTTAATTTTCCTGCATGCTTTTTAGGCAGTCAGCCTTGCCTCTTTGGATCGCAGAGACCACGGCGGTTGCTCAACGTTTTAGGAAATAAAGTCCAGACTTTGTTTTACATAAAACAGTAACTTAGCCAGGGGCATATCCAGACTTTCTTTACTGGGGGGACTCAAACAGGGCACTGACTTACAGGGGAATGACATGAATTGTGTGTGTGTGTGTGTGTGTGTGTGTGTGTGTGCAGTGCACATATATTTGGAAAATAATAGATTTACTATATCATCTATTTAGTAACAATCCAATACGATTTATATGAAGAAGCTTTACTGTAACGCTCTTATGCTTTATTGTTTTTTTGTACCTACAATTTGTATGTAAATACTTACAAATAAAACAATGCACCTTCAAAAACGCATTTCTCATTAGATAGTCTCCCATAGCCACACCTCTCTCCACAGCACTCAGCGCTGGGGAAAGGTCTGGCTCCACACATACACATTCTGGTACAGAGAAAAAAAACCCAAAAACGCTCCGCCCAGTTTGTTTTTCTCTAAACCAATCACAATCATTATGGGCAGCACATTAGCAGCATTATACTGCAACTGTGCCTCTGATAAATAGTGTCAGTGGGAAATTGGTTTCGGTGAAAGATTTAGATGCGTGGAACAGCCTCCCAGAGAACCTCAGGTCCGCAGAGACTGTAGATATTTTTAAAAGGAGACTCAAGAC
>JAQFJA010000012.1:23556886-23579800 GCA_029874485.1 Naso brachycentron | reverse complement strand
ATAATTCCCTTGTCTTTTGTGTTTTAAAATAAAATTAAAAAAAGATTAAAATCAAAAATTCAACGTGGTATAAAAAAATCTTGGATTTTATTTTTAGGCAATATCGCCCAACCCCAGTGTATTATGGTCCTTTATTGTTTGTTTTGTTACATCTATTCAAATTTAGCTTGTTCACATTCCTGTTAGTAGCTCCCATCCCTTCATCCTTTATCGATAAGGAATTTGATAGAGTCGAGAAAGGTTTTAAGAGTCACACAGCCATCTCTCCATCCCATCGCTCCCTAAAGTACTCCACATTCCCCCCTAATGTTGTCCTGGTTGTTCACCGAGGCCCCATCTATCTGATAGACTTTGCGTCTTGGCTCTGTTGAGATGCACAGGTGTCCTTGCTATTGTTTAAAGAAGGCCAGCCTCTGCTTGGAAGCTCTTAAAAACACATTTTGTGGTGGACGAAGACCACTTTGTTCTGTGTACTCGGCTCTCTTTGTGCCTGAGAGTGGGTTTAGAGAATCCTTGGGATTTGGAGTGTCTTCCTTCAGTGATGGGAAAAGAACACTGAAGTTAAGCAGGGTCATATTTTCCGAGATAGTGACATAGACGCTTTGTAGGCTAGAGTTGTAGGGCTGTAAGTAAGATTCTTAACAACACCTTAAGCCTTTCATGTGTTTTCTATTTTCCAGACATCATAATAAGATCCGCAGCATAGACGGCCGGCGGACCAGAGAGCTGGTTTCTGTGGAAACCCTGGACCTGAGCAACAATGACATCACTGAGCTCCGAGGGCACTGCTTTCCTGCAGGCCTCCAAATCAGAGACCTGTAAGTACAGTCTTACTTACATTATTACTGTGGCACTTAATACATTCATCTTTGATAATAGAGGTACTAAAAAACGATGAAATAGGATGAAACTTTAATGGCTTCTATAGGTTTTTTACAGCAGGCGAGGTTACTGGGAAAGTAAAATAGAAAAAACTGTACACAAAATCTGTAACATTCATATCCCAAATACCACACAAAGGCTGCAGAGAGTGTATTAATGAAAACATATGGGGGAAATTGGTTACAGCTTTCAAGAAGTATGTACAATATTATAAAGAACGGCAGACACGGAGCCATTCATGAGTTTATGTTTGAGGCTTTTTTTAAGAATCTCTGGAAGTCACAATATGCTGTTTTTGTGTTTAGGTACCTGAGCAACAACAAAATTAGCGTGTTGGAGCTCGGAGCCCTGGACCATCTGGGTGCAACTCTGCAGGTCCTGAGATTGAGCAGAAACCGCATCAGCCAGATCCCTGTGAGAGCCTTCCAGCTCCCGAGGCTCACCCAACTGTGAGTGCCGTTTGATTTCATCAGTTTGCTGAGTGTGCTGACAAGATGTGTTTTGATCTGCTGGAGCAGTTCTACCCTACGAAAACGGACTTCATCTTGAGCTTTAACACAAATGTCAAAAATATGAGTTTCCAATGTTGTGGCATTTGGACACATTGCAGAATTGGAAAGAGCTGAGTTTAAATGAGGAGTACTTTGTAGATTCTGTGTGTTCAACATTTTGAATGTTATTAGCCTGAACTGTACCTCTAAGGCTGGGTAAGGTCTGTAAACACCAGAGTCATATTATCTGTGATTTATTGCTTTTTTCCATATCCGACTCCATTCCCCGCACCGTGCTCCATTATCTTTGTCAAATTTCCGTCCAGCGTAACGGCGCTGTTAACCTGTTTGTAGCTCAGCGCCTCCATTGTGGAGAACAAAGCGACTCACGTAATGGGTGTCTCCCCCGTTGTGGCTCCAGTAGTGTCCTTAGGTGTCTTTTGTCAGACAGGTGACATCAGAAACATTTTATCTTTACCACAAAAGAACCTGGGTGGATATTTATCTTTGCCAATGCAAGGGCTTTACAGCCTCCCCCCCCACCCCCACCCCAGCATACATATTTATTTATTTCAGATTTGCTGTTACATGCAGAAATGACTGAGGCTTTTATGCAAAATAAAGACTTACTGCAGTGTTTGAAATATGGCCCCTCACTGTTTTGTCATAACTATCACTGGTAATTCGTAGGGTCATGACCCTTGTTTGTAAGCTGTAGCTTAAAGCCTGTGGGTATACAGCGCTGGCCTCATGCCACAGGTGGAAGGGACACCACAGAGGGATGCCTGTGAAGCTGGAGCTTTGTTAACTACAAATTGCCCCAACTCCAGCTTAAGCACGCAGGCTATCGGATTCTTAGGTTTTGCCTTCAGTATTATGGATGTTAATCTAGACAGGGGACCAAACATTCCTAAGTCAGTATGAAAAAGGGGTTTCCTGCTTTGAAATTTAATAAATATTTTGTCTAATTTGATAGTCTGAAAAGTGCCTCACTGATTTTTTTAATTTATTTTTTGGATTGGTTGTTCATTTTTTTGTTTGTCCACCCTGCAGTGAGCTGAACAGGAACCGTATTCGTCAGGTGGAAGGTCTGACCTTTCAGGGTTTGTCGAGCCTGGAGATCCTCAAGCTGCAAAGAAACAGCATCAGCAAACTGACTGATGGGGCCTTCTGGGACCTGGCCAAGATGAAAGTCCTGTATGTAAAATCAGTGAAACAATATCCATACATAAACATAATAATACAGCTACCACTATTAGAGATTTTCCAAGTATTCTACATTGTGTAAAGCAAAGCAATCTGTCAGAGTTATAAAACATACTGTAGAATATGTAACCTTAATTCTAAAACATATAATTTATTGAGTTTGGGTGCACCTCAGAGCTTGGAGCAAGCACTGTCTGCATCTGCATTTACTATTATAGGAATACTCGCCAAACCTTAAAAAACAAGATATTTTTGTATTTACTGGAACTTTCTCACAATCGCAATAATCACACCTTTTCCTGCTGACCTTCATTTTTTACATATTACTTCAATTACATGCAAAATAACACAGTAATGGTTGTAATGGTCACAAATTGCCCTGCTGTTTTTCAGTTCACTGCTGCAACTTTAGTTGTTCCTTGGCGTAACAATTCCCACCAAACATCCTGCAGTCCTCTTGCCTGTAAAACATTGTTACTAAATCCTCAAAATCCCTCTTCCTGATGATACTTAATTTGCTTATTTTTGTCCCTTGCAGTCACCTAGACTACAACAGCCTGACAGAGGTGAACAGTGGCTCCTTGTACGGTTTGACCTCCCTTCAGCAGTTATTCCTTAGCAACAACTCCATAGCCCACATCAACGCTGATGGGTGGAAATTCTGCCAGAAATTGAGGGAACTGTAAGTACTCGCACTGAAATGAGCCTGAACACTCAAATTCTTGAAAAAAAAATTTAAAATACAGAGGTTAAAGTTCCTGATCCTGGAAGATAACCACAGTGGAAGAAAGTTGATGACATCAGAGTTAAACTTTAAAAAAAAAAAGAAAGAAAGAAAGAAGTAGTAGTTGTATATTTTAAACTGAACAACTGCATAGTGAAATTCGTTGTCTCTGCGGATCTAAACCCCTTTCTCTGTAGCCTGAGAATCCAACACTCCCCACCCACATCCATATCATCTAGCAACCCTCTGAGGGGTTAAATGGCGTTGTGCTTTAACACTCAATACCTTACGCTATTCTCAGAATAAGCCTGTTTATCCCATAATTAGAGCTGAGCTTAACAGCACTGAAGCCCTTTGACAAGAGTTTTTGTGCTCACTTCTGAAGCGCAGGGGTTTGGCAACTGGCGTGTAATCCTCTACTTGTTGTGTTGTGGTAATTTCACTGAAGGATTGCCTTTACAGCCTTTGTCTACAGAATGAGGAGTTATTATCTGCAAGTCTTTCCTGTTCTGTTGACATGACTGCCGTATTGCTCCTGTAAAGTGCTCCGCTCAGCTGAGGCGTTGCTAACTGCGAGGTAGCCGGGGTATCTGCGACAGCTTTGTTTGATTATGCGTAACAGTCGAAGTAGATGGAGTTCGTGTTAGTTTGCTTTGTGTATCTCAATGCTGCTTCCTGTGCGCACATCTCTGAATGACAGATTGTTCCCGTATCCCTGTATCATCCTCACGGCAGTTATAGGATTTTTTTTTTTTACTATCTAGAGTTATGGTGACCCCTGTGACTGATAGAAAAGAGTGACTTGTCTTTATGAGGGGCATGTTATTGCATTATTGCATTATTGCATTCCCAATGGGCCAGGCCGTGCCAGTCATCAGGGAGAATCTCTGCACACATGGCTGGTCAAGCAAACTTGAGACCTGACCACAAACAAACGGTGAGGGCCACAGAGAGGGCAATAAAATGCACAATACTGCCTTTGATTAATGTTTAAAAGATATCATCATTGGATCCATGAAGATGTATACATGCATTGAAACATTCTTACAAGTCATAGAAATAAGTTTTGAATCTCCATTTGTACTTTTTCCGTGGGTAAATTAGCCTGTACCAAACATTTCTTCAAGTCAGGTGTCGTCTAAAGGTGTGTTCAGGCTGAAAGCGATGAACACGATGAACACAGTGAACACCACAAGATTACATACAAAGTCAATGTTTAGACACGATGTCACCTCGGGCGATGGGAATCTTGCGGTATATGCAATGCTAAACGAGATGTGGCATCCGTCGCCTCATCACTCAAAGTTGAAAATATTGAACTTTTTGGGCGACATTGCATGATGCTGTAACGTGACAACCAATCAGTGTTGAGATTCTCCTGACGTCAGTGATGTCCCAACAGTCAGGAACGTTACCTGAATCAGACATAGTGATCAAAAACACTGTGTTGCTGTGTGTGAATACCATAGAGGTCCTACACATGACTTTATGCACCACTGGATTATCTTATGAACACAGATATGGTGTCATTAAGTTTTCCAATGTTTCTCACTGACACCGTGCATAAAGGCTGATTAAATGGTTAATGATAGAAAATGCCAGGCCCCCCTTCCTCCTGATGCCACTAGCTAATTGTTGCTGACACGGAGCTGTGCGACATAACATAGCACGCTCTGGATGATTTTATTAACCAGACCCGGCATTGTTAAGGTTCCAACCTGTATGGGATCTGATGAAGTGCAGAAATGATGATTTAATTGACCGTAATTAGTGACAGACAGTTGCCAGTCCACCATCCTCTGAACGTGATAATATAAGGAGACTATGTACATTGCGCAAATGACGCGATTGAAACAACTGATGCGATGATCCAATTATGATCACACGACATGATACTTCTTTGAAGTACATCACATTCATCGTTTTGGTCTGAACACACCCTAAGAAGAATGGCATTCTTTCCAATTTCCTTAACTAGTATAACTGCTTGAAAACCCATGTTTTATTCTCATCCCATTTAGATTTCCTCCTTCCATTGAGATGAAAATAAGTAGCATTTTGAAAGTGACAGTACACAAGTGGCAGTACGGCTTAGAAATGAAGGTTGCAGACATAAAGTTCCAACCAAGAACATGTTTTCTTCTCTCTCAGAAGGTTAGGACTTACTGCAAACTGAGCTCTAAGGTCTGTTTAGCCCATTCTCTGTTAACATCTTGTGGTGACGAAAACAGAATGATGGAAAACATCACAGAGTGGCAAACAGACGTCGAATCAGCCATGAAATTTAAGTATAATGATGTCTCAGCATCTTGCCAACCCATCCTCTCCTTCCAGACCTCACACTGAACATTTCTCTTCTTTCCCTTTTTTCCTCTCTCTTGTCTCTGTCTCTGTGTCTGCCTCTGTCCTCTCTTCTGTCTGTCTCGCGCCCTGTTTGCCTCTCCAGGAATCTGTCATACAACAACTTGACTCGTCTGGATGAAGGCAGTCTGGCTGTGCTGGGGGATCTCCATGTTCTTCGTCTGGGCCACAACTCCATCAGCCATATCACTGAGGGAGCCTTCAGAGGTCTAAAGGCCGTACGCATCCTGTAAGTACAGTCACCCAACCACAATTACCAACTCAAAATGACCCCCAGCATCCCACTAATTACGTTTTTACCTCTGCTAGAAAAAAGGCTAAGATCTGCCACATGGGAGCAGTGAAAGCTGAGAAGTTGAATATTGGTTTTGCATCTGTGATATTTGATATTTCAGCTTACATAGTGAACTCATTTGACTTTAGAAAACAGAAGTTGTTTGTTTTTCAAGACTGGTAAGATCTTGCTCTGCCTTCATGTCTATTCATTAGGAGGTGTTCGTGAATCACAACTGCTGTGGTTTCTGTGGCAACTCCTTACTTCTTTGTGTCTTTTCTCACTTTGTTTCTTTTTGTCCGGCTCTGTTTTGTGGTTTTGTTGCATTTTGAAACCGACAAACTTGGATCTGAAAGTCTTAAATGTGGCTCTCTACCGTTGAGATCCTTCCCCGCTTTTAGAAGCCTCGAATAAAGACAGAGGTTCCTTTTTCTACTGATCCACCTTCTGCACAAAAACCCTGAACAGGCCTAAAGAAAGAAAAGGATGGATTGAAAGGGAGAGAATTGGGGGATAAATCCAGGAGAAAGGCTTGGGGGTCTTGGTGTCTAACCAAGGTTCTCTTGGCTATGCCTTCCTCCTGGTGAGAGAGCCAAAGGGGAGAGTTGAGCCAGAGCTCCCTGGACAAGCTCTCTCACAGCTGGGTGACGAGCCAAGGCACATGGACCTCTCTCTACTGGCACACTGGGTGCTAGACAACTAGCCACAGAGGCAAATAGAAGGTGGAATAGGGAGCTGAGCTTGTGACCGCCCTGTCTCAGCTCTTCTTGCATGTTTTTCTTTCTTGTCTTTCTTTGTTTCTGTTGGAGTTCCCCTTTTAAAAAGCATACTAAGTGCCCATTTCTTCCCCTGTTATCCAAAGTGTATTCTGTCATCTCCTCATGTTATCCCCCAATACACACACAATCTTTGTCTTGATTTTTCATGATCTTTTCTCTCTTGTATCGCTCCTGAGCTCTGTGTCTTTGAGGCAGACCTAATCTAATCAGTGGAGGGGAGGACAGGCATAGTCTGGGCCCTGAAAAGGAGCTGGGAGAGCTTTAATTGGGCCTGCACTGCTGGTCGTGCTGGCATGGGGCTGGAGCCTGCATCGGGGTGTGAAAGCTCCAAACGAGCCAGCCTGCCCTCTAATTAGGCCACGGGGGTCGTTGGCTCATCAGGGCCCCCTACTCAGTGCCCGGTCTCCCTGCTCTACAGCCCCCACCACTGGCCTTGCTTTAACAAGGCAACAGCCATTCACATCCAGCCAGCCAGAAAGAGTAGGAAATTGGCAGCTCTTGTCCAGTCCAACTAAGACAGCGGCCAGTGGAGACTGAAAAGAACCAGAGGGGGATAAGAGATGCTTGGAAAGCAAAGGAAGGAGGAGGAGGAGTGGAGGGGTGCTATTGTGGAGATGTGGGAGGGTGTGGCTGACCATCAACCTCAAAGGCCTTGCTCAAGTTTGAAAGAAAGTCTTTTTATGGTTCAGAGGAGTCCTCTGTTTTTCTTTTCGATTAGCATGCAGAGGGGTGGAGTGGTGGCTCCTCGGCAGCTATGACTTCACCTAGAGGAAGTTCTGTGTAGACTTGTAAGAGGAAGTAAAGGCAATTCAACAAGTGATTGGCAACCTTTGAACATCGTAAAATAAGCTCCCCTTTCTAATCTCTTATCTTTCTTTTCATTTAATTCATTTTGTCTTTGCCCAGCCACAAATAAACTCTTGTCCTAACTGCTTTACCGCTTTAGGACTAACAGCTTTAGTTTTGGTTGCTCCATACTTGCCACCATCAGCAAGGCAAAGTGTTCCCGCCAAACCCGTCATGCCTTCATGAATTTTACATGTGGTTCCCTGTGCTAGGTTTGAGTAGACACTTAAACACACATGCACACATAGTCACATGCACACTCGTTCTCCACCCCTCTAAGGAAAGAATGCGCTTGGTTGGCAGAGCAGAGCAGCAGAGGGGCTCTTAAGGCCAGGTGCAGAGGGGGGAGGATGATGTAGGAAAGGAGTGAGGGAGGGAGTTTGGGTGAAGGGATAACCCGTGACTTCTAAACTGTCTTCTGCCAGGGCTGTGTAACGCTTCAGCGCTGGCAGACCCTGTCCCTGCTCTCCTCATTCCCTCCCTCCTTCCATCCTTCTTATCCCCCTCTTTTCTCTCGTTCTCCACAGGGAGCTGGACCATAACGACATCTCAGGCACAATAGAGGACACCAATGGGGCCTTCTCTGGATTGGACAGCCTCAACAAGCTGTGAGTGTCTCCCCTCATTCTTTCTTTTAATACCCACTGCCTCTATTTTGCAATCAACCCCTCCTTCTTATCCCTCTCTCCTGTTCTTCAAAAACAGACAAACAGAATGAGCTTTTTCCTTGCATCCAAAAGTTTCCTTGCAAATCCCAGCTCACCCTTCATTACCAGCCAAGTTTAGCTAGTCCAACTATTGGCCACAGAATTTAACATATCTGTCCCTTCTGCACCCCACACTTGATTGGGATGTCTATGCAATGTCTCATTGGGGCCCCTCTTACTTTTTTTTTAGAAGGCTTGTTCATGGAACATCGGAGGTAATTTTTTACTCCCATCGTGCTGTGGAAGCTCCAGCCAGTTTGTCTCATGTTCAATCTGGCTTTAATTTTAGGATTTCATTGTTTTATTGTAGCTTCATGGCCAAACTGTGTTCTCCTTGCTGCTAATGGTTCAAGAAGGAGATACAGTGAATCATTTTTTATCCATTTGTCAAGATTACTCACCGATGTTTACATCAAGGCAGCTTAAGCAGTAAAAAGTCCAATGTCAGAAGTTGACATGTTGAGAAATTATGTTGGACGTGGAGTTTTTGGCTGGGAGCGGCAATCATCAACCTGCAGGATAAAAAGATGATGTCCAGCCAAGATGGTTCCCAGTGTGAGCATGGCTAAAAGAGAAAGAACGGGGGAGGCAGAGAGAGAAAGGGCTTTTCTTTGAGCTGGCAGGGGTTCGCTCTGCAATAGGCTTATTTCTATTTTCTCCCCCATGCCTCTGCTCCTCCCGTCCCCTCTTTCCTGGTCCTTCTTGTTTGGAACTGAGAGAGGGTGAAATTGAGGGCTGCATTCAGTCATCAACATCAAATGCCTCACATGCCCCGCCCTCTGACCCTGCCCCTTTTGTCACGGCGTTGGCGGAAGCGGCCTGCTGCATCCCAACTCTGGCAAAGCATACCATGGGAAAAAGAGATGCAGAGAAGAGAAAGAAAGGCGTGAGACATCAAAGTGTCCACCACATTCACTGGGTCTCCTTAAAGCAGCTTGTCAATGTCGCCACATGGGAGGGAAGTGGAACTTAAAGATCCAAGCCAAGAAAAATGCTGAGTTCATTTTGGACTTTATTCCGCTCTTTTAAATGCTTCAAAATAAAAGTTGCAAAACTGACAAAGTAGCCCTCTTATCGTGACGAGACAGATATGTGTTTGTGTTTACATGTGGATGGGTTTGAACACTGGGGTCTTGATTGTGAACCAGCCAGCTGTGTCTCCACTTCGTGTGAGTGAAGGCTACAGCATCAGAGGGATGAAGGAGGGAAGGTGGCAGTGGGGAGTGGATGGCAGGAGGGATTAGGACCCTAAATCAGAGTGAACAGCAACTCACAGCTGTACTCAAACCAGGCTTGACAGTCACAGACACACATTCACATGGCTGTACGCACGTCCTTACAAGCTCAGCGAAGGAAAAAAGGCGCTACACACAGCCCCGCCCGGTCATTGCTATTAAATTCTAATAAAGATAAAAGTGGTCTTTGAAGAGCAGCACAAAACCCAGGTGACCCACCCCCCAAACGCACGCACACGCACACACACACACCAACCCAATCCAATCTCCCTCACCCTTCCTCCGGACTAATCTCCGCACAGTTCAGATTTCCAATACCTCAATCCCCTCACTCTTATCAGATTCAGCCTTGCTAATTGTGCTTCTCTCCCTCTCTTGCTCTCTCTTTTCACCCCTCTCTCCCCCACCCCCTCATCTTACTCTCTCTTCCCCCTTGCTCCCCTCTCTCTCTCTCTCTCTCTCTTTCTCTCTCTCTCTCTCTCTCTTCATCCATCGACACCCTTCGTGTTTGGAAACGGCAGGACTCTGTTTGGAAACAAGATTAAGTCGGTGGCCAAGAAAGCCTTCTCTGGCCTGGAGACCCTGGAACACCTGTGAGTATCCCACAATGCTTGGCTGCCCCTCCTCCCAGCCAGAGAGAGTGAGGAAGAGAGGGTTGGAGGGTGGGGGGGGGGAGGTATTGCCAAAAGTAGCTGGCAGAGAGCAGGCTGCTAGCAATTTAATAGCGTCTTTGTAAAAGGAGAAGACAGAGCTTTTGCGAGCGCCCAGCTGCTTCTCTCTCGTTGGCCTAGCTCAATCTCAACTTTGGCCTTTTTTTCCTGCCTCAGCGCAGGAACAAAGTTATTGAGCATATGGTGAGCTCTGCAGAAGAAATGGAATTCCTATAAGCTCTTTCACAGGCGTTCTTCAAATGAGGGTGGGGAAGGAAGGAAAAGCTGGCATGTATCCTAAGACATGCATTTATTTTCACCTCAGTTAAAAGCCAGATCCTTACAAATTAAAACCTGTGTATGTGTCTTTGTGTATGTCTGTGTGTGTGTGTTTTCTTGTACTTGCACCACAGTGAGGACCGGCGCAAGTTTTTAACCAATGGAGTGAGGTCATTTTTGGGAAGTAAGGACATTTTGGCCGGTCCTCACTTTGTTGCCAGGCTTTTTGAGGGTTAAGACTTGGTTTTAGGGTTAGGGTTAGAATGCAGTTTAGGTAAAGGTTAACATTAGGCATTTAGTTTTGATTGCAAGGGTGAGGGTAAGTGGCTAGAAAATGCATTATGCCAATGCCTCACAAGTATAGCAACACAAACGTGTGAGTGTGTGTCTGTGTATATATATAGCTGTAGTGTGTTTCCAGTTAATGAGACAATGTGTAATGTCCCAACAGGAACCTGGGAGACAATGCTATTCGTTCCATCCAGCCCGATGCCTTCAGTAAAATGAAGAACCTCAAAACTCTGTGAGTTATGCTAATGCATTCCCCTAAATATGTGTACAAATCCACAGATGCAGGAAACACACACACACACCTCTCACATCCCTCTGTGCCTGGCATCCACACACTCTCAGAAACAAATTCTGTTAAAGCTGTGATATATACCACGTCTCATCTCCTCCACAGCCTCATTCAGAGCGACAGCTTCCTGTGTGACTGCCAGCTGCACTGGCTGCCCGACTGGTTGGTGACACGTTCTTTGCAGGTCAGTGTCAATGCTACCTGTGCCCACCCACAGAGCCTCCAGGGCACCAGCATCTTCCAGGCTCCGTCCAGCAGCTTTGTGTGTGGTGAGTTATGTGTGTGTTTATGTGGGCAAGTATGTTGAGCAAGAGCCACATTGACAGCTGCTCTGTTTGTTATTTACATAGTTGCACATTTTTGTTTGTGTGGTGTTTTTCCTCAGACATGCTAATGGTCTTAATGTGTGTTTTATTTGGCTCTTTCACATCCATTTTTGCGTAGCAACTAGACACCAACGGAGAGACATTTGTAATGTTTGACATTGGACCACACGTGATTTATGCTTTCTTCTTAAACTCATTTTGCCTTTTCTTTTTTTTTTCTCAACCCTGCACCAACTGTCCACACTCTGGACTATTCGGTCACTTTCTTTCTTTCTTCCACTGTTTCCTTTCAATCTCTTTCTGCCTCAGATGACCTTCCAAAGCCACAAATCACCGTGCAGCCAGAGACCACAGTGACCGTGCTTGGTAGCGACGTGCATCTCACCTGTACAGCCGCAAGCAGCAGCTCCTCCCCCATGACCTTTGCGTGGCGTAAGGACCAGGAGCTACTACGTCAAGCTGAGACAGAGAACTTCGCCCACGTGCGCGCTCACCACCAAGGCCCAACATCTGATGCGCCAGGTGCAGGTGGAGGTGTGATGGAGTACACCACTATACTTCACCTGCGGCATGTCACCTTTGCCCATGAGGGCCGTTACCAGTGCATCATCACCAACCACTTTGGCTCCACCTACTCCAGCAAGGCCCGCCTCGTTGTCAATGGTAAGTTACTAATTTAAAAGGTTAGAGACATTAAGGGTTTAAAGTGTTTGCCTGAAACTCAATAAAGGCCTAACTTTGATAAGATTTAGCATATGATTATAATTATTATGAGAAAGGTTGAGTAATTTTGGTTCTAAAAATATGATGGCAATTAAAATGTAAGGGGAAATAAAAAAATATTAGTAACCCAGGTCATGTTAAGATAGAAGAGACTGTGTGTGTGATTACATCATTTCCACCAAATAAAATGCTTGTTTATTTTCATCTTATCTGAGAATCAGTTGTCCCGTTTCGACAGAGGAGAGATTGAGATTAGTGACCGTGCTGATTGCTTCTCTTGACTTGAATAAAGTCTTCTCTCTCTGGCTCAGGCCTCCATCTCTCCAAGGATGGTATTCGGAACAAATTGATTTAGCTGCATGTCAGCGCTAACAGGGGCCATCTCCTCTGCGCCCTCACTCTGCTTTTCTGCAAATGCAAAGTATTTATCTAGAGTTTTGTTCCCTGCACAAGTCTGCATTAGACCTGTAGCTGCTTCTTTGCTTATTGGTGCAATGGCAGAATTATCTACATTGTGGAATCATTGTCTTGTGGTTGAATGCACCAGCTTTGAAAGTGCAAGTAGAGGAACAGAATGCAGAACTGCTTCGATGTGGTTTGTGATCAGTGTTCTACAGTATCACCATAAATGAGACAGTCATCTTCCCCTGAATAAATGACGAAGTTGATGCTGTTTTTCTGTAATTGCTCTGATGTAAACAGCGCCTCCTCTGTCCACAGTTCTCCCGTCCTTCGTAAAGACTCCCAGGGACAGCACCATTAGGACGGGCCACACAGCAAGGCTGGAGTGTGCTGCCGAGGGCCACCCAGCGCCACAGATCGCCTGGCAGAAGGACGGTGGCACGGATTTCCCGGCTGCCCGGGAGCGCCGGATGCATGTTATGCCCGACGACGACGTGTTCTTCATCATGGACGTCAAGCCAGAGGACATGGGCGTGTACAGCTGTACTGCCAAAAACACAGCGGGCACCGTCTCCGCCAATGCCACCCTAACAGTGCTGGGTAGGAGCTATGTGTATATGTATTTTTGCTTCCAGTTCAGCTGAGCTATGTGTTAATCATTTTCCCAAATGGCCAAAAATGAGCACTTGTAAATAGCTCGGTGCTCAGTCGGGACTTGGTCAGTCCAAGGCTGCAGAATGAGAAGCTTTATATTTTTCTTTTCTCTGCAGCTGTGGCCTTGCTGCATGTCAAGGGCCAAAGGTCACAGTTGGGGGTCAAAGGGGGGGTAGTGGGGAAATGAGGGGGGCTCACAGAGGGGTGTTTGTTAGGCATTCCCACCCCTCCTTCTCCCCTCTCGGTGGGAGGGACAGTCATGGCTGCTTCACTGCAGGCCTCAGTGCTCCCAGTTTATTGGCTGTTTTACGCTGTTAAATCAAACAAAACAGTGCTGCACTCCTGTAACCATCTCAGGACATAGATCATCTTTGTCTTTTGTCTTTGAACTGAGCAAAGCAGTCCCTTGCTGAACAGAGCTAGAGGAAAAAGAGTCGTGGGAATACCTGCTAACACAAACTAGTAACAAGCCTTAAATGTCCCCTAAAGGCCTCAGAAGCAACCATTTCTATATTTAACATGGTCAGAGTGGTTGAGGAGGTACTCTAGTGCTTAATTTGCATGTTGTGCGACTTATGAGACACTTGTTGGACTTCACAGCAGTTCAAGCTGAGTGCTAATCCACTCAACAATGTAAAATATTGAGGCAAACGACCACGGCTGTGCACCGAATCTGTGATGTTTTGGTTTGAAAGACGGTGGGGAAGGAGAGGGGGGGTGGCTGCAGTCGAGGGGCCCCTGTCTGGAAAAGAGTGACAGGGAAGAAAAATGGGAGCCAAAGAAGAACTGGAATGGAGGAGTCAGTGTGTGTGGGGGAAGGTAGGCGAGTGGGATTTAGAGAAAAGAAAGCGGGGGGAGGAGTAGAGATGAGAGGATTGATGGAGAGGGAGAAAGTATTGATAGAAGAGAGAGGGCCGACTGAAGTGGGTTAAGTGAGATCTCTTAATCTGTGTATGTCCTACTGTGAGGGGAAGTGCTCAGTCTGAGAGGAGAGGCCTACCTTAGTACACACACACACACACACACACACGCTCAGTTCAGTGCACTCCATTCAACAGTTGCCAGGAAAACACTGAAAACATTGTTCTGAAGAGGACTCTGTCCCGACAGAAATCCTGTTTGTGTGCTGTCATTAAAATGTGTGAATTTGTCAGCATTACAGATGTGACCTCAGATGTAGGAATAGGATTTTTAGGTGTGACTGACTTACTGAGAGGCAGTTTACATGGCGCAAGTTTTCGCATCAATCGACACACTTTTGTTGTGGTTCAGCCTTCTTTTTACATGACAACGGCATGCTAGCTTCCCTGAAACCACAAACTTTTGAAACCAGGTTTCAGAGTGGAATCTTTTAAACTGCAACCTTTCTTCCGGCTGTGTAAACTGGTAAACCACAAAGGCTATGTCGGCAGTGACTATGCTAATGCTAATGCTAGCACAAGTCAATGCACTCTGCTACCAAACTCTGTTTTAACACACCTCAGCGCACCCAAAGCAAGTCGAATATGACGACATTCTATCGAGGTTATTGAGTGTTAGTAGGATAATTTTAGAAGTCAAACTATGGCTGAATTTCTGTAGTTTGTGGCTCTGGTTAAGATAAAGATACACTTAACAACAACTGGAAGTAAAAAACTTTAAGCAGCATGGTATGTCCTCACAGAGTTACACCATGACTGTCAGCCTGGCATGCATGCTACAGCTCTTTGAGTTGTTCATGTAAATGCAGATTTTTTTAAAGACGCAAAAAAGAGACTTTTCTGTTGTTAGTGGAGCTGCTGTCATGTAAACGTGGCTTGAGAGAAGCTTTCAGTGGTTGGATATCAAACTTCACATCACTGAGAACATCACACTTTGTGCTCGGTCTGCCGTGCTGACTCAGCAGTCTGAGATCAATACTGTGAACAAACTGAAACCTGAGAACAGAAACCTTAAACTGTGATGCTGCACAATAACAATAGAATGATAGAAAACGCTGACCTCAGGAATCCTGGAGTGTCCAAGCCTTTGATGAGAATCTCTCCCCTCCCCCGCAGAAACCCCCCACCTGGCCCAGGACCTGGAGGACCGCAGCGTGGTGGTCGGGGACACGGTGGCCTTGCAGTGTAAGGCCCTGGGCAGTCCGCCGCCCCGCATCACCTGGCTGCGCAACGACCAGCTGCTGCGCCCTTCTGACAGACACCACTTCACCCCGGGAAACCAGCTGCTGGTCATCGGCTCGGCCTCGCTGGAAGACGCCGGCCGCTACACCTGCCTCATGTCCAACACCCTCGGCACTGAGCGCGCTCACAGCCAGCTGGTGGTGAACCAGCGCCGCAGCTCCTGCGCGCCACCAGTGGGGCAGAGCACCGTCACCATAGGGATCATAGTCATTGCCGTGGTGACGAGCATTGTGGTGACGTCGCTAGTGTGGGTTTGCATCATTTACCAGACAAGGAAGAAGAGCGAGGAGTGCAGCGTCACCAACACAGGTGAACTTGGATCTGTTCTGTCCTATGATCGTAAATGAAAGCACAGAGTTGGTGACCTAAAGGGGTCTGTCTGGCCAAAGCAAACAAAACACAAACAAACAAAAACAAAAAAACCCCCAACAACTTTCAACTAGAAATGTGGATCCAGCTGCAACTGAGTAGAACTGTCTTTAATAATTACTTTCAGCGTTACTTTTATGGATTGTTTTGTGCTCAATTTTTTTTATCCTAAAATATCAGAAAGTAGGAGAACTTTGAAGAATAACCGATTTTCCAAATCCCACATTGACAGTAAAAACTCAGGTTATTTGTTTTATCCAACAAACAAAACCTCAAAATATTAAGACTTAAATAATAAAAGTATAGAATATATAGATTTTTTTTATTACAAAAAACACTAAAAAAAACTAGAGCTAGTAGAACCTTTTTTTCCTTTTTTGAAAGATTAAACCGTTAAAAAAAAATCAAGCATAGTTGCTGATAAAAAGGAATGAATTGACAAAGCGTCTCTAGTGTCACTGCGTCCACAGTCCTGGTTATAATGTCTAGTGTTTGGCTCTCCTCCTTCCCAGATGAGACGATAGTTCCCCCAGACGTTCCCAGCTACCTCTCTTCCCAGGGCACACTATCGGAGCGGCAGGATGTGTGTATCCGTGTGGAGGCCGGTGGGGGACCTCAGCCCAACGGACACGCCATAGACACCACAGGTACCCGTCCATTACATCTCTGCTTGATCTGCCAATGTTAGTGCTTCCACTTCCCATAAGCAAAGTTGATGCTTTTCATTAAGATAAAAAAAGGAGCGCTCCTGTCTGTGAAGGCCTGCTCCGCATCGTGGACACCCGCACCACAGCATTAACAACATAAAGTTATTGACTTTCTGTCTTCAGATCATTTATTCTCTTCTCCCTGCCTGCAGGTTTCGACGGTGCAGTCGTGTGCACAGACTGTATGGAGACCAGCACCAGCTACTCCAAAGACCCTGACTACCTGACACACGGGTTTGGCCCTGCTGGAGGCATGGAGTACCAACAGCACTCCGCTCCTCCGCCCCACTCTCACTGTCTGCCGGCGGAGCAGCATGACATGGGGCCACACTCAATCCCACTCTGCAACGGGACCCCCAACGGGATCCGAAAGGACATTCAAGGATTCCCAAAAAAACACAATACGTTACAAATGAACCAACATGATAGAAAAGGTAAGATGATCAGAGCGTAGTGTGTTAAAATGGACTTTTTAATGCTTGAAGAAGACCTGGGTCCGTTTCACAAAGCAGGTTTAGTGAAATCTTTGAGTCTGTTAACCCTGAGATGAGGGAAATTCTGGGTTCTGGGTTTCATAAAATGTGGAAAGTCAAACCTGAGAAAGGAGTAACTCTGCCCGTTTCTATGGGAAGCTAACCTGGTCGTTGGCAGATTTTCTTCGAGGAACCTCGAGTTTCTCTCTGTCTCCTCCTTCTTTCAGTGCCAGAACCCCTGTTTCATTTCCTCATTCATTCATTCAATCCATATATCACGCACATTTTAGCTGAGTTTTACTGATTGTTTGATCAAAAATACCATTGGTTTATACAATCTGTTAGTCGGACTATATGACTATATTGTGTGGAACGTGCTGTGTTTTTTGTTGAGGATTTTATAGATCAAAGAGGCCACATTACTGCGCAGGGATTAACACAGACATCAGGAGATGATTTTGAGACGATGTTTTATCATTTCCAGATGACGGCCTACTGTGATGACCTATCGTTTTTCTTTACTGTCTTTAAATCTGCATAATCGTACCCATCCTCTCATCATCAGCATCGCACAAATGTTAATTTATTTAGACCTTATTTATCAATAAATGGAACAAAGGTGAAAGAACATGTGTGTGTGTGGGAGGGGGGACATCATGTTGGGGATAAAGCTGCACACTAAAATAGCCACAGATTGATTTTTATTGTGTTAATAAATGTGATTAAAGTGAGGTACCACCATGAGTCTGTCACGCCTGAGCCTGACCTGTTGAAAATCTTTTCTTATATTTCATTTGAACTGCTTCCAAATCCACTTTTCGCCCACATGAAATCCTACATGTAAATGAGTCTTAAGGTTCAATACAATTCAGTTTTCAGTCTCGAAAGTGATTGTTGATGGACTGGCCCCTACCAGTATTTAACAGTGTATCATAGTTGCACGCCCAGAGCTATTCAGGATATTTTCAGAAAATACTGAAGAAGTACTGAGCACCAAACTCCTGCAGCTGCAGGTCGGGGCCTGTTCAGGGATTCAGCTTCTGAAGCGAGGAGCGATACAAGTGGAATTGGCCTCCAAATACCAGTTCTCACCTCCACATGTCAACGCAGCGCTGTGCATACATTCCACTGCCCTGTATCCTAAAGGTGAATGCATATTTGTCTACATACATGTCACGTCATTGACTTTTCCTGTTTCTCCCTCTCCTCCTGTCATCAGCAGGCAGAGGCGGACAAACGCCGGTGTTCTCTCCATCGCAGGAAGACTCCTTCCACAAGCCGGTGAAGCTGGCCGGCGTGACAAGACGTGACCGCCTCGACAGTGACTGTGAGCCCGAGCTCAGGCAGACTCTACTGTCCAACGGACACACTCTCAGAGCCTCTCCGAACGAGAGCGCCCCCCTAAGGAGAGCCAGTGACTAGCAGGCGCTCCATAAAGCCTAAAATGTGGACTCGCAGTAGCGAAGTGGACTTTTTCTGTTTTTTTATTTTGTTTGTTTTTTTTGCACTGGGAAAAAAACTGCTACCTCATATCGAGGCGATTGATCTTGAGCCTCCTGGTCTGGACTGAAAGGGAGCACCAGGAGGGGAAAAGGCAGGGGGCATCCGGAGTGTGAAGGTGGAGCTTGTGTGGGTGGCGTCCCATCTGAGCGTATCAGCTGTACATAGTTTAAAAAAAAACCTTCGTTTGGGAGGTGACCAATAAAAAATTCTAGCTCCAAAAAATGTGACTTGCATTCGAAGCATGTAAATGTAGGGAATCTTGTACAGTGTATGTACGTATGTGCAGGGGGGAAAAAGAGAGATATACCTTTGGACATTTGACTGTACATAAGAGTTTTCTTATATTATATATTATATAACTTTTACAAGAGTATTTGAATTTATGTGCATGACAAAGAAAGGAGTGATGGTATTTTTATTTTTCTTCAAAAAAAAAAAAAAAACAGCCTTTTTCAGCTTTTACCAACATTCAGCTGCGGTGCCTTATTGCATGATCAAAGAAATCTCAAGTTGTAATAGCGTATATCAAGAGACTTTTGTGAGAGATACCGGTACACTCTTTATAGCAAACAAAACAAACACTTGATTGCACTTGAATGTTTTTCGACAAACGCTGCCAACCATGGCCTTACAGACACACGAGTCACATGAATTGTAATTGTATGAAGGAAGAGCTTCGATGTCGATTATTTTTGGTACGTCAGATGCTTCGAGCTGGGATATTCGTGGGCGGTCAGTTAAAGCACTTTTTTTTATACTCACATCACAAACAAGCAGACTGTGTACATGATATCTGCCAGTAGGAATGCAGGAACCTCCTCCGCGTGAGGAGACACTCCGCTTATTTTGACACGGCAAAGTCAGCAGTACATACTGTACCATTAAGGCTCTTCCACCTTTTTCACAGCGCTATAAGTTACTGCGAAGCTGCTCTGATTCAGATGGATGTAAATGTTCCTCTCTGTACTCTGATTTGTTTCTTTTATCTGTCCAAGAAAGTGATTTTGGCAAATGTTTGCATCCAGATGTGGTGAAACGCTTTCAAGCTGTAAAAGCCAGTGATGATCTCAGCACTGACACCTTTCATGTGTTCTTGGTTGCGTTCTCAGTAAAATCTAGAGCTACGTTCACTCTGCATCAGACGACGGAGAGTCAGGAGGATTGATGCTGTGTTGTGTCATTGTGTTACTACTGTAATGTGCCTCAACATCCACCGTTGTGCATTTACAGGCAAATGGCCAGTAATCCACCTCCATCATGCTACCACAGTGTAACAATACCTTTCTCATCACCACTTTAGCTGAATAATGTTCCGTATTTGAGGTAATTAAAGGTGCGGTCTAATGCTGTGAACATCTGGGAAACTTGTGAAATGTGCTCTAACCAAACTTTTAGGACTTTTTAATGCAGTGAGGACTGTCACGATCCCTGAATACACTGGCTCAGAAAATCAGGCAAAGCAGTAGTTAACATGGTTGCATGTGTTTCGCCAGTGTGCTCTTGTCTGAATTGTGCTCTGTTACCAGTAGCCTTATCAAGGTAAACTGGAGGACACGCTCCTCTGGTTACACTTGATAGCAGAGATGATTTTACCAGCAAGACCACTCCGAGATCCCTGTCAGAAAACCAGCCCCAGTTTAGCAGGTAAAAGGGACAAGAGGGGGGTGAGGTGAAGTTCATGTTCAGAGTAATTTATTGAAACAAACTGTCTGAAACTGTTGTACCAATGTCAAAGCTGAAAACAGTGAAGTGTCTAACATGGCATTGAAGTGTCTAATAAAATCCCATTTTGCTATTATTTCAAGTGTTTTGCACGTTTTCTTGTCTGCGTAACTGCAGTCGCAAAAAGCTGAGTTAGCATCTAGCGGCGCTCACATGTCACAGCGGCTATGGTGAAGCTATCGATCCAAATGGAGCGTGCACAAAGACATGAGATGCAGAGACCTTGATCTTCAAAGCAGGGAAGGACCACAAACACACACATTCACACACAAAGCTAATCTCCCAAACAGGAATGTGTCCTGGCTCCTTGAAACTCCAAAGACAGCAGGCGTATTTTTTACTTCTGCAGGCTGTTTTAAATATTTGCTGTTGAGTCAGGGCTGACTGAGGGTCACTGGCTCGCCAGAATGTGCATTCCAGATGGGTGCTTGTCGCTGGATGATTGACATGCCTCCTGCCGTGGCCTCCACCAATCACAGTCTGACCATTGTTGTCCAACAGCCCAGTGACAAGCAGCATGACAAACACTCCCACCTGTGCGGCCATCCGTCTTCCTCTGCCCAAAACAGGATTCGCCAAGTCTTCACTTTTACCTGCGCTGTGACTGTAAGGACAGCGCTGAGCTAATTTACTGAACACAAGAAGGAAAAACACAGATTCTATTGCTAACTGTTTTTGCATATGTAATTTAAATAATTCTCCAGCACAGGCACACAGGATTTATTAATGTAACAAGGTTTTAAGATATCTGTGCGCTCTTATTTTGAAAAGATGAATATGTGGAAACTGCTCGTACAGTTGGCTGGTGTAGAAGAAAATATTTGACTGCAGGCTGTACCTAAAATATATCAACCATTAAATAAATCCCTCAGAAATTCAGTTCATGATTTTACATATTAAATCCCCAAACATGTACAATTATTAATCAGCCCCTCCAACACACACACACACACACATACACACACACAGAAGCCTATAATTCTATGTATAAGGCCAGTTTCAAGTTTCACTTTCAACCATAGCTCATGTGGTATCATCAGAACTACGAATATTTAAATGTTCAGATTAGACTGATCACAACGATACCATATTTTCCCCACTCACCCCCACTCAATCTAGTCATGCAGAACATTTCGGTTTAAGGCCTCAGCAGCTGATATCTTGGAAACTTGGCAAATAAAATCAAAACCATCTGCACGCCGAGATACCACAGAGAGTAAGTGGGAAAATATGCAGCTCACTCCTCCTGCGCACGTCTTTTATACGGGCAGTTCCCAGTAAACTCATTTAAATCATCTGTCAAAAACTTACATGATTTACCCACAATAAGCGATTTCTATGATTTTTTTTAACAATAAAAATATTTTTTATTGTAACCTGACAAAATTTGATGAAATGTTATCATAAAAAGCATACTTGCTGATTTTCCAGGTTTTGTATAATAAACTTCGAGGGAAACGTATCTTTTTTCTACTCATGATAGTAGTGTTTTTAAGTGTAAGTGTTTTCATAAAGGCTCTAGTGGCTTTTGGAAAACAAGCTTTAAATTCTTTATTTACACCCCCCCCAGATTTAGTTAAGAATACTGAAACCACTCTTACACTTGTGTCAAAAAATGGTGCTACAGCCAGCAGTCTGTTAGCTTAGCTTAGTCACAGGGGGAACAGCTAGCCTGGCTCTGTCCGAGCAAAATCCACCTACCAACACCTGTACGCCTCAGTAATGAACATTTTCAAATCAAATCTTCTTAATCTCTGCACACCGATTTTTACGCCATTATCTTGTCCTAAAGAATTCACCATAATGAAATTATCGCACAGTGTTTAGCTACCAGTCACATTTACTGTCTTTTTTTCCCTGAGTTTTGCTTCTTAAGCCAATTGGCTAAAAGGGGGCGTGGTAATGGGAGTGGCCTATTGCAAGAAGGGGCATACTGTAACTTCCAAGTGGATTCACAGACTTGCACAAGATTTAGTGGAATGATCATGAGCCAAAGGACAACTGCCTGGGGCCAACTGGCAAAAGGGGGCGTGGTAGTGGGAGTGGCCTGTAAAAGAGGCACATTACTTCTAAAAAGATTCAAGTAACATGGCCAAACTTTGTAGAAGCGCACACACTTTCATTGTTCACAGCTTGCCCCGCCCCAACACTTTAGCCCCGCCCCCTTCAATAACTCCAATTATTTGTCTCAGACTGCTGGTCGCAGCTATCACGAATTCTCGAATGTTTGGCAAATATAGAAGGAAGAAGATGAAGAGAGAGTGGGTGGAGAGCGAGTCTGTCACCACAATTGTACAAAAGTGTAAAAAATTTCTCTGTTTTTGGTGGAAAGCAACCAGCATTAAAGCATATCTGCGTATGTGTATTCTTAACGCCATATTGATGTTTATATTTTCAATATAACGGTTATCACCAGTATCGCCTATTGCTGACACCCCTAGTACACACCTTAGTGTTAAAAACAAAGTAATGTTTTTATGGAGAGTTGTATGTTGTTGGGTTTTTTTGGCCATTCACGATAATGACAAGACTTAATGAAGTCACTGCATCCTACTTAGCGTGCTTTAGACGAGCTAGTGGGAAGCTTTTTTGGAACAGACCCAGGCGGCTAATTTTCCAGTCTTAATGCTAAGCTAAGCTAAGAGGATGTGGTACGAATCGTTGCATCCAACTCTCAGCAAGAAGCAATACTTTTCTTTTCCATAGCGTCAAACTATCTTGAAGAAACAATAATTCTTTTTCAATTTATTTAATTTTGCAGTTAAATTCCACTTCTGACAACAATCTGTAACTTTTAAACAGTCAGTATGTTTATTGGATGGAGGAATCAATGGATTATTCTTTCTGAACTGTGTGACA
>JAQFJA010000012.1:23530205-23540526 GCA_029874485.1 Naso brachycentron | reverse complement strand
GGGTTTTTGACAATGAAACACCCCTTAGAAATTCCAAATCATTCTATCCATTGTTAATATCATATGATGGACAAGTGTGAACTTTTGTGTGTATGTGTGTGTGTGTGGGTGTGTGTGTGCCAGCTGTCACCCTGCTGTTCTTCTCCATCTCCAGCAAGACCTTCTTGTGTTGCTCTGCTATGGCCAGCGTCGAGGAGTGAACCCTCTGGTAGATCTGCTCTCCCTCTCTGGTCTGGAAGGTGTAGAGGCCTTCACCGCTGTCACACATCCTGCATAAAACAGCAACTTAGTACGAAGGCAAAGCAGCAGAAGCTCATGTGCTGGTTAACACAGTGCAGTGGAAGAAGCTCTTAGTGAGCTCATGGTAAATTATACGGGATTTCAGGGAGTGACTCATTATTCTCTGATGTAAATACTGTTCCATTTTGAAGAACACAATAGAAACACAGAGACATTGACAGTTCCATTCTACCCTTGTGCAAATGAATCAAAAATAATGCTGAGTTCACATGAATAACTGCTGATTCTGTCCAGATAAAAGAAAAACATGATCCACTGTTGCTCCGTAATTCTGGTCTGGACTTTAACTCAGTCTAACTGTCTGATATGGAAAACATCCACTGAAGCGATTTAGATATAATGTTGCATCATCACTGCTTCACAGGAAAGTGAGAGATTAACTGTTGACAGTAGATCATGCAGCACTTTCTTTAAAAGAGAGTTATTCTGCTTTTTGGACTTTGGTGGTTGTGGTGTTACAGTGTTGGATACTCGTGTTAAACGATGTCAGAGCATCACATTATGAGGTTCATGCATTTGGAAGTGAACCCTGCAGGCTGTTTCAGTCGGCTCTGCATGCTGTGTTTTACAGTGTTTTTTTAACAGTGTTTTTCCAGTGATGTTAATGCGTGCTGGTCTTCCTTACATGGCCATGCCAGCGAGTGCACACAGGGCTGTGCCTGCACCCTCCCCGACTCTGTTCAGACACCACTGCGCTCTGCCTCCTGCTCGAGGGATTACGCAGTATGTTTACATGGCGTAAGGGGAAACCAGTTTACTGTGCTTGTCCAGCTAAAACCAGAACTTTAAATTGCATGTAAACATTTTAGTCTGGCTGAAATCGTGATAAATCAAATTTCTCAAAGTCTTTTTTTGCTAGCCACTTGCTAACTTGTTTGTAGCTTGCTTGGCTTACCAGAAGAAAGTCAAATAGCAAACAGATGAACAAGGTATATCGCTGCCTACCGTAGCGGAGTCAGACAATAAATCAATTCTTCCTCAGCGCATGTATACTGGGACAAGGACAGCAGTCTAATTAAATGGCCTAATCGAGCTATGACCATAGCTCTACTTACCTGTGCATGTAAACTTACTGATTGTCAGCACCTTATTCGAGATGGCTCAAATAAAGTGTTTTTTGGGTGAATGAAGGAAAGTTAACTTTGTTACACTGACAAAAGTTGATAGCGTTTGTTTCTTGGGGGTTTATTCGGTGTGGATTTATTTACTTCCTCAATAAGCACATGAGCTGGATTAACGGCTAAACTGCTGCTAAAGGACCTCACGTTGCTTTGTTCTATTGAAGAGTGAGAAGTGCAAGCTGTAAGTAACATTTTATCAGTGTCCTAACTGTGTTTATTTTGTGTCAGTAAAGGGTTTGTGAGTACAGCTGAGTGCGGAGGTGTGCATGAGGGAACGGGAAGGAGTAACCGACACAGACCGTTTTTTTTTAAAAAAAAAGGAAGAAAATACAAGGAAGACTTAATAGATTGGTCAGTTGTGTTTAGCTGCTCTATAGGAGTCCTAAAGCAAAATGAAAGACCCGAAAATTAGTATAACAGCTCTCCTTTAATATAGTGTAAATACAGGCAGTTTAATTGCTTAGAGGTAATGTTGTCTTTCTACAAAAAGGTTCAACTGACCTAATTTGAGATAATCATTCATCCTTTGTCTAACAGCCAAAGGGGCTCCTTATCTCATAAGTGTTTTATGTCTTTTTAAGTCTGCAAGTCTCATTCTGCAACCCACCCATCCACATCTCCCATCTCCGTTTTTTCTTTTATTCAATTCAGATTTCTTCCCCTCTCTGTCCTCTTCTTCCCAGTGTGGACTGAGTCCAGGTTGGGA
Source organism: Naso brachycentron (assembly GCA_029874485.1). Lineage (NCBI taxonomy): Eukaryota > Metazoa > Chordata > Actinopteri > Acanthuriformes > Acanthuridae > Naso > Naso brachycentron. Next base: position 23,538,399 of record JAQFJA010000012.1, on the reverse strand, counting down.
GGCTCAGGGCCACGTCTCAGCTCCTCGGGGTGCTGTTTCCTCATCTCCTCTTCTCCCCTTCACCTCCATTTCCATCTCAATCGCAGCAAGAGCAGCTAACCTCAATCTTCCTGTCCTGTCTAGAGCGTTGTAGCGTCACAAGAGTTATGGACTGAAAGCGCCATCCATCCAACGCGCTCCAGTCTGAACTGTTCTGAAATATGTGTTTTGATTGTGGTTCCGCTTTTTCATCACGAAAAAGATGAAGACTGAGTGGAAAGATAGATGATGTGACACATTTTTTACTCAGAGCTACATGTTAGGTTGTTACATGACCTTGGATTTTTTTTGTGGTTTTCTCCCGCTGGTTCCTCTCTATAGACTTCAAAACATTATGGGAGAAAATTTTATTTTTCTGAAGGGAAAAAATCTAAAAAAGCACAAGTTTCATGTTTTAAAAAGTTATAAAACATCATAAGTACAAATTACACAATAAAGGCAGCTGAAAGAGGTCAAATTTGTTTGAACATGCTGCTCTTCACAGGTGTTTTCACTTATTCTGGCTGATTAAACCTCTGCTCGAAGCTGGGAGGGGCTGTGCTCGGAATACTGTTATGTCACTAGACTTGATGAACCAATAAGAATGATTCTAAGAGTTGCTGTAACTCGTCCTCTCTTAAGAGATGCAATGAAACGCACAGGAGAGCCAAGTTCAGACTGTGTGCATTTCCACAGTTCTGAGAACAGATCTAATGAAGCACGTTAAGTGAAAACACCTGCGTGGGTTTGAAAAGGCTTTACGTACAAAGTATAGTGGTTTTATAGAAATGCACATTTTTCATCCGCTTATTCAGAGCCTCCCAATAGCAACGTTTGAAGTACTGAGGAGAATCATTTTTTATTTTTATGAATTCAAAGTTGCATAAAAACTTCAGAAGCTTAAACGAAATACAGGCAGTCAAAGTCTTTTTGGAGTGGATGATCAGGACACTGAAGGATTAAGGTTTTGGTCACATGTGCTTAATAAATGTTGTTGATCTTGGACTGTCACTACCTGATAATCTCACAGGCTGACACCTGTTTTATTCTTTTATCAGACTAAAGGCTGTTACACACCGGGAGCGACACATATAAATGACATGATGATGCATAATACTTGTAAGCAAAAATGCATGCCCCTGGAATCACAAAAAAACAGTATTTTCCGGGTTGCCAAGGTTGTCTTGTTGGAACATTCCTTTTATTTACTATTGCCGAGTTTTCAATAACAATGTTTTTCGTTGGCTAGCACCTAAAATTCCTCTCAATACATGGTGCTAGCTATGTAGACTTCCACTCAGTGGGGGACTGATAGGATGTTCGTTCAGCACAACCACCGTGATTGGTTGATGCCTTTGTTCGCATGTGAAGGCTCGGAAAAATCAACCTCCATTTGAAAAATAAAAGGGTCGCTTTTTCGCAGCATGGTCTTCTCGTTCTGTGTAAAAATACTTATGCCCAGTTGGCAGTTCAAAAAATATTACTGATGTGCAACTTACTCGCATTAAAAAACTCATCCAGTATGTGAAGGCTTCCAGGCAGCCATACCTTACCTTGTCTCCAAAGAAATTAAACACTCAAAAAGGATAATGAGCTGTGAAATTCGAGTTTTGAGACCTTTACATTTAAACACAAACTCATAAAATACAAAACTATGCTAAAAATCAGCATTTAAACATTAATCTCTTTCACTCAGACATTCCAACTGTTCCCTTCTGCCAAATCATCCTTTTTACACAGACATTGATTTGACTCTGTTAAAAAATGATACTTCACTGCAAAATTCTGTTTAGTATATCATATACATTTTCGTTCACTTACAAGTTTGGGATAACTTCACAGTATTTTTTTAAGAAAAGAACATCAGAATAAGCAAACAAAAATGGCTGAGAGAGGAGTTTTTGCAGCTTTTTGGCAGAATCATATTTATTCAAGTCGGAGTTCACCTACGTTAAAAATAACCGTAAAACGCCACACAAACATTGAATCGAATGTGTTGGATTTAGTGTCTTTTCGTGAAAAAAAAGTGTTTTGAATGTACTAAGCATACAACACGGTAAAGAGGACTTGGATTATGCCACACGAAGCTGCTGATAGTTTTGGATGGACGTTTTTAGATAGTTTTGAGGTTTTCAAACTTTATCTTCAAAGGCTGCCAGCAAACGCAGCAGAAGTGAGCAGCTCACAATTTTGGAAACAACCCGTTTACGTGGAGGAATGCTGGAAGGAAAAAATAGATCTTCAGTTCAAGACATGTAAGGGTGAGTGTTTATAAACTAAACAGAATTTTGAGGTTAAGTATCACTTTCAAGAAGAAAAATGCCCTTCCCATTATACAAAATGGTGAGGTGAGACGTAGGTGCAACATTTCCACCTTAAAAAGTCTGTGTTAAAGGGACAATTGGCATCACTGTGACTTAAGCTTATGGCCTCTATCTGTTTCTTTTTCTCTCTCATGTTTTACAGTCCGATTTCTCTGGGGTTGCTTTTCTTTCCCTTATTCGTCTTGTTTTCAGGCCGCTCCCTTTCCCTCTTTCTCTCCTTTTCCTGCGCCTCTCTCTCCCTCTCTCTCTTTTAAACCACTTCAGGCCTCAGCTCTCATGAGGTCACACAGCTGCAGGGGCCCATACCCAAGAACTGGCCCCCTCTCATCCCTGCGCTCTTCTCCCTTGGTTGTCTGTTTCTCCCCTGATGCTCATCCAAGCTGAAACAAAACCATTAAAGTCTGCAATGGTATGATTTTCACTGGTTGTAGGGCTTGAGAAGTCTGATAACAAGACCTTTGACAAACAACAATGCAGAATTACTGGATTGAGGAATGCTAATTTAATGCTTTAAGATAGCAATGTTAAGAAAAATGGCTGTCATCATTTCACTCCATCCATTCTTATTTGTTTGGTTCACTTTCCTTCTCTGATCTGCTGTGCAGGTGAGGGTGTGAACTGCAGGTAAGCTTACCTTTGTGGAATCTAACAAGAATGTGCCTTTGGGTAAACTTGAGCTGCCATTCTGGCCACGTATTCACTCACTCATCCATCCATCCATCCATCCATCAATCAATCCATCCATCCATCCATCCATCCATCCCTTCGTCCACCCGCCATCCCTCTCTCTTTCCCATAGCAGCAAATAATCCCCTGCACCTGCAAAAGCTCCGCACACTGCAGCCTGCCAAGAGTAGAGCGTGTGACCTTGCTTCCATGACCACAGAGTCTGGGAGAAAGAGAGAGAAATGTCGAGAGAGACAGAGAGGGTTGTCGGGAGAGGGGGATGATGAAAGAGCGAGAAAAAGCGAGAAAGAGGGAGGGAGACAAAGAGAGAGACAGAGAGAGAGAGAGAGAGAGAGAGGGGGAGAGAGAAAAGTGCAGTTAGTGGAGATATCAGACACATTGAAAACACATTGTGAACCTTGGTCTGGTCTGGGGTCCAGTCCCGCGGCTGGGAACCGGGCTGTCCGGCTATTTTTGTTTTGCCTTTTCTCCCTCATGATGTCATGCTACTTGTTTCCCAAGAACTGGGACGGGACAAGAGGGAGGCAAGAGGATATGCTGCAGCGCTCCCACTCCAACATGCTTTACACATTCTGTCTGGATGCCATCATGGCCAAGTACAGTAGGTCAACACATACTCACATATCAACACATTATTTTATCAATTAACATTTATGTATTGAAGCACTAAATTATACAAAATAGTAGACTTATTCCAAAATACAATATACGCCAGGGGTCTCAAACTCAAATTACAGTGGGGTCATTGGCCAGGTCGTTCTGTCCAACTGGGACCACTTGAACACCCGGAAAAAAGAAAAACTTGAACAACATGCGCTCATGCATTTTTTTGCATGTCAAGTGATGTAATGGTGCTTGAGATAATTTTTCTGGACAGCTACTCCCTGTAGCATCCACTGACAGAAGTAGCAATGGACAACATATCTGTAAGATAATTAGCTGTCCACCTGTTTTGAAACTGCTCCACAGCCATTTGTATTTTAGGTTTGGAAAAATGCATTTTAGTGTCAGGCCAGATAATTTAGAGTGCTGCTGATAAAACTCTTTATGTTGACTGTTCAGTTCAATACAGTTTTTTAGATTCTAAAAAAAAACCACTCCAATTATTAATAATTCTGTTACAGCACCACAATAAATCCTATCTTAGTGACTTTTAAAATGAGTAAACGTGGCAAAATAGCATTTAGCATTAATGTTCGACAATGAAATGACAGAGAAAGCAGCTTGTGACTTTCAGTGAAATTAAATAAATGCACCTCTTCAAAGTAAATTTTTCTTTTGACGAATATTAAATATAATTATTCACACAATGCAACAGTGAAACAAATACACAAATATAAAATAACGGAATAAATGTACTACATCAAAAGGTTCGTCGGCAAATCACTGTCCTTCTAGTGTGAATCTAAAATCGTTTGTTTTGTGTTTAGCATGTCAAACATTGTTATGTTTTTCACAGTTATAATGATTAATAGTTGTAAACGTTCCTCCAGTTCATTCTCAAACATCCTGGGTATGTGCGTGATGGTGAATCATTGCAGAGAAGCATCAGAAAAACAAAAGATTTTCAATCTGCGCTTGAGATTCAAACAGACTGAATAGAGGCTTTATACTGAATGTTTGTGTAGTTGACTGTATCAGTATATGCAGTGCATCATATCTTAAAACGTATCGTTACATGGATGGATGGATGGACGGACGGATGGAGATAGATAAAAAGATAAATAGATAGATAGATAGATATATATATATAGAGAGAGAGGAACATTACTCTACAGTAATGACAATCTACAGTGAAGAGATTTAAGCAGCCTTTGTACATGCAAAATTCCAGTTTGATGCATTTTCATTGTCTTTGCTTTTCATTTTTTCTGAGAACCCTCACATCACAGGACTGCTTGCCCAGATGCAACTGGCTACTGAGTGAAACCACCTGATATTTTGTTTAAAGAATGAGCTCCCTGAAAGCGATGAGAAGGCCCGACTATGCAACAATAGTCTTTGAATAAAATGCATGTGGACAGCTGGGCTGCCTCGGGCGTTGCGAGGTATGATTACTTCTCAGGGAGAGCAATTGAGCAACAGCATGGAGCGATTACTAATATTTTCTTTGTCCATTCCCCCCCTGCGTGTTTAATCTGTTGCATGTTACTCTGCTCCTATCTCACACACGTGTGGACATCGCACAAACCATGTGTACATGCACATCACATGCAAACACAAACAAGTAAACTCAGAAAAAGACAGAAAGGGGAAGAGGTGGCAGACACTGTGTAGGAGCGCAGATTGTGTCATGTGTATTCCATTAGAGGGCAGATTAAAAAGGAGATTTTGTTTTCCACATCAAAGGCCTTACACTGGGGGATTCCTCGGTCTCTCTCCTTTTCCAAGTCTCTCCACCCCTTCCTCTTTGTTTCATGAATAAATAATAAGAGGTAGACCTGGGAAAACAAACTTTTTGACCTTTGAACCTTTATGTCAGGGCCACAGTTTGCACCTGGACCACTTCCCACAGGAAAGAGGTTTTAGGTCTGCGTGCATGTGAGTGTTGTGAGCATTTTTATGTGCCCGAGTGCAATGACAGACAACATCTGAGTTCATCTCAGTGGCTACAACTGATTTCCCATCATGCCTATGAAACTAAATTCCTTGAATGTTTTGTGGCTCTTTCTTGGTGTTCAGTCGTAACATAGAAGTGTTACGCCCTTCTGTTTTGCTGATGGTATTTTGGAGGTCAGAGCAGATGCGGTAAACTGAACTTGCTGTAGGGAAAAACAACTCCGAGTGAGACCACAATATTGTGAAATTAATGTGTGAAGCAACAGTGATAATTGTTGGTTAGAACTAATGAGAAAGAAAACCCTCAAAACTCATTAAGAAATATCCTGTGACTTTCCAATAAATTTATGATTTTCCCAGACTTTTCCTGTCAGTGAAGTGCTTCTGTATAGGCCTGCTGCCCAATAAATCGATTTTAAATCAACAATTGAATTCATTTGTTTGGACAATTTAAAAAATGAAAATCGTGAAAATTGGTTTTCCCTTTAACCAGGGTAAATACGGTAGCCTTCGGCTCTCTCTCTCTCTCTCTCTCAGCTCTGGGCTCTTATTTTTTATGAGTGAAGTTTGGTGAAAGTTAGGCTGGCACTTTATTGATCCCAAAATGGAGGATTCATCATTTGTTCATTTGTTTGATCAAACTTTTTTTTTAAAAGCTTTAGTTTGGTTAAAGCTAGGTTTGCACTTCATTCCCAACAGGGATATTCGTGTTTGTTTGAAATAAAAACAACATTTTTGAAATCATTTCTTTGTTTTTTATAATTAAAAAAATCAATTGAAACTGGAAATTGAATGTGGTATGAAAAAATCAGGGATTATATTTTTAGGCCACGTCACCCAGCCCTATTTCTATATTCTTGAAATTCAAGGACACATTGAACGTGTAACTCAAGGCCTTCTGTGAAAGGATTTGTCTATTAACTCCTCTTCCAACAGGCCTATAGCAGTCATATGGTTGTTTGGTTTTCTCTCCCTTCTTCTTCTTCCCTCCTTCTGACTCTCTCACTGACAGCTGTGCTGGCTCGGCGTGAATTAAAAAGAAAAAGGCCATAACGCAGCACATTACTATCCCACAAAGCAGATGGAAGATTGTGCCACACACGCACTCTCTCAAATTCCTTCACTCTGGCATTTTTCAAACTAAATCACATTATTCTTGTTTATTAAAGCCTGGAACATCTTGGTGGTCACTCTAAAGGAATGGCAGTAAAAACCTGTTGCAAGTATCGACCTCTTTTCCTCCTTCCACTACTAGTCAGCTAGTTTCTGCTAGTGTAAGTAAGGAAATGCCTCATTAGCTATTCGAAGCACCATGTACATATAGAGGATACATCTGGGAGGACTGGGTGTAGGGAGCCAATGGATGGAGAAGAAGAGGAGAGGTCCAGATTCCAGCAGCTCAGCTCTCCGCCAACGGACGTGTCCAGATGGCCTGGAGAGAGAGGGCCTTTGACTGGGGGACAAAGAGACACTTGTGGACGACAAAAACTAACTCTCACAAACGCACAGTAACACACACACACACAGCTGTGCGGCGTATTGTTCGTCTTAGCTCGGTCGTTAGCTCCTAACATTGATGGAATGTTTGACTGTCCGCCTCTCGCGCCCTTGAGACATGATGTCACTCAGACAAAATGCCGTCTTTTCAAAGAGGAACAGATTTTTAAGCATTCGAGATCATACAATGCAAGGAGAGAGAAACATGGAAGATTAAGACAGATTTTAAGATAGCTAGATGAAAAGACTGAAAATGTAAGTGATAAGTCTTAGGCCGGTTTGGTAGTCATGACAACCCATTAATAAACAGGGACGCAAAGTCCCATTTTCGCCTGCCATGATGGTACAGGGGAATGCAGAGGGTGAGCCGGCTGTAAATGTGTCAGAGTGTAAGCACACATAACTTAACCATGGATTTATCAGTGGCAGTAATTACTGTAAATAATGTTAGCGAGGAATGGTGGTGAGTGGAGGTGATGACGAGGGAATAAAATAGATGCATAATAAAGACAGAGAGGAAATTAAGTCAGTTAGGGAAACATTTATGGAAAAATCTGACACAAACCTTTAAATATTCCCAGAGCGGAAACTGCACCAGCGAGAACGGGATCTGTAAGACAAGGAGAAAGAGTCTGAATCATCAGGATTATCTCGGCATTAGTTTTGATTTTCTTCAGGTTCAAGTTTCATCATTAACCTCCAATCTTCTGCACTTGTCATTCCTGCCACTTTTCCCTGTTTTTCTCTCTCTAGTCTGACTGCTGCCGTGTTCTTTCTCACTGCTGATGATTAATGAATGAGACGAAGCTGTGGTCTGGCAGTCCTGAATGGATAGATGGATGGATGAACGGATGAATCAAACTTGGAAAGAGGAACAGAGGGATGGAGGGAGGGCTCTAATGTGATGGTTGGAGCGTGAGTTTTGCCACTGGAAACACTAAATCGCCCCGGGCAGGAAGTTACAGCGGGAGGAAAATCAATGGCAGTGCCGAGGTAAAGGGGCAAATGACACACATTTAGACCACACACACACACACACACACACACACACACACACACACACACACACACACACACCACACACATATATCCTGTCATCTAGCGCTGCA
>JAQFJA010000012.1:23498788-23510666 GCA_029874485.1 Naso brachycentron | reverse complement strand
TGGCTGTTCACTCAAATGCACAAGGGTGAATTTTTATTTTACTCACTCATTTAAATTATGTTAAACTTGCAGTTGGTAACTTTTGCTAATGAGCTAATGAGCTAACAAGCTAACGTTAGCTGTAGCACTCTCAGACCACATCACCGGCTAATAGCTGTCTATGGGTGTTATGACATTTTTTCAAATAGAGCACAAAAAAGTTGTTGATGTTTGCAAAATTACCAACTGCAGCTTTAAGGCTCAAAGTTATGCATAATTAAGCTGCTAGCTGTCTGTCAGGCATCACAAACTAATGGGTAGCATTGTGTTTCCTCCCCAGCTCCACCCTCCCGACCAAACATGGTTGCTTCAACTACAATGCCAGTCTAAAGGGTTCAAAATATCACTTCACACACCAATGGGTGTCGTTACGGTGGCTCCGTCTAATATTTAATACACTGTCTGTGGGTGTGGTGTGACAAAGGATGCCCTGAGGGCCAACCAATTAGCTGGTGACAAGAAGAGAGATGTATGGCTGCCTGAGGATCTGGCTGAGGCTTAGAGTGAGACATAGGAGAGAAGAGTGAGAGAAAATGTGTTTGTGCTGTCTGCCTGAGCATGGGAGAGGTCGGTGGTGCAGAATTTGTCCAACAACACAGCTGGTTGTGAAATGTGAAGGATACTAATAAATCCTAGTTTCTCACCAGCAAATGATTCTTGCAAAACCCTAATTGTTTGGTACCTGGAGCTTGAAGGGAAACATGCTTCTGAACTTTAATTCTGCCTCATATTTGAAGTAATAATACTGCGCCTTGTGTGGTTCTTTGAAAAGAAGATGCACCATTAAGGACATTTTTGTGGATAGTCAGTAGAAAAAAAGCTCCAACTGCCTGGCTTTAAGCTGCTACTGTCAGGGGATTGGCACTGTCTTTTCCAATTGTGCTTACAAATAACACAATTTAGAGAGACATTAGAGAAAACATTCAGCCAATTGGTGCCAATGATGCTAACCAACAGAAAGAATAAGTTTTAAGTGGAGATGATTTAGTATTGAATTCTGCCGTGGAAGCCAGTGCCAGACTCTCCTCTCTAAGACAAACTGAGAGGAACAACAGGAGAAACATACTTTTTATGCAAGCAACAGACACTGGGAAACCATGAAGCCTTGGTCGGCAGAAAATCAACAGCAGTGCCTAACTGAGGCAGTAGCCATGCTAACCACAAAAAAAAGGAAAGAAAGAAAAAAGAAAGAAAGAAAAAAGAAAGAAAGAAAGAAAGAAAGAAAGAAATTGGCAGTGGTAGCAGCAATAAGCTGGGGAAACCAGAATGGAATACAAAGCTCTCATCAACAAAATCAAACCTATTATGTTGTAGTTAACTTAACCACGGGCTGCACATGTCAGATTAAAATGTAGAGAGAGCAGCACCAAGGTATTCTGGATTTATGTGCCACCACAACACAACACTGGCTATTTCAAAGACAAACTACAAGACACAACCATCATTAACAGAAACAACAGCACTAGACTCAGTGGGTGAGTGTTTAAACAAAATGTGACAAAAATGTTTAAGAATGGTGGCAGCTGCTAACATGTTAGCATAGGTTAGCTGCTAATGTTAGCCAGTTGGTCTGATTCTACCCAGTGGTACAAACTGTCAACATCGTTCAGTTATTTTGTATTGGTACATGCAAAATTGTGGATGTGGATTTGTCAGACAAAATCTGCACTATGCCAATAGTTGTTTCCTGTAACCAGACACCATGGTGGGTATTTTGTGAACAGTTAAAAACAGCTAAAAGTTGGCTTAATTCATAAAGCATTGGTTTTATTGTTAAAAAAGTGTTTGTGTTTCACCTTAGCATCATTCTCCTTTCCCATCTTTCTTTTTCTCCCAGGCTCAGGTGAGAAAAATACTGTTGACACGTGTATGCGTCATAATTCACCATATGTAGTTTAGTAAAACAAAACGATCATAAATCACTGCTGTGCCTGTGACTTCCTGCATGCAGCTTAACACAGCAGCTAGCTCCTTCCTCACTGTGGCTTCAGATCGTGATTAAAGCACTAAAACTATACATATTTGTCAGCGTGACTCGTTTCACCATCAGAGTTTAATCCACGCACTTTGGAAAAGTCACAACAGAATTACAAGACTTGAAAGAAGCATGCAGGTCTGCTGTGTTAGCTCAATCAGCGCGTGCTGAACTCGCTAAAGGCTTACGGCTGCTTAAGGTCTCAGGGTGGAACTCGCGTGGCGACTCTGGTTCTGCGTTACTTTCATCAGACTTAATACATTATACCGTGAGTAATTACAAAGCATAGTCTCCATATTACTTGGTTCATCTGAACAGTCATGTGTGTACCACACAGTTCAATACAAACTGATGTATTGCACCCTACTATAAATACAAATAACATTTGAGACTTGTGAATGGCCTCAGGAATGACATAAGTGTTTCCCTTTAAAGGAAGAGAACAAACTGAAGCAAGGCAGACAGGAAGGTCCAGAACAAGACTGCTTGCTTTGATATCTCCAGAATCACATACACACATGCCCATATGAAAACACACATGGCTGAGGTAAGACACACACACTCAATGTTCTCAGAGGTGCCTACAACAGTAAAACAAAGACGAGTCAATCCAGCAAAACCAATCACTGACGGCCAGCTGAAATGTTTCTCTCACTGTTTCTCACTAACAGAAACATATCTTATCAGCAGGGAATCCGATAAGAACAGCACAGCTGTAAATAAAAGAACCTCCATAGTGAGGAATATGTATACTGGCAGTGATGCAACTACTTTGAACACACACACACACAGATAGATGAGTGAGTCAAACAAAGCCATGCATGGACATGTTTAATTTATTACAAACCTCGAGAAAAAGCTGCACAGGATAACGTTGAGCTACACTATTATTAGTGAACATAAAAAACACCATTAACACTTACTGTGCTATCCGGTTTGTCACTAAGTGGTTTTTCCAGTAATAACAAAGAACCTGCACAAGTATTTAAATTTAAGTTCTTCAACTACAAAAAATTAGGTTTAATTTTCAATTATTTTCAATTGCTATTCAGCACAACATTGCCACTTTTTTGCCAATTACCAATCCACCTAATGAGGGCAGCATCAGACAGTGGCTTTTCCCCGTGCACATTTGTGTTCTGTCTCCATCGCAAGCAGCCGTAAACGTTTAAGGAGTATGTGTGGGTATTGGCAAGGACTTCACAATACGATAAACATTACAACGATACAGGTTCACGATACGATTATACGACAATACGTTGCAGTACAAAGCATATTGCAATATGCTGCGATATTCCACATGGTTCACTGCAAATGTGAAAACAGAGCGGAAATTCAAGTTGCTGTGTACGACTGGGGTAGTCTTAATATATCACACCAGCATTACATTGATAAGTTAGCAGACAAATCGAGTCAAAACAATTTAAGTCAAAATTTCCTTTCCAGTATATTTAAACAGTATTGGGAAATTACAGAACACACTGATGTAGCAGCCATAACATCAAAATAAAAACTGAAACATACTATAATTGAAAACATGAAAATAAAATGCAGAAGTGTTTTTTTGTGTCACTGAATTTTGGGGGTGGGTATTGGCAAGGAACTGACAACATAATATGCATCACGATACATGGGTCATGATACAATGCACATATCAGGATTGCCATATGATATTTTTTAGCACAGCCCTGTTAAGGAGACTACAGGAGGTAGGTTGTGCAACACTAAGCTTTGCTGCTGCATCATGTTGGCTTGTCTTTGGCAGTTTCTCATAAACTTCGAGGAGACTGGTTGAAAAGACATCAAGTCAATCGAAAAAAATACACTGGGAACCTTTAATGTCTGTGCATATTTCATGGCAATTCATCCAACAGTTAGTTGGTTATTTCAGTTTGGGCCACAATGTAGGACCAACTGGCTGTCAATCAACATCACCATCCCTCCAGCCCAGCCACTGAGGCTAATAAGCTTGTGTAGATGTACAAGAAGATTGCTTGTTTGCTTGGTAAAGATGTCTTACTGTTGATATAAATTATGCAAAAAAAAAAAAAACACCTTAAATCTTTCATTAATCTGACATAGTTTAAATAATTATCAGGGTACTTTTTTATCAAGCACAGATATTAAACTGTGTAACCGCTTGGCTTGCATAAACAACAGCTTGGACTGCCCTTAATGAAAATGAGTGTTGAATTATGAATGGGTTTGAACTCCTAACCTCTGCTGGGGTTGAGCGAGGTGAAGGCTTGTGGTGCGAGTGACACTTTATATTACTTTTCTCCATTGGACATTAAGCAGTGACATCACAGCGTGACCCCTGACATTCAGGTGGTTTGTTCCAGATGCTTTTAGGTCATAAGCTCTCGTGCTAGCAGGATGAGGTTTGCAGCTAAAGTAACAGGGGCACGCATATGCCTGTGTGGGGTGAGGGGAGCAGGTGCTGCTTCTGGAGAGTCTCATTTAACTGTCTGGGGAAAAGGGCACTTGTGCAACAGAGAAAAAAAAATTGCAAACCACACAACAGTCCTGCAACTCAGAATGTGACTGACAACTGCGACTCACTCAGTCTTAAATGATTTACACTCCAAAAGCCAAATGAATTCCCAAATGCTCTAACTTTACTTTGAACTGAAAGTTACTGTAAATCCACAGAAATGAGAGATGAGAATGTCTGGTTGCGGAACGGTGAGGAGAAAAGAAGAGGGAGAAGGATGTGCATCGTTGCTTCTAATGAAAGAGAAGTGGTGCTGTAATTACCGGGTGCTTCCCCATGTCTGGCTGCTGCACAGCGTTGATTTATTCTCCCTCCACTCCCGTAACTCTCACTCTCTCCTGTCACTCCAGGAGAAAATGAAAATAACAAGTGACTGTTATTTAGAGAGGATCTGATTGAGGGTTAAACTTGCGTAACGTTTTCTTACAGTCACTTTATTACAGACTGTTGGACTGAGATGGGTAATGGAGCAATTAGTCAGTTGGGGTATTATGTCACTTTAGTGCTCACTAAACTCAAGTTGAGCAGGTGTCCAATTCAAGCAAAGTGCGTGTTACAAATATCTCTGTCAAAGGGATTTATTCATCACATTCAGTCTTGTGTACTGGCACCAGATTTCTACAAACACAAGCTTATTCTTGACACACATTTCCTTCCACATGGCATCCCAAACACTGCTGTCTCTTTTTCTCTGTTCCAGACCAACTCGACCCCCCCCCTCAGTCCCATGCCATGCTGTCGAGGCTGTGTGTTATTAGAAACACATGTGGAGCACCAAAGGTTTTCTGCTCGCATTGAGACAAACATGTTGTGGGAAGCAAACAGCCCTAAGACCCGCAGAAACACACTGACCAACATGGCCACCGTGGTCGCGTCCACAGCACTCACGCACACACAGACACGCATACAGCAGCAGGGAGAGGCATAAAAACAGCTCCAGTTGCACAGCTAAAACAACAACTGTTTCTTTTTCCCGGAAAAATGTCTGGCAATAGATATTGGTAATAAGTCTCCACAGAAAGATGCAGATATGCACACACAATCCCTGCCTTAAGAATTAAAGCCAGGATGATGGATTTTTGGGTGGACTGAGGAGCTCAATGGGGGCAAACACACTTAACGTAAGAGTGTGATCCATGGCTTTCAGTGACACAGACTTCCAATGCATCATCCTAAAAAGGGAAGCACAGAAAGCCAAGTCTGCATTGAGCAGGGAGGCACATGTGGGGGTCTGACAGCATGGCTGCTAACTTTTTAAAAACATCCAACTGTAGAAGTCATTAATAAGACCACATGCTGATGTCAGGAAGGTAACTGAGGTTTACTAAGATTTGCAGCAAAAGCCATTGTGACAACGTCCAAACCCAAATGGAGCGGTTATGCGACAGGTATAGGTGCATGGGCCAGCATATGTGAGGCACAAAAAACTGCGAAAATAAAGTGCATTCACAAATCTCCACTAATGTAAATGACAGATGCAGCTAAGAATCCCATTCATCCATCATCCAGAGTGATGGTGGGAGTAACGTGTGGTAAAGTGATAGAGATCACCCATTGATGAAGAGGAATCATTCCCTCATTACTCTTAAAACAAGGGTCAGCATGACCTGCAGGATTCAAGAGGACAGGCCATAATTCAAGCAGGTGGACACATGGTGATTCATTGAAAAAATCAATAATATCAAATCTTACACTGTGAGACACATTAAGCATAAGCAACTCTACAGCTGTGCTTGTCTGCCTTTGAACACCAGTCTAATAAGTGAAGGAGTAAGTCCATAACATCAATTTCTCTCATTCTTTGTGCTGGCTGGTGGTGGTCTTCTCAACCAACCACAGGTGTGGACTCGAGTCACATGACTTGGGCTTGAGTCATACTCGAGTCACAACTTTGATGACTTTAGACTTGACTTGACAATATTATAAAAGACGTACGACTTGACTTGGACTTTCACACCAATGACTTGTGACTTCACTTGGACTTGAGCCTTTTGACTTGAAAATACTTGCGATTTAAATGTATGTTATTTAAAAAAGTCCCACTACTCAGTATATTTCCCTTCATTTCCTAAATCAACTAACGTTAATGCTTTTCAATGTCAGCAAATCGCCACTTTTTCCCCAAGAATCCACTTTGTTTGAAGCATCCGACAACATTTATTCAAGAACAAACCATGAGGAAGTGGGTTATGTTGTCTTCTTGTCTTAACATTTTTTTTAAGAAGTAAATAAAAATTTTAGAAAGCATTCACAATTTCGTGTAAATTTGAAAGATTAAAAGAGTGCTAATGACTTGTTTAGGACTTGAAATTAAAAGTTCAGGACTTTGGATTTCACTCAAGAATGCCAAACTTTACGTGGGACTTGACTCAGGACTTGAGAGCAAAGACTTGAGACGTAGAGTATTCGTGACTTGCAAAACAATGAAATTGTCCCACCTCTGCAACCAACTCCTGTGAGTTGAGTGTATTTCCCAAAATGTCATAAAACTCTCTTTAAGCTCCTGGGTTCGATTCCCAGCTTGGGCGGGGTCTTTCTGTGTGGAGTTTGCATGTTCTCTTCATGTTCCGGTTAGGGTTTCCTCGAGGTGCTGCAGTTTTCCCCACCAGCAGCAGCCAAAACATTTAAAAAACCTGGCTGACATTCTGCTCGTACTGCCTCTAAAAACACACATGCAAAGATACACGAACACACACCTTTCTATAGGTCAAGTCATGTCTCCGGTCACATTCTAAAGAGGTCAACAAGGTTTTCTCTGGACTCTCAGGCTACTTATTGATCACAGGGTAAACAGATAAGGTAGCACCAGTGGCTCACGTTCTTTGAAGGAAAATTCATCTACAACCCACTGATGTCCATGGTAAATGTATTCAAGTGAAGCCTCTAAGTTTCTCAGTATGGGCTTTTCTCACAGAGAAAGTTAGTTTTCCTGCGGCAAAATCAAGTCTCTAAAAACCAGTGCAATCATTTGATGTGTTCAGTGTGATGTACTTAGTTTTAAAGATAACTTCAGGCTATTTCAGCACCCGCTTTTGGATGCTAGATGCCACACAAAAACACAACTTGTGTTTGTGACTTCAAACTAGCTGTTTACAACAGTGAAAACAGTGCAGAGGATGTGATGGACTCATTTCATATTGTTTTTACTGACTCTGATATTCAGCCGCATTTATTGGAGCAATTAGTTTATAGATTATAGAAATGCTGCGGAGAGGCCGAGTACTTGGCTTCATCAGCTGTGCGAGGAGACATGGCCGCCAGGGACCATCCAGAACCCGAGCTGCCGAGCACAAACAGAAGCTGGTGGTGTCCTTGCTTAACTTGCCAGAAACTTCCAGAAACTGAATCATTCTGCTGCAAAGAACTTCAGCTGGACAGTTTTTTTGGTAGATGATGTCACTGATGGTAATCTGAAGAGAGCATTTATTTTAACTGGCAGTTATTCTTCTGGCTAGCAGAAGCTGATAAAAATCTTCATTTATAATTGTGAAACTGCAAACAGCCCAAAGTCAGATATTACTGACACTAGCTGTATTGTGTATTGGGGGTTTGTACTCACAGTATAACAGGTTTATGTCACATGATACAAAGCTTTATCGGTATGATTGCTATAAATCAAATCAAGAAAAAGTAGAATATTAGCAAACTCGCTCATCCCAGTTAGGCGTTTTATTTCATTTTAAACTGACAGCTTGTCTTTTTCCTTTATTTTTCTTGTGGCATGTTCAGTTTTATTGAATCCAGTCTTTTTAAGGCATTGAGTCATTCTGAGGATTTCTTTTGCTGTCTGGCTCAGAGAGACTCATGGCAGCTGCTCTGACGAGGTCCAACTCTAAACAAAACACAGGAGGAAGCCTCCTCTCCTTTACACGTGTCCCACGAACCCTGCCTTTACATATGTAGAGGAAAACAAACAGTTTTGCCTTTGCCCATCCTGCCTCTCTTTCCTCTTTCTGCTCCGTCTCTCCTCTGCTCTGTCTTAGTCACATGAGGGTGTATAAACATGAGCCTCTGTGGATCAGTGCGCACAGAGACAGGATATGAGAGCGATTCCCCTCACCTCTCCCTTTTGAACCTGCGTCACAGACAGCAAAGAGTGGCTTCTTTCCAGAAAAGGGCCACGCAGAGGTCAGCTCTCCGCTGCTCTGCTGCAAGCCTGTTGATAGAGTTTCAACCTCAGCATCCACACAGTGGAAGCAGAACTCCCTCACTGCTCTATATGGACTCTGACAGTCATAACTCAATGTACAGACCACAGCAATGTCAGTGCACTGTTGTGATTACACATGCCATACAGACAAACATGCAAACTCACACACAGGTCCACATTTTAAAAGCTGAATCCAGTGCGACTGAAGCTGAGCAGGGGGCAATAAGCAACAAGGGAGCTCAAACACCCTGGCGTGGAGGTTTTACCAGGATCATGGTGGGCAAAAAAGCGCTGCAAGGACTAAGAGATAAGAATGTAAGAATGTGGCTGGGAGCAAGATGCTAAATGTTTTATATCAGCCAGCTTTAAAAGGTGACAATGAACTTCATTTCCAAGTTTTACAGGGTTTCCCATACGTTTGTTTGTTTGTGGTGGTTTGCAACAATATCATTACAGTCACATCTATAGATATCATGGAATTGAATTAATTAGTCTCAAAAGCTGCCAAATAAAAAACATACATGAACGTGATACGTAAACGTGAACAGTAGAGGTGTGCAGAAAAGCATCCTCGCTCACCCAACCTGCAAAAATGTAGCTGTGTGGGTCTGTGAGGGCCACAGTGACACTGTCAGTCTGAGGGAAACACAGAAATTTTAAATTATAGAACACAGAACAGCTCTGGGCTTTGCATTGTTATTCAGACAAAACAAGTCACTTAAATATTTCACTTTGGATCTTAGTTCATTGTGGCATTTTAGCTCTTTTGGAATTCAAATATTACGTTTAGAAATTAATCTACTTTTTTTTTTTTTTTACACACAACCAAAAAAAAGTTAGTTTCAGCTAGTCAGTTTACAAAACAATTAACCAGCATCTACTCTGAAAGTTAATTTTTTTGTTTGGTTGTTTGTTTGGTTGGTCAGTTTTTGTTTTTTGTTTTTTAAGGACAAAAATTTCAGCTACCAAGTTGACATATTTTCTGTTTTTCTTTGTCTTACATGTGAACAAACAAAGGTTTTAGACTCTAGGCTACCAAAACACAATATGTCAACAATTTGTAATGGATATATTTTTTTCTTTTTCTGATGTTTCATTGATCAAATGATAAATTGATAAATCAATTAAAAAATTACTGGATGAAAAAAATCTTTTGTCTGAGGAACATAGTAGGTAGTGTGGCAGAAACTGCGCTCTGAACTCCACGTGGGAATACAGCAGGTTTTGAGAGATTTGTGTCCATCCCTCCAGCAAAGTTCTTGAGATTTGGAGAATCTGAAAAAGCTCACTCAAGCTGGTGTTGAGGCTTGCAGCAGCTCAACACCTCAGAAAAAAAAAATTCACAATTGTTATTCCTTTAATTTTCCCCCTTAAGTCAGCTGTAATTCAAAGTTAACTGTAGACATGTCCTGAAACTGATTAATAAAATCCTTAAAAATCAGTTTGAAAACAGGACAGTTGGAGCAATAATTCGGCTTGTCGATGTCAGCTAAAGTCCAGACAGATGAACTAAAAACTTCCTGATGGAGGAAGTAGAAAAGGGATCATCCAGGGATTGAGGAGGAGAGGGATAAGACGAAAAAAAGGTGTGGTGCAGAGCGGCCTGGATGAGAGGTGTTTCATAAGCCAGATCATGTGCCTTAGGTTGCCAGGTCCCAGCTGCTGGGTGGACAACCTTAAAGGCTGAATCAGAGGCTGGCTGAAGAAAAACAGTCATAGCACCGGTAAAGGAGGAGACCAGGAATACATTTTTCATTGGTAGACTCTTCAATCACACTTACCTTCCCTGTCTGTGAGCTTATCTGCTTACATAGGTGGAAAGAATGGATTTAGGTAAAGTGGCTTTCACACTGAGTGGGTGAAAGAGTATCAGAGATCTATGCAGTGTGTACGTACGCTACAGTCTGTGAGACCATGTTCAAGGCTCTTCAGCCGACTGTGTCAGACACTGTCAGCTTCACTTAAATCTGTCCCTCCTCAGCTCTCATACCACCACATTACTAAATTGCTATCTAATAATCCATCTCAGGCTCATTACTCAAACTCAAATTGGAGCAGTTTAGATCAAATCCACGATCGCCTCACAGAGTTTCAGATCATCATAAAAAAAAGCCATCATTTTCAGCGCAGTGACTGCTGCTCATAAATGTCATGAAGCTGGATTGGTGTAATGAGGAAAGCCGAGAGACAGCAGAAAAAGAGGGAGAAAAAGTACAGAGGGAGAGGAGTGAAATGAGAGAAAGGGTTTTTTTTATGCTCCACATATCTGAAACAAACTGCCAGAGAACTGCAGGTCTGCTCCAACTCGTCGCTTTTTAAAACACAGCTGAAGACTTTTTTGTTTGCCACTGCCTTTTATTAAATCAAAGTAAAGGGTTAAAATCTCAGGATGTACTGCAAGTTTTTTTTTTTTTTTTTACATATGTTTTAAACGTCTTTTTACGCTGTCTTGTGTTGCTGTTATATTTTATTTTAAAGCCTCTGATGCTTCATGTAAAGCACTTTGAATTGCCTTGTTGTTGAAATGTGATCTACAAACAAACTTGCCTTGCCTTGCCTATGGCAGTGCTAATCTTAGCATGCCATCTAGTGGTGACGGAAGGTCCTCTCCAAAAGAAGAAGCCTGTCCCAGCTTGAAAGCCGGGATCTTGCCCTGACAGGCCTCAACAGACGATTAAAATATAAGCCGAGGCTTGAAATGGAAGTAAGTCTGGTTAATTGCATTTTCATAAAATTGACACAAATTAACACTCAGACAACATGAGCAGCTTACATCACTGAGTTGAAACAAGTTTTCATTTATATAATATCCTAAAAAAAATGTACTGCTGATGTTATTTAATATGCCCTTATTTTTATTTATTTATTCAAGTTGACTAAAGTCATTTTTCACAGCACTATATTATTCACCACAACCTGAATCTCATTGATGTTATGTTCTATTCAGCCGGAACCTAAAAGGTGCAGACTCAGCACTTGACAGTTTCTTAATTTTTTTTTTTAAACATAAAAAAGAGGGTAAACAACAGTTAAGATTAATGTGGTGCAACAGAAAAACAGAACCTAATGACTATTAGTCAATAGTTCAGGCGAGGTTTCTGAGTAAAAGTTAGGCACTGTTGGAGTATGCTGTGTAAATAACACCAACTGTTTAATACTTGCTCTGTTACGTATAATAAACTGGATGTGGTTTAGTGCTACAGTGTGAACTGGATCAGTC
>JAQFJA010000012.1:23465693-23481110 GCA_029874485.1 Naso brachycentron | reverse complement strand
AAGAGGTAGCGATTTAATCAATGTATCCCTGGAGATACCTTCACAGCTAGCAAAGTCAACTAACAAAGTAGCAGAAAGTCGGTTGTCTAGCAAGATAAAATATATATATATATATGATTACGCCGTGCACATACAAATAAAGATCAGCATATGCATCATAAAGGGCCTCTGATTAAATATCGACAGTTGAATATTCAAAAGAGGTAGTTATTTAATCAACTTACCTCTGAATATACTCGATGGCCAGCACTTCAAGTGAACGGAGTCCGTCGCCATAGCGGTGATGTTTGGAACTATACGAGGCTACATAACCCGGAAGAAAGCGTACACAGTGGCCTGTGCTGGTACGTGTTAGCTGCCTCCAATAATGTCACGGCATTGTCTTATATTGTTTTTGTAAATTTACAGCTTATGTAACTTTAGTTGCTAAAGTTAGCGTAACTCGTGATCTCGTGCTCGGATCCAAACATAAATCCATGACGTAATCGTTAAATTTTTCAGGATAAAAATCGTCCTAACATGCAAGTAACTGGCATAAAAAAGATCAGATGTGCTTAATTCGAGGTTGGTCCATGGTGATATTACCATGTAACATGACAAAATGTCACTAAATTGCCGCCTTACCACCAAGGACGCGAAGAACTCTCGTCTCTCCATGATCCGAAATGAAAATCTAGTCTTATCAGTCGTGCAGCAAGTAAATGTTTATCTGTCAGAGCATATTTGACACTCGACTGTTATCAAAACATGTCTGTCAAGGACGCTGCCATCTTGGTTGTGTTACTTCCGTGTGGCGTCATGACGCACGCTACTCACGTGATATCAAACGCGTTTGAGCGAGTGCATTTCCATTAGCTTACTTCTACGCTTTATTGACGTTAAATTCAGCGAAGACGTCATATTTCAGTGCATGGGCATCTAAAAGTTGAGTGTGAAACTTACCAATGAAAAAACATAAGACACAGAAACAAGAAAAGAAACATCACATGTATGCAGTCATACAATATCTATGCCCATCTATAAAACAATGGCAAATTGAAGACAAACCTGTAGGCTACGCCCTTAATGTATCAGACAGTTGGACTTTTTAAAATTTCTATGGACACAAAACTTTCTACTGTTTATTTATCCCTGTGAGAGAATAGAAATGATGATAAACTAATTAAAAGCTCACCTCCATGGGCTCTATGTGAAGTACAAACTATTTGGTAAAGGAACTCAAAAGGTACCATCAAGCTAGCATTGCCGTGATGTTACATTCACAGGTCATAAATGAGTGAGCAAAACAATCATAGATTATCAAACTTAAACTTAACTTCTCCAAGACTGGCAAAGTGATGTTGGCATTTGTTGTCTGTAATGCTGTGTAATGACGTAGGCTAAAAGCTAACCAAGTCAATGAAGATTCAAACACAAGATGGATTCAGGCAACACTCTTTCTACTGTCCTGCAAGGCTATGCTGAAGCTGAACAAAGTAGAATTAAACCTTTCGACTTTGACAGTCACAAGTTTACATGGAAGTGAACGCGACAGTGGTGCGATAATTTGGCCTTTAATGAGTGGACGGGTGTTTCTTCTATTGTTCTCCATGTCAAAAGCATCAACTTTGAAAGAAGTTCAGTAATGTTTGACTATGCTGCTTGTCCAGCTATGTGGCTCTGGATGTCTCCTGTCAATGTTGTTGTCACCTCTGTCAAAGCCAGAAAAAGAAAACAACAAGAGGTATGAAGTGGAAAAAATGTGCAAAGGTAAAAAAAATTTGCTTCTGTGACCTTCGTTTTGTCACACCTGTGTTGTGATTCCATAACGGTAGCCCTCATGTCCACCTCTCCCTCGTGATGCTGTTGAGTGAGTGAGCTCAGGTGAGTGTGTTCTTTCCCAGTGACATGCCGACTAGGTTATTTATGGGCTGCTGTCAGCCAGGCAGCGTCTCCTATTAGAGAAGAGCAGGCGAGAGGCCACCACCTCTTTATTCAGGCCGAACCCAGTGATGTCTGGGCTGAGTGTGCCCAGTTTGAAGCTCAGTGCCCGTCATCCATCTTCTTGAAGCGGGTCTCACAGGGATCCCGTTGGATGTGAGCCTCAGCTGGATCTGGACCGGCCTGCTGTCTCCGCTGCCTTGATTTGTATGAGGCCAGAGGACGGCGAGAGGATCACAGACTCTCTGCTTCGCACACTTTCATTGTCCTCATGTAGCACTTCATAAGATAGACTGCAAAATGTGAATATATCACTGCATGTAGGGATTTCTTTGTCGCTTTGGTCTATTGTAGGCACATTATTTAATCATATTTAATTTACTGAACATATGCAGTGGTTATTTACCGTGGTATTGTCATTTTGCATTATGCTTTTATATTACAGTCCATCCTTAAGGAAGACTTTGTCTCTCAGTTTAGTCAATACAGTACATTAATTCTATGCTGTAACTGAAATTGATTTTTTTTTATTAATTTTTTTTTCTTTGGGTTGTTGTTCAGAAGTTTGGCATATCCAGAGTATCTGTTCCATCATGTAAAGCCAATTATCACCCAACACGTTCTAAGTTATTGGGTTTTCTTGTCATTTGTGCTTTAAAAACTGTATTGTAAGTCTCAATAGACTGTTTTGCAAACCTTTAGGTGGCATAAAATGTGTAGAAAGCTTGGAAGTGTCTTGACAAGACTGGACCACTTCTGATCGCTTTTTTTGTGCTTGTTTGTTTGTTTTTCATCAGTCAGTGTATTAAATTTGAAAGATTTTTGTGAAGCCTCTGTGATAGATTAAAAAAAACAATCAGAAAAACTAGGATGGCTGACTCTTTGCTTCTGAACTAGGAATGCATGATATTAGATTTTTGACTAATATCTGATATGTTGATATCTTACAAGTCATTCAGCTGATAATCAATATTAATACCAATATATATGTATGTTTTCCCCAAACCTAACTGTAGAAATCATCAAGTCTCTTCTGTTGTGGAATTTACATACAGTATTATTCTGCATACTCTTACCATGTTGGCCCATCGGCAAATGCAGGCATAAAATCCATTAGTTTAAAATGATGTAATATTCATTTCTTGTGCAAAAGAAGAATATTACTTGAACATACATTATGTAAAACATGTCATATTTATTCATGACAATTGCTTTTAAACAAAACAAGTAAGATACATCCAACCGATACATCCAACCGATACATCCCTGCGACAATTAGAACAATACCCACAACCAAATTTGTCCTGCTTAACAAGTGACAAAGTAAGTAAACATAATGGCGTCAACACAGGCCTTTATTCAAGGAAACAGCAGTCTGTTATTTTATCGATTATGAAATCAGCGGATATCGGCATGCTGGCTGATATCCAGAAAAGTTTTGATAATACCATGCATCCCTGTTCTGAACCATTTATTTCTCCAGCAGTGATGAAAAATGTTATTTTTTACCTTTTAACACTTACAAACTGCTTATGCATGCCTAAGTGACTTCTGCCAGACAGATGGCAGGAGCAGACTTTATTAGAGCAGAAACTGCTCCACGACTTTTTTGATGAAAGCCTTGCGAGCAGTAGGCGGATTTATCCATAGAAGTTCATTTAAAGCTGGCTGGATGAAAGTGGTGTTCATTTACCCCTGTGTAAGGTCAATGAGAAGCACCCAGAGTCTGGGCAGATTTGCAGGGAGCACCATTGATCTTGACCCACTCAGAGTATGATCTCAGAGAT
Organism: Naso brachycentron; assembly: GCA_029874485.1. Taxonomy (NCBI): domain Eukaryota; kingdom Metazoa; phylum Chordata; class Actinopteri; order Acanthuriformes; family Acanthuridae; genus Naso; species Naso brachycentron. Next base: position 23,477,403 of record JAQFJA010000012.1, on the reverse strand, counting down.
AAAAGGGAGGAGACGAGAGGGGAACTTATTCACTGTCAGCCGCAAGTCAGCAAAGGGCAATTCTAGCCTGCAGGCTGTCTTTGAAAACTTAAGGGCAAAAAAGCATGGAGGATTAAGCCACGAGGTGGGGATGAAGAGAAATGCAAGCCACCAAAAGGGTTATTGTAATAACATGGAGCCAACATCTATTGGTTCTCTCTCCTTTAGAGGCGTGTGTGCTTGGTGACAGCCAGAATGAACTCAGGAGTCAAAAGGTCATGTGACTTGCACAGGTGAGAAGGTGTTCAGAGTTCCACCTGAAGATTGTAGATACTTTTTCTGCTGCATGTGTGTGTGTTGGTAAACTAAATGTGTGTGCTATCAAACTTGGCAGATTGCGTACATTTGAATTCTTTAAATGAATTTTCATTACCTTCATTTTAAGGGCCCACTTGCGCCTTTGGACACCGCTATGGATGAACGATTGTCTTCTTTTTTTCTCGTGTGTAATTTGAGAAAGCACCATCTGTAATGGTCTTTATTTGTGGGCTGAGAGGAACACACATCTTGTGTCTGACACAGTGATATTATTCATGAGACAGGGTGGTCGAGCAGCGCGGCAAACTTCAGCTGAAACATAACTCCTGCTCATTAGCCAGCCTAACATTTGCATCATTAGGACACCACAACAGCAGGGGTAGGAGAATATGCGGCGAAGCACCTTTCATATAACTCTTTGTTTTTACTCTCTGGATGATAGGCTACATGAGTCTGTGACAGGGAGGGAGAGCGGGCGGGAAGGGAGGGGAGGGTGGGAGTGATGCTCCAAACGAAGTGAGGAAGGGAGGTGACAGGAGGAGAGGAAGGAGGGAGGTGAGATAAAGAGAAGAGAAAGGTTAGAGGGAAAGAGGAGAATAAAAGAACATTCATTATAAATTCACTGAATCGACAAGCTGTCAGGCTGTGCTGCCGTCCATGTAGCGTTATAAGCCTCTGCTGCACTATTGACTCCTACGTCACACCCAAAACTTCTCTCTCCTTTTATCACCTTTGGTTGCATCCATATCACCTGTTTCTGCCCCACGCTGCTCTGCTTTCTGGATTGACCCCTGAAAACCTTGCAAAGCCGTGTCATCATCCCATCTTCCCCTTCCCCTTTCTCCCCTTATGCCCTTCTCATCCCTGCTGGGCCACCAGTGAAATATGAGCTGCCTGTAGCATATTGATCCCATGCCTAGCTCCTACCTAAAAATAGATAGATCACAGACAAGGCAAAGCACTCCTGATGCCAATGGCGTCAATGGTTCATATCGATTGCAACAATCAATTTCACCACAGTGCACATTGATGGATTCTGTGTTCCTGTTGTCGTTGTCTCAGTAAGAGCAGGTGAGCCGAGCAAAGGGTTGTCACACAAGTTGAACTGTGACAGCCTTCGATTGGTCAGGACGGGTGTGATCGGCCCTGTGTTATGACTGTCCGATGGCAATGGCTTAAGAGGCATTTGCTGTCAGGACCTTTTTATGCTCTGAGAAGTCACCAGCTGGGTGTCCATCACCCTGTTTTCTGTGCATTTTGAAGTATCAGAGAAGGGTGATGGAAATGCCAAAAAAAATCCTCTAATTTGCAAAAAAGTTTGTACGTTCGCTTGAGGTGGCTTTTGACTTGTGCAAAATAGAGTTAATGCGTAAATTGGGAGATGAAAACACATTTGCCAAATAAGTTGTGACGTAGCAAACACTGGACTCACGTGGTGGCTGTTTGCGCTGACGTCTTTCCAGTTTAACGTAACGTGGCAACATGGCTGCTAGCAGCAACGACGACAACAACAGATACACGTGGACCAGTTAGGAGGCCAAAAATTGAAAGTAATTCCTGCAGATCTCTCTTCATTGCCAAGTTGTCCATTGCCGACTACTTGTTTTGTTTCAAGTTTGTAACCTCTACTTTTTCTACATTTTATTACAGCCATGTTATGGTATGATGTCTATACCGCCATCCTCTGAAAAAACTAGCGTTGTTTATCAGCTCCAACCACTTGATGGAAACACACCTAATTCGCATTTCTTTTTTTTTTCTGACTTTGCGAACTTTCAAATTCAAAGATTCACTTCACATTGAGATGGAAACCAAGCTACTGAAAATAAAGCTTTGCATCAGCCTTTGTTCACCAGGTTCCATGACACTGGCCTCCATGTCAGTGACAGATGGTTTCATTTCCCTCCATATTTTTTTAAAAGTAAATAACATCATAACGTTGCCTTCGCAGTATCAATTATTGCGATGCTACCATGCAAGTAAAAAGTAAACAACAACCATTGTTCACGTGGGAAACAAACTGCCACAGCCAATGCAAAGCCAGCTGCAGGGTGACACTGAAATTTTTTTTACAACAATCAGTATTTAACAGAGGCGGGACAAAGTAATTGTTTCGCAAGTCACAAATAAGTCTCAAGTCTTTGCTCTCAAGTCTCGAATCAAGTCCCAAGTAATGACCGGCGAGTCTTGAGTCAGGTTAGAAGTCTTACATTGGATGTTGTCAAATGCTTAAAGTGGATTTTTGGAGAAAAAAAGAGAAAAAAAAGAATGAAAAAGTGTTTACTTTAGTTGATTTGAGGAGTTAAATGACATATATTGATTTGTGGCACATTTTTAAATAACATACATTTAAATCTCAAGTATTTTTGGGTCAAAAGGCTCAAATCCAAGTGAAGTCACAAGTTATTGGTATTTAAGTCTAACTCGAGTTGCAAATCTTTTATGATATTGTCAAGTCGAGTCTAAAGTCTGGTCATGTGACTCGAGTCCACCACTCAATATTATAGGCTATAACTATCAAAATTATAGTTTTGTCTAATTTTCAGGACAATTGGGACTGGATTTGGGATTCAGGACAGATGCTTATCTGTCGGAACTGTCCCGAATTTTCCAGGACATCTGGTCACCCTACTTGCTCAGTCCCTTAGAATCATGCACAGTAGGCGATTATACATGAATATTGCCTTTTATTATACCAGAGTGAGCGTAGTGTTTTTTATTAAATGAATAAATGCATGAATAAATACAATAAGAATAACAAATTTACAACTTTTTTTTAAAAGAAGGGTTTTTTAAATTAACTGTGCTCAAATGATAATCTTAGGCCTTAATTCAAAACATTTGTTTTCTCACAAGTGTGTATCAATATTTTTATATTCATATTTAACTCTATAAACTCTTATAAATGAGCCTAAGAGATAGAAACAAACCCACTGGTTGAAGAAAAAGTGCTGAATGGTGTAAACTAAAAAAAATGCAGAGCCGGTCTCCTCCCAGAAAAAGCTTACACAAAATTATCTCAGAGGAGATATGGTATCTATTCATCACAACTAGTGTGGCTGACTTCCTCCTTCCACCGGTGTTACCTGAACGGCCTTTCACTGCTCGGGTTCCTAGTCACAGGTGACACTTGCATTTGTCATGGCCTAAGTGCTGTGGAGGAAAAGTTGAGAGCACCAAAATAACAATATTTCACAAATAGCTGCAAAATGAATCGTAGGAACTTTTTTGCAGCATCTTGTTCCCTTTGATAAATCAATTTCCTAAGGCTCACTTCTTTATAATCCAGCTTTTTGCATTTACTGTTAAAGACACTGTGCTGGTCTTGATTTAACATATTCAATGGGTGATAGTGCACTAGGAAAGAGTGGGGGGTTCTCATGCACGACTGATATAACAACGACATTTAAAGGACAAAAAACTCAAACAGCAAAATTTAAAATTCATTTCATTTTTTCTTCTTTTGTTGTATGACAGTATGTGCTCCTTTCCCATTAGAGAGCACTTTTGTCTGATGTGAGTCACACACACCTCGTTGACTCCTCTAATACCAGTCTGTCTTTGCGTCTGCAGTGACAGATATCCCTGCCAAGCCTTACTGCTGTCGACAGGCCGATGCCGCAGTGCTGCTTTAACGCTCTACAAAGCCTTATGCAGCACTGTACGGCTTTCTTATGCATGACTTTGTCTATTTTAAGATTCTCTGTGTCATTTATCTCACACACGCTTGAGCCTCACATTGGGAAACATTTTCAATCCTGTTTTTGCCTGGTGCAACTCCTCGATCGCTTTTGTTCTCTGAACTAAAGAAGCTTATGATTGCTGATAACTGACACCACAGACTGTCTGTAGTTGAACAAGGAGCAAGTCTTCAATACCTTTAAAACACATGGGACATCAAACTCAGTTTGGATCATTATGCCACCATTCGCTAGCCCTGCTTCTGACTGTGCCATCAGATGCATTGAAAAGTCTCTAATGCTTCCCATTGAAAAAAGTTTAGGAAAGTGGCTGTATGTTGTTTTTCTTTCTTTAAACCTGGTAAATCATCAGCCATAAGGTCTTTTCTATTGCAAAACAGGAGATATAGTTTTACAAACATTTTGGGGAAAAATCATAAATTTCATTTTTGTATTTCTTGGAGCAAGCAAGTTTCATGCATGGCATCTTCCCAGCTTCATTTTGGTAGATCATGCTGAGCCCATTACAGCCCCCTGAGGCCGGAGGACATCATAGGCCTTTACACACACCGCCTCCAAAATCACTGGCCTTCCCACCAGCAAGCTCACGGACACCAATAAAGGCGACATACTAAAATGGAAAAGGGGCTCACTTATTGACAGTTACAGTTGAAACAAAATACATCATGAATCAAAACTCTACAGTCTTGATAATCCCTCTGTCATTTTTCTTTTGACACCAAGTTCTGACACCAAGGAAGGCAATGCCTTTGCATCTTTTCTGACTTATAAATATAGTTACAGTGTTTGATACTCATGTTAAACGATGCCAAAGTGTCACATAATGAGGTACTTGCATTTGGAAGTGAGGCTTGCAGGCTGTTTCAGTTGGCTCTGCGTGCTGTGTTTTACAGGGTTTTTTTGTCCGGGCATGCCAGCTCCTGCACACAGTGCTGTGCCTGCCTTCTCCCCTGCTCTGCTCAGACACCGCTGCACTCTGCTCTCTGCTTCATAGATTACTGTCAGCACCTTGTTTGGGACTTTTTGGGGGTGAATAAAGGACAGTTAACTTTGTTAAACTTTCACCTGGCAAGCACCACACAGAAGTCGAGAGTGTTCCTGTCTCTTGTGGATTTATTCTGTGTGGATTTTTTTACTTTCTCAACATGAGCACATAAATTGGATTAACGGCTAAACTGCTACTAAATGACTGCTGTTCCCACAATACTTTGTAATGTTGACCAGTGAGACGTGCAAGCTGTTAGTAACATTTTATCAGTGTCCTAGCTGTGTTTATTTTGTGTAAGTAAAGGGGCTGTGGGTACAGCGGATTGCAAAGGCGCACATGGGGGAAAAAGGGAGGAGGAACCGTCACAGACCATTTTGAGAGAATGCAGAAAATACAAGGAAGAGACGGTTTTCTGAAGATTTGCAGACTTTGCTGTTTGGTCAGTTGTGTCTAGCTGTCCAAAATCAAAATTAAGGACCCGAAAATGAGTATAATATGTCTTCTTTAAAACTTTACACGTCTTGCACCAAATATAATTTCTGTTACTACTACACCTCAGAGTGCACAGCTCAGTCAATATCCACCAGTGTAGTATGGGGGTGAGAACTCACAGTTGATGTGTGGCCTCCCAATAGCGTGCTGTGCTGCAGGCCTCTACAGCACAAGGGACCACATCTGAACAAGTAGATTTCATCTTCTCTTTGAGTCGTTCCCTGCAGACTGCTGCAGACGGATCAATAACATCAGTCCCCTGTCTCAGCCACAATGAGAAGTCGTGGAGTGGCTCTTGTGGCAGAAGCATGTACATATATCTATTCACTTTGGACGGATCGATGTAGGACATGCACATCAAATAGTGGAGAAGGACGAGGATAGCGTGTGCTGCATTCGTGTGTGTGTGTGTGTGTGTGTGTAGCCTGCCTGTATATATATGTGAGCTACATGCATCTCTATCACCCCCTCTGTAGGTCAATGAAGATGGAGGAGCTGCATTACAGTAAAAATTTGCACAAACAGGCTGCTCCATCTGTGAAGCCTAATAGAAATATGGATCCATGCTCGTTTGCTCCCTGTCACACTGACATTTGATTCATCCCTTCATAAGCTACAATCTGGCATCGGCATGACATGCTGACACTTTGTGACGCTCTTAGTCACAAGAGAACTCTAACGATTTGTCACTATGAATGTGAAAAATGCCTCTCATGCTGCTGTGAAACTCATAAAAGAGGCCTATTGTCTCTAAACTGCAAACATTAGCATGGCCCTCTTCTCACCACATTCACCTTCAGGTTACATTGGAGAACTTTTGTGAGGGTCTGAATATCAGACCGTCACCCAAACTGTGATAGTGATCAACTGCACACTCTGTCACAGACCGTGATTATGATTCAGCAACATAAATGTTACATCAGATTATCCTCTGCCTGCAAATGATGACCTTTGAAACTGCAAAGAGTGAGCACGGAGGGAGAAGCTAACCTTTAGATTTGAATAACATCTGGACAACTTGGGCTGCTTTACTGCAGTGTCAGAGTGCCACCTAGTGGTCAAGTGGTAGACTCAAATTGAACTGTGTGTGTCATATGGATAATGTTTGATTCAGCAGAGTCATCTGCAGTTAGCAATAATTTAAAGCTCTCAGAAAGACAGCTTTGGAAGCAATTGCCAAAATGATATTACTCCAATAAAAGAAATCATCTCACAGTGAAACATGTGTGTAATTTGATTGGCCTGCTCTTTTAAAGACAAAATATTATGTGGCTTCATTAACCTTGCATTCATAATTTATATTCCTCTAATTTGTCATTTGTCAAGCGTCACATATTGTTCCTTTTCCCCCCCTTTAACACATGGGAACATTCCCATCAACGCACTGGTGGGAGAAAAGTCTTTAGGGACCATTGTGCTTGATTGTGTGATAATAACCCATTAACATTCTGATTTCACAATTCATCTTTGAGATAATTGCCTCCATCAATATGCATCGAGACAGCGCAACCGTCATTTGAATAATATGGTTTTGGATTTTTGAAATGCTTTATTGTGATTAAAAACTGACAGCAAAGGGCAAGCAAAATAGCTCAGTGTAGGAGTCTGTTTTTGTAATGGTATTGTATTTTGAGTTTTTGATTTATATTTTTGGAATTTGTGGTTTGAATTATATTCATCACAAGGATGACAGTGTTTTATGTTTTAGTTATTTTATTGACACAAAAATGTGAAATATTTGGGTCCAAACAATATACAATGAAAGATGATGTAAACTATAAACTCATTGATACTTTACATTTGTCTCTGGTTGATTTATGTCCAGATGGGGTGAAACCTGCATGGTGAACCATCTTTGATCCAGGAGCAAAACTGGCAACCCACCGGGGAAGACCCAGCGCCATGGGAGGGCCTGGTAGAGGAACGCCCACCCATTTAACATCTTTACCCTCCCCCAAATAGAAGTGTTTTTTACACTTTTTTTTTAAAAAACTTTTTGCACTTAAATGCTACGATCTATCTGACGTTAGATACTAAGTCATTTCCAAAAAATACTTTGTTAAAGTAAATCAAATACGTGTGCAATATGTAGACTATTTGTGACTGACACATATGTCTAGACCAATCACTATTCAGAATGCATCATGTAATGCAAGCAAGTTCATGCGTGGTAAAAAAGTGTTATACTACTCTCTGCCGCCTATTCTGGAGTTAGTTTAGGAGCCTTCGTTTGGATTCTGTATTCTGTTTTAATTGAAGAATAGATACCAGAAATGGCATAAAACGATTAATAAGTATTTATCAGACCATTCTGATAAAAGGGCTGCAGCAGGTGGTGCTGCTGGCGATCCTGCACCTTCCATAGCAGTTGCTTGCTCAGACGTTGCTAGCTTAACTGCCGATCTCCCCGATGCTGGATTAGCACACCCAGGGCTAGATTCATCAACACAACCAGCACTAGCCCTCTCCTCTGAGGCCTCGCTCCTTGTCTCGCCACCACCACCATCGCTGCCACACCTGCCAGCATGCAGCCTCCTAAAATTTGACCATGCTGTTTTACTGGTATTTATGCGCTGCGCACATAGTGCACTGTTGCAAATGTGTATGTGTGTGCATGTTGTTGTTTATTTGTGTGTATTTGGGAGCTGTGTGCATCTTAAGGCAATGTTGTTTGCCATGCTGCTGTTTTTGTGCTCATGGACACAGTGCACTGTTGCAGTTGTGTTGTATGTGCACCTGCATGACATTTTTTTGCGGGCCCTCCCATGACAATCACATGTCCCCCCTACAGATGCTCTAGCGCTGGGCCTGCACTGAGGATGGCAGTGACCCGACACCCCCCCCCCCCCCCAATCAAAATCTGGCTATCTCCCACCCTCCTATTTCCCCATTTGCCCGAGCTCCCTCCCCAGGACAAGTCACAACATGTCAGCTTACAAGAAACAGTGATCAGGGGGCTTTTCCATGATGTTTGATCTCAACATCATTAAAATGAGCTTAAAAATACTCTGGTTCACATCTTTTAATCTTTTTTCCATCAACGTGCACGCAGCTCCAGGACGGGATAGACCTGATTAGATACCAACCTTCTGTTGAATACTGCTTCCTGTCAGTCAAGAGTCAGAGAAATCAGCCACTTCAATGACATTAACCTTGGCCATTAATGTCAAACATCTAATATCAAAGCTTGCTCTGCAACTGGGAACTGAAATGTTGCAATTTCTCCTGTTCTAATGCAATCCTGGCCGACTTCACTTGGAGTTCATTGCACTGTTGTGTAGACTGATTAGCCTTGATGATTTAAAAGCAGACAAGCCTCCGCAAGACATTTAAGAGCTTTTGGCATTCCAAGTTTTTTCTTTTATCATCTGAGATCAAAACCTGCTTCAAACGACATCATTGTAAATATTTTCCAAAATTCAGCAACGTCCTACAGAGCAGATGAAAAATGACTACAAACCTCTGCAGACCAAATAATCAAAATCACAATCACTCAATGACATCTGCAAGCGGCGTCACATTTCACATAAGGATGCACGATGCTGGTTTTATTTGCCATGACAACAAAAACGAATGTTTTCAAGGGAAGCAGATTTTAAATGCAGCTCACAAACAGAAAAGCTACCACAGTATTATAACAACCACTGAAACATCCAACAAGGAAACAGCGTTACATAATTCTCAAACTTTATTGACAACTGAACATTTTCATTGCATCTTCTTTTAATTCTGAAATCTAAAATAGTTAAGAGGTTATTTTTTCTAACCATGAGTGTAATCAATAGTACTTTCAGGCACTTGGAGGCTGTGGGTTGGAAACCTTTAGTTTGGAGAGCAAAGAGAAACTTTGAGGGTGCAGCTCACAGGGGGCTCTGTAATACCACTGCAGGGAACATGCCTCTATCACTTAAATATCATTTTTATATGCACAACATGGGGCAGCACAGTGGTGCACTGGTTCCCACTCACAGCACAACATTAAATTAAATTAGTTTCGAACCTTACCTCTCCGTGTGGAGTTTGCATGTTCTCCCCGAGTCTCTGATCTCTGGTTGTTTGTATGTCGGCCCTGTGATAAACTGGGCAACTTGTCCCGGGTGTACCCTGCCCTCACCCAGCTTCAGCTGTGATTGGCTCCGGCAACCCTGAAAAGGAAAAGCAATTACAGATAATGACAAAATTTACAACATGTTTTTTGTTGTTGCTGTTTTTATTACGATGTTTTTGGGGCTTTTACTTAACTAGACAGCTGAAGGGAAAAGGAATATTTTGGGCTCCAGCAAAATCTGCTGATACAGATACTGAAGAAGCTGCTACTGACAGTTAATGAATCTTCATAATTAAATGGACACAACTAAGACAACACCCTGCCAGTTGTGAAGTTTTTTTAATTTAAGTATTTTCACCTTATGTTGCTTTATATTTCCACTCCACTACATTTAAGAGGGAAACATAGTCCTTTCAATTCCACCATGTTTATTTGACAGGTCAGGTCAGTTACTTTACAGTAATAGTTACTTTGCAAATTAGGATTTTGCCTAATTACAATTTTTTTTTTAAAAAGTCGGAGAAAACAACAGACATTGTTGAAGAATAAAACAGCGTTTCTAAGCCTTCTTTACTTGTGTTGCCTTGTCACTGTGTATTGTTGGGGCTTGTTGTCGTCTTTTATGTTTCTATGAGTTGTTAACAGGTCCAGGAGGTACGTTGGTTCAGTGGTTGGTACTGCGGCATCACAGCAACAAGGTTTTGGGTTCATACCTGGCCTCCCTTTGAGGAGTTTATTTGTTCTCCTTGTGTCTGTGTGGGTTGCCACCAGGTGCTCTAGCTAACTCCCACTGTCTAAAAACATGCAGATTAGTTTAACTGGTGACTCAAAACTTTCTTAGAATGTGAGTTTGAAGAGTTGTATGTTTCTATGCGTCAGCCTGAGATGAACTGGAGCTCTGTCCATGTGTACACTACCATTTGGTTTGGCTCCAGTCCCAGCAACCCTGCAAAAAATATAGGTAATGCATGGTAGGATGTTAACCATTAAAAGAAAGATTTTCTGTCAAAAGAGACTTCACTTTGACAGTTAATCAAATTACCCAATATTTTGGGGAAAAAGAAAAAAAAAAAAGTCTAGGAACAGAGAGATGCCTAAAGAGGAAAAACATGTTTGTTGATCAGAACTTTGTTTTTTGTGTGCTCCTCTTCCATTAATCACCACCAGGCCTTTCACATTAATCTTGTGATTAATGGGACTGGGAGGCACAGGACCAGACCATCCAACTTTATAAAGAGAAACTAAAACTAGCTCACCCTCAGTTAGCACAGTCAAATGCACATGTACACATTACAACAACAATCGAACAATCTAATGTCATATATAGGATGGTCATGATATCATATTTTCAGTAAATTCTTATCAAGACCATATTATCCCAATATCCACAGAAAAACTTACTCAGTCAAATTAATCTTTAAATTTGTTTATTGTGTGTTTTGTGTCTTGTTTGGCCAAAGTTACATACAAAACATAAATAAAAGGAAGGTCTGTAACCATAACTGTACAAAATTGTACAAACAAAACAAGCGTTAAAACAACATTAACCCCAACAATTTTGACAAAGCAAGAACGTAACGGCACAGAAATGGTTCAAGAGGTGCTGCATAAATGTGATTTCATCATATGTGTATTTTTAGCACAGTATCAATATTTCATTTTAAAATATCACAGTTATTGTCAATATCAGTGAGTTCCAACACCATAGTCATAGTCTACATAATAATGTACTGTATTGCTCACAGGTGACATTTACCTGCAAAACCACAACTTTCACTCCTATTACTTTGGCACATTTTCCTGTTAATTTCTAGTATTTTAACACTGTGGTATTGGTACATGAATTACTTGACACAAGTATAAGTAAAGGGCAACTCTGCTGATTTTTAGCCTTATCTCTATCCATCTGAATTAGGGATATAATGTGAAAGCCAACAAAAAACTTTTCAATGTTCTCGGTGTCTCTGGGACACAGATTCAAAATCACTTGTTCTTCCTAGAACCAGTGACGTCACTGGTTCCAGGAGGAACTACTAACTGTTTACTCCTCGCCTTTCTCCTTGCACTCCAGGCCAGTCAGCGTCATGTTTGCTTTGAAAGGATTTTCTGGCTCAGGTGGACCGAAAAACCCTTGTTATCGAAAACTACTCAATATTAAATAAAAGAAATGTTCCGATGTGATGG
>JAQFJA010000012.1:23449041-23462710 GCA_029874485.1 Naso brachycentron | reverse complement strand
TGCAGAGGATGTTCCTCACAAATTCCCTATTAAAACATATAAAAAACATGGAAAACTTCAAGTAAAGTACATCATCAGCTTGTACAGCTGGATTCTAACCCTAAAATGTCCACTTGACTCGCTTCTGTTTTATTCCAGGCGGTGTGTTTGTGGAGCGGGCGTGGGAGTCTGTAGCCGAGCACTAAGAAGAGCCCTTTCTGTTCTGACGTTGTTTCGTGTTGCTTTGAATTATTCATTTGTGCTTTAACATGGCACATGTGACCTAACCCAGTCAAACCCAGCTCATCCTCATGTATCATCATCATCGTCTCTCCCTCTCCCTCTCTCTCTTTGCTCTCTCTTTCTCTCTTTTTTTTTTGTTTACTTTCTTTCCTTGGTCTTTTTGAATAAGACGTTCAAATTTGTAACAGGAGATGAAAGCTTGGACTGTAGTGTAGCAAATCTTTGAGATGAGGAGTTCGTGGGGTAGTTGTGATAGGACAAAAAGGCAATAGTTCACACTGAGTAAAAATGTAGCACTTAAAAGTGAAACTGAAATGTTTTGATTTGTATTATCTGTGTTGCTACAGACTAAAGAGTCAGTAATCATGTGTTGGCTCTTGTGGGAGGAGTTAAATTAGTTTTTAAAGTTTGAATAACATATATTTTGCTTTAAACCTGACAGATTTTTGGTCACTTGAGTGCATCATAAGTAAGCATTAAACTCAAAACTTGCCACCTTTTAGGTAAATGTTTTAATAAACAACTGCCTGTTTGCACAAATGTAACGCCAAGTTTCACTCTCTTGTCAGATTTTGCTGTTGCATTTTTCATCGACTCTTGAATATTGCGTTTTTGCTTTGACGTGCTGCACTACATCTAAGTTCAGACGCAAGTAAACTGTAAAGCCGCACAAACAAGGGAATCTCCACAACGTGCAATATATTATTTATTTAATATATAATATTTGCCTTGAATATGTTCAAAAAAATTTACCTTTTCATTTTAGAGAGACTGTATGACAGCGTGCTAGCTTAGCAAATAAGCTGCTATAGCTAACAGGCTATTTTATTCAAGTCAGTTGCTCATTTGAATTGTCAGGTGAGTTTGTGTAACAGTTCTAACACATCGCGAATCAAATTCTGCTACACTTATGCTTCTATCCTTCCGTAACAAAGTACAGTTCCTTGCATTGGATACAATAGAGTATAAAGGGCATTAGCTGTATATTTAAGGCATCTTATTGCAGGCAGATAGCAAAATAAAATTGTATGCACTTGTTGAGTATTGTTAAGTCTAAGAAAGAATTCTCTTGTGTAGATACAAGAAGTCCAGGGCAAAAAGTGAAACCTTTCGACTGTTACGTAAACGCACAAATATCTAAGTCTTACAGCCAATCCCCTACCAAAGGCCCTGAAAGTTTATTCATTAATTTATTTTTGTAACCACTTATCCTTTTGCGGGGTCGTGGAGGGGCTGGAGTCAATCCCAGCTAACACTGGGGGCAGGGTTCACCCTGAACAAGTCACCAGTTCATCACAGGGCTGACATATAGAGACAACCAACCATTCACACTCAAATTTACACCTAAGGGCAATTTAGAATCACTCATTAAGCTGCATGTCTTTGGCCTGTGGGAGGAAGCTGGAGTACCCAGAGAGAACCCACACAGACACGGGGAGAACATGCAATCTCCACACAGAACCCCAGCCAGGTATCAAACCTTGGACCTTCTTGATGTCAGATGAGCGGACCTGGATTCGAACCCAGGACCTTCTTGCTGTGAGGAAACAGTGCTAACCACTGAGCCACTGTGCTGAAAATGCAGATGAGAAATGAGACTTATCTCTGCTCAGCCTGCAGTCCAAAAGAGGAGATGATCCTTTCCCGGTTCCCACTGAAGGGAGGAGCTTTGATGGGCGATTTTGGTGGGCTCCTAACACGATGACCCATATGTCACACGTCTGAGAGCATCACGAAGGCGGCAGTGGCGTTTTGAGATGTGTTGCGATTCTGCTGGTTGACAGTGAGTGAGGATTCTTTTATTCAGGGCACTACGAAGATGTCCATCAACATTCGATGATATTTCTCAAGGGTGCAGACATACTTGTCAATTATATGTATAGAGAGCAAATATTTAAGATGGATCCCAAATGAACTTACATGTAAGTATCAGTGTCTACAAGTAAATGTAAAGATGTTTTGTCTGTTTTGGTCCTGGAATCTGTTGAGATATAAAGTCTTGTCAACTAAACTAAAGAAGAAAAGCAGGATGGAGCAGACTGCTCTGTGTTACATGTTGGGGGAGATGAACATTTGCAGTATTCAGATCCAGTGGATGTTTTAGTGCTCGGGATCACAGCCAGCTTTAAGAATGTGCTGATGTGAATTAAGGCAAACTCCTGTCCTCAGCTGCTCACTCCTGATTCAGATTTAAAAACTATTTTGAGGATATTTCAGTACAGTGGAGCCTACAGTTAAGAGCCCTAACTATAACGAGAATCTCATTAGTCCCTGTTATGAGCCCAGCCCCCCGTCATTGGCTGTGATGTGACAGCTTTCCACAGCCCGGTCACGTAATCTGATGGCCTTTCTGTGCTGAGCCATTCAAACTTAATCTACCAGGGCAACACTGAGCTTTGCAGCACTGCTTTAGTTCAAAGAAGGATTTCAGTCTCTCTCTCTCTCTCTCTATCTCTCTCTCTCTCCTTTCCTCTTTATGCTTTGTGGATATTATGATGAATGAGGCATTATCGGGGCACAGAGGTAAAGTAGATTAAAGTGACATCTAAAGCAGAAAAATGACCCTCCTCATTTACAGAGCCTGTGTTAAGAGATGAGCACAGATAAGTCATGGGTCAGCGAACGTGACTCGAGCAAAAACCCCTTTGTTATACAATGCGAGGAGGGCCACTCAGGGAGGTATGCTATAATGCAAAAAATAGGCCTCGGATATAAAAAGTTCATATGGTTTTAATGACTTATGAATGATGCACATGCCTGCAGAATGGCGCCTCAATGCAAAGTCACGCGGCAGAAAATCTGAGGTCATGTGTGGCCTGCAGGTCGCATATAGGATTGCACACATGCATATACACAACACTGTTGGCTTTTTACTCATCACAACACATTTTGTGTCTCTTGATGTGAGGATGGATGCAATGACGGCTCGCAATAGTCTGATCTCAGCCATCAAAGCATGAGCAAAGGTTTACTTGCCCTAAAAAAACTTTACAGACTACTGATTTTGCAGCTACACTGACGCATTAAAAAGAAATATGGGGTTCTGTTAAATATTAATGCAGAGTTCACTGCAAATCATCTGATTTACAAAAAGTCTGCAAGTATTGAAAAAAGATTGAGATGTGAAATGTCAGAGGGAGAGCAGTGGAATTTTCCAAAGGAAGCTTTCAGGTATTGCTTGTAGGATAAGGAGAGAAGTTCCTCTCAAGATGGATGTGTTAAAAGGTCAGATGTCAAGCAACGTCTTATTATACAGTCCTTTCCGTCACTACATTTGTGACAGCCAGAGTTTTTTTAAAGCATCACATCAATCCGTCTCCCACTTCTGTTTTCTTTCCACCTTAATTCCTGCAATCCTGAAATGATTTAGAAGTGATGGCTTGCAGGTTGCAGCGCATCTATATACTGGTTCATTAACTGACGGTCACCTTCTTAAATTTTAAAATTCATTCATGTTGGATGTTGGATTCAGCAGGAGGGCACAGTATAGGATTAACATTAAGTTTATGAGCCTCCAGTCATGCTGGCAGCTCTGTGCGACTGAAGTGCTTTGGATGCACATGCTATGCTAACGTCAGAATGCTAACAAGCTCTCAGTAACAATGCTAATGTGCAGCAGCAACATGCAGACAAAACACAAAACGTAACTCAGCAGTTAAAGGGTATTCTGGAGAGTCACCAGAGATTCCACATGCTTGGCGTCATCTCGTTTTCTCTCACAGCTGGTTCTCTCACATGTGTATTGAATCTGCCTCAGCACTTCCTTATCATATGTAGACTACACAGGCCCACCCCTTAGCCTGACAGCTAGTGGAAGACAGTGCGGTGACATATGTTAGCAGGCTAATATTTGCTAATTAGCACTTTAAAAATTGTTATATCATTAGTTTTGTAAGAATTTCAGCTCAGTGGACTTGTACTTAGAGTATTCCCCCTGAGATTGGGAAATTGAGGTTTGATCCCCGGCCAAGTCATACTGAAGACTATAATGATGGTGCCTCCCTGCTTAACACTCAGTATCAATGGATGGACTGTCACCATAGCATCATGTCCAGGTGGTGTACTTGTACACCAAGCTGCCTCTTGCTACATTAATAGGAGATAGGCTCCTGCCCCACGGGCTATACGGCTCTCAAAGGCTACTTTGTAGGAATTTGATGATAAGCCAAAGTATTGGACAAAATAAAATTTGGCTTGATAATACTGATAGATGAAAAGTCAGATGATCACCAAAGTAAGTAGGAAACATTTGCTGAGAAAATGGATTTCTGTACAAGGTTTAATAAAGTTATTCTTACAAATATGATTCATCACTTGATTTAAACAAAAACGTTATGTAATTCTGGTAGGATCCAGAAATATTGTTATTATTTATAATTCAAAGTCTATCTTTTGTCAGCTCATTCATTATTTTTATTTATATAATAAATATCTCAAATAGCATGTCTAGCATTGTCATCACTGGCTTCTACGAAAAGTTTGAGCTTTCTCCGTTTATTTTATTAATGACTCTACAAAAACATTCCTTCCGTTAACATTTTATCACACAGAAAGCAGTCTGCCAAAAATATTGTGTAACTGGGTATATCAGTCTGGTATTTGATTACAATAATATTTCTGCTTGATGGCTCCATGTAAATACTTTATGTACACCCTCTAGTCATTTAGCTCCCCTTCTGTGTGTTTTTAGTTTGGTTTTATTATTTTATATGATGAACTTTGTCATTTTTTTATGAGATAGAAAATCATCTGAGCCGTAGCGACACAGTTATATAGTTATGTATTTGTCTTAGTGACAGGATGACGTCATTAACAGAAGAGTTTTCAGCTGTATTTTGAAAATTTGTCATGTTTGTAAACTTGACAGCCTGACAGTGAAAATACATTGAACAAGTACACTTTTAACTACTTGTGGGATAACTATGGCAGGCATGAATATTGAGACAGACCCTGTGTTGATAATACTTGCATCCCATTACACAACTTGAAATGAAAAGTGATGGAAAGGTCAGTCACTGTGGACCTCATGAAAGCTACTAATGGTGGAGAAGTGCCAGAATGTAGCACCGAAGTCATCTGAGCGCAGCTGTCAGATTTGAGCGCTACATTATTACTGTCGGCCATTAAGTTCTCTCTGTCATTACGTGTCAGTCGTGCCACCAGGCGCATCAGGCAGAGTGAAAGGAAATGATGGGTAATGATAGTTTGTGATAAACAAACCAGGTCATCCTCATTACATATGCTGTCATAACACAGCTGCACAACAGCATAAAGTAACAATATAAAAGGTCCTGACTTTTCCATATAACTCAACAGCGCTGACATTTACCATCTTCTATATTCTGTGCGGGTGTAGCTGGTACTGTAGTGCCTTATAGTATAACATATGTGACCCTGCACAATATATATTAAATGCAACGCACGTTATAAAAAGACAGCATTTTGATTGTAATGTCGCCATCCGCTATGCATAAGACATATGGCTCTATATGGACCATGCCGTGATTGTAGGGTGTGTACTGCACGCAGTTTGGTTTGCTTCATGTGGACAAACACAACATGCAGCTGAGTTTGAGCGCATATTTACTGTTCCAATGCACATGCAGAGATTTGCATTTATTAATGTGTGCGAGTGAAAGACAGATAAAAAGAACATGACAGTGAAATACAGAGAGGCAGCAAGAAGCCGAGGAAACAGAATGGGAAATTTTGGGCCTGTGGCAGTGTGTCCGCTCCTGTCGATCTGATTTGGGTGACACTGTGTGACAGGAAGCTGGCAGAGGAGCTGAGTGACCCCCCAACTGGAGGTCACTGTGGAAATGATTGGCACACACACACACACACACACACACAGAGTTTAAACCAAGTCGCCAAATCGGGAACTTCATTATTCTTTATTTCTTATGAGCCCTCAAACTACGAACAGTGGAATTCAGACTGATGTAATGTTGGTGTTGACCCTTTGATGACTAAAAGAACTCATATTGAGCTTGTGCATTAAACCAGGAAAAAAAAGGCAGTTTCTAAAATATTTATAAACAAAAAGAGTCCTCAGCCATGCTAGCATCTCTGTGAGAGTATAGGCTATTTTACAGGGGCGCTTTAATGCAAATGCTAATGAGAACAGGCTAACATGCTCATAGCAACAATGTTACCTGCAAGTACAATTTCAAAGTTTATTAAGAAATTAGGCCTGCAGCTAAGGCTAATTAGGATGACTTAAATTTTGCAAGTTGCGGGGAAAAAAATTTAAAAGAATGTGTTTGACAAATTAAAATTCTGACCTGATAATGACAAAACGGGAAAAGTCAGGAGGTAAACAAAGCCGTCATCCTGTTTTTGTCAAATTTCATGATGATAAATCAAATGGGAAATGAATTTTTTGTTTTCATAAAACGTACAAATATCAACCTCAGGATGGCTCTTGAGGAAACATCAGAGGGTCAGTAATGCTGGATTCTGTTACCTTGGAGGTTTGGAAGTTGGAGCTGGGAATAACATCGCAACCAAGTTGTGCCTGCACAAGAATGTCAAGTTATAAAACCAAGATTTCACACAGTTGGTAACATGTCCTTCTCCAGTGGGGTTTGCTCTAGCAAGCAACACCAGTCAATAACTGATAACAAGCAGAGCACACAAACACCACAGTAACATTTTTACAGACAGAAGTTGGATGATACTGTGATGAATGAGACAGAAATACTAGAGCTTTTGTTGATTCACAGAGCAGCCATTTTGGATTTTGAGGTCAGGTTAGGTGAGGCCATCCTGATTTTCAAGGAGGTGTTTCAGTCCAACTAAAATTTTAACTTCCCCTTTTAAATAGAATGCACCATAAAGTCAGAAGGATGAACCATCTGGAAACCATACATGCCTGTAAAAAAAAAAAAAATGTGTAAAGTCAATAAGTGGATGTTAAGCTGTTTCTTTAAAGTCTGTGTTTGGTGGCCCACAGAGGAAAGGTCAGAGGATCCTTAAAGTCAGTAGGATTCATACACTGGAAACATGAATACATGGACACAAATGTAATAGCAATACATCCAACAGTGTCTGTGAATATTTCTGTCGGAACTGAAGTCTACACTGATGGACCAACACTGCAAAACTGCCTGACCCATGCCATTAGCATGTCTGCAAAACACAAAACCTGCTTTTGTTTTATAGAAAAACTTGCACTTCTGATTCTTTCTGGTTCCTCAGAACACGAGAAGCAAGTGGCAGCTCTGTCCAGTATCCTCTTCCACTTCACTAAGTTGTTTTCCCTTTTATAAGAGAGTTCACACCACTGAAGGATAACTCCCACAGGGTAAGCAGCTCTTTCGTTTCTTGTACTTTTTAATAACTTACCTCTGGTTGATATATTTTTTATGGGATCGTAACAAGTGCAGTGTTAGCGCTGTTTAGTTTAATGGTGCTCTATAGATAACCAAAGCTGTTCATAATTTATAAAGCTTTTTTTAAAATCTTGCATAGTTTTAAGTACTTTTCTATAATAATGTTTATTGTTCATCAGTTTCCTGCAAAGAGAATTTCCCTCGCAGGAAACTGAAATGAACTGAACACATATTAAACTTGTATTTGATGTAGTTGTAAGGCACTAAGAAAAGAGAAAGTTGAGCCTTTTCAGTTTAAAGAGCACTTCCTTTTCCCAGTACCATCCAGGCCAATGGTTTTTACTCCCATGAGAGCAAGAGTACTTTCACCGTTATGTATTTTTAGGATAGGAAAAGCTCATCTGCGGTTCCCTAGGTAAGAGGCCTGGCCCATCTGATTCCATCAAGCTGTGTGTTATCCCTGCTGCCTAACTGTCGTTGGCTGATTGTCTACCTACATCATTGTTTTCATTGTCTTCCTTTCATGATTTGGTTTATAGACTTGGTTAACAGTTATAGCCTTTGCTCTTTTCTTTATTTATTTTTCACTAGTGAATCATCCAACTGAATTTTCAGTGAGACTTATTATGTTGCTAACATGTCTTTCTCCAGACCTGTGATGTAAGGGATAAAACAAATTCTGTAGGCTACACATTTCCGTGTCACAAACTAACACACGTGTAGGAGTGTCCGAAAAGAGAGGGGAGGTTTCACCCACACCTGAAAAACATGCTGTACCACCTGTCTAACCTGAAATGCAAGATCCTGTGGCTGACTAGGTCACCATCAAATTAGCATCTCACACTGAATCATCACATAAAGTCTGTTGAGTGAAGAGTTTAGTTTCTTTAAATATCAGCTCAAATAATGTTGATTCTTTGACAGGAATCTGAGCAGAAAAGCAAATGTTTGCCACAAAAATGACTGACTGTGTCTGACAAAGACTTCACTGCAATTTTATATTTGCTGAGTAAGGAGATATACACTTTTATTCAGAAAAGTGTTCAAATTGATTGAAATATAAACAAACTATGAGAAAGCAAACAAAACAAAAGCAAAACAAAACACAAAATGACATCAACCGCTAATTTAGGGAAGCCAAAGCTCGTCTATGTAAAAGGTAGAGCTCCGAGCAACGCGCATGCGCTCATTGTAATATTGTTGCCTTCACGTGCTCTTTGTAGGCTTCGACTGCTAATTATAAAACTTCTCTAGATTGCTACTACGCTTCCACTGTTGACACTCTAGGTTACATAAATTATTTTGGCAGTTAATCCACAAAAATAGATGCGTGAATATTTGTCAAGTTGGCTTTGGCCCTCTACCATCTAAAATTACATCACCTATAAACATGTAAGCCTATTTAACTCGATTTATTGGTTAATACCATTGTTTGGTTGTAGCATTTATTGTTAAAAGAATATGTATGTTGTTACTTTTAAGCCTTGTATATTTGTATATATCTGTACCTAAACATGCTTTAGCAAGAAAGTCTAGTGTACAGTTAACAACTTTCTATTTCGGATTGGACTCTTTATAACGTTAAAATTATTATTTTTTTAAATTTCAAAACTAAAATAATACTAAAAGCGTGTCAAATTACATTAACATATTTCCGCTTCTATCTTCCTCGTAGCCTGCAATAGCCTACAATAATATTTTCATCCAGTAACGCGTGTACCCACATCGTTTTCGGGTGGTCCATGTGAATCCGTGTGAAACTTTCCGACAGCACGTGAACGCAGCATAAACGGCAACACATTCCCAGCGCCACAGCAGAGCCCAGAGTGGAAATGAGATTCAGCTAAGTACACGAGAGCCTTGTACCTGGTCAAACGGGCTGAGGACCGCGTCAGCCACTGATAAATGTGACGGACCCACGCGGAGAGGAAAGAGTGCAGTCTCTGCTAACTGAAAAGAGGAAAGAAACGCCATTAAAAGTGAGTTTATAAGAAAACTGAGAGGATTAAATAAGTGGACAGGAGACGCGAGTGGGACCGTGGCAGATGTAACATGACATCGATACAGGGGGATTGAACTGCAAGGATGTTAAGAAAATCATCACAACAGTATCTACACAGTAAGGAGTGACTTCAGAGCCCACAGGAATGGCTTGATCTGTCACCCCGGGAGGGCGGTGAGACACTCATACTCATGTTTCTGTGGAAGAGGAGGAAAGTTTACTGCGCGTTACTCGGATACAAGTCTACTTTTTGAGAGGCATCGCAGCTGTGACTGTTTCTCATCCCAGTGGCAGAGCTGTTTTGCGGTCGGCCAATAACTGTTCACCATGTCTAAACCTGTGCAAAAGAAAAATCACTGGACCTCCAGAATAAACGAGTGCTCCGTCTCTAAAGATGCCCGCGGTGACCTGAATGTGCCGCTGCGCGGCGGCGCGGAGAACGGCGAGTTCGCCTACATCGGGCAAGTTAACGAGGATGTCGTGGCTTATAAAAGTGGAAAATTAAATGAAGGGGAACTGCTGCTGGAGGTGGAGAACCTCTCGATTTCTGGATTACCCCTGTACGACATACAAACAGTGATAAAGAACTGCAAAGGTCCCGTCAGGTTGAAAACTGTCAGGCAAGGTAAGGACTGGAAGGAGCTGCGGCACGCGCAAAACTCCGTTTAAATTTCTGTCCTTTAATGTTGTCCAGTGTTCTGAAGAGTAACAGGCTGTGAAACATCGTTGCTAACTCTTTAATAAAAAACAGTCAGAAGAACTCCTCAATTCGGCACACAACGTATGCGCAGCTAAGCTTAAAATTAATCACAATTCAACGGTTAATTTTGTATTTTGCTTGCAACGAGGAGTTCCGCACGTGATTCTGAAGTGCGCAATACATTAAAATAAGTTCTGCCAGGCGACAAATTGGTAAACTGAACTTAAGAGTTGGTGCCAAAACTTAAAGAAGTCGCGACTTTGTACGCCTGTCGCTGAGGTTGCCCATTTTAAATTGACAAATTTTTGAATAGCGTTTGGCGCGTGCACTTTTTCCATAGCAGAGAAATCCCACCTGTGGGTCCACGCGATGGAGACAATGTAGGTGTGCAAATTAAATTTAATTGGAGGTTCTCTTTTGTTCAGTCCCCTTTCCAACCCTCTGAAATACTCACATGTTAAGTAACTACTCTCAGTAATAACTTATGCAATTTTATGGCATTTTAGTTTAACAGCTGCAGAGAACAATCACAGGTGTCACTCATCCCATAAAGTAAATAAGCAGTCCTGATTGGCTAAGCTTTGACCTCATGTAAGGACGTCATACCATGAGACATACTGTTCAGCATGTATGAGAGGGTCAGTTTACCCTTAATGTTGACTAAGCCAGAATATAAAATAAAGAAGTCACTGTTAAGAATCACAGTGGTCCTCTACTAATGAAGGACATAACAGGCAAACTTGCCTTGCTTGCTCTCTGTTTGGGCTTTGCAGTATCTGTTGAATTCTCAAACAGGCCGGACTGGCAACCCCAACACCTTACAGGAACGGGAACATCAGGCAACTGACATCAGGCCAGTGCAGCTGGTCTGGCTAGTTCATGGTCAGCTTGACTCAGCAGGGCTGGGCAGTTTGACTCTTAGCCACTCTGACAGGCTCCCAGCAGGGCAAAGCAGATTGCTGAAGGTATGCTCCGAGCCCGCCCGAGCCACACCGACTTCCTGTAGAGGCAGACAAAAGAGCAGCAACTCTTCAAGGACAATTTCACATATTTATAACCTGTGAACGCTGGCAGCAATATTGGCTGGACCTGTTCTGGCTTTTTTAGAGGCGCTACATGTACAATTGCACACCAGCATCATCTACTTATCACACCGTGTGCCACTCTGTTATAGTTTGGAGGGAGAAAAAAATCACTTTTGCACTTTCGTGAATCAATGCAGGAGTGGAATCTAGTAAAATACAGTCTCTGAAAATCTGAAAATCTTTATTGATGTAAAGTGAAACTCTTCGTCTAAACATATAAAACATCTTTACTGCAATGAGAAGCAGTAGGGCCGATGAAAAACATCGTCCTGCTGTGAATATACACACCATCTCTACCATGTTTAATTCAGTTTACAGTAGTGCTGAGCAGCTGTGTGCTCTGAAATGCAGGTTTTTATTCTGAACAAACACCTCGTCAGTTTCTGCTCTCTGAGCGTTTGTTATCCAGTTATCACCTGCAGCTTTTGTACATGGAAAAGAAGACATCAGACTTTTAGCTATAAACAGTTGGAAATTGTTGCATTTCTCTAAAAAAATCAGCATTTGGCAGTTTCAGAGTCTCAAATACTTATTTTAATGTATAAATTTAGAAAAACCATGAGCATAAATTAAACAAAACAAGGCCTAGTCCACATGTAAAGGGGTATTTTTTTGTCCATTCACTTTTACGTCAGTGAGTGTGGACCTTTTGGAAAGGCTGTGGTGAAATATTAGAAACTCTGTTTGCAGTGTTGGAACAGGAAAAGTTGAGTTTTTGGCTTGTGACGTCAGAATGTGCATCATAATTTCCTGTGTGTGAAGTGTTGGACTTTTTACGTGTTTACACATAAATGTTCAGCCACTCTTTTGCTATTTTAAGGGACAGAGGCGTCAGAATGTGCAGCGCTGTGTTTGGTAAATAAGTCTTTAGGGTGAGATCACCACCTGTTGGTTTGGCATGACCTCTACAGCGCTTCACTTGTGCTTTTTCAATTTCATTCAGACAGAAATTGATAAAACATTGCTTGTGTGGACCAGATTTTTTTGAGAAGAAAAGGAGGAAAAAAAAATCTTGTTTTAAAAAGGTACCTGTGATGTGCCATGTAGGCTGGAGGTAAGTAGAGAAATTTAAAGGGCCTGCTCACAGGTGTTTTCACTCAGTGACTGAGACCTCTACTCAGGCCAGAGAAAGGCGGAGCTACGCTGCTGTGATGTCACCAAACTCAAGAAGCACAGGTATCAACAAGACAACTAACGACGGCCCTGCTCCTGTGCGTGTGGACTGACTGCTTCCTACTGCGCAGGACATCGTAGCTGTGTTCGAAAATGTTCCCTATCATGGAAGTGGTGCACTAACTGTGTTCGCCATTTTGTAGTCGCCTAGTGTTTGAATTCTCTATATAGTGCGCTATAAAATACCCACGATGCACAGCAAATTTGAGTGTACATGTGATGTACCATACATTTTACTCCTGTATACCACAATGCCATGCAGCTGTGTAATTCCGTAGGAGAAAAAGAAGTACCTAGAAAGCAAGAAGGGTTTGTTTATGTTAGCTAGCATGTTAGCTAATAGAAGTTGGTCAGTGAATTAACCAAAGACATCTTATTAGACACCTGAGGCGAGTTTGCCTCCGCCTCTGTCTGTGCAAAGAGGCAAACGCTGTACCAAAAGCAGCAAAACACTCAGAGGAATCCTCTTCCTTCAGCTTTACTCACCGATAGTTCAATTAGCCATTAGCTCACGAGCGAAAGCGTGAGCCCGTGAGTTTGTGAACTAAATTGTTTGTGGGCTATTACAGATTGTGATTAGGACATAAGGCCCATTGCTGACAAAACCAAACTTACACATTGATAGAATTTCAGCAATTTATTTGGGATTTAACTTTGAAAACTTAGCACGCTACATCAATACAACCTCCATACTTTTCATTGCTGTCCTCCTGAGTACTCTGTTTGTTGACGTGATGCTGAGCGTGCACAGTTGCGTCACATGAATATGCGGGGCATCTCTTGGCTCATTGATGTTTAAAAAAGCCAGTGTTGTGTCCGTCAGAAGTCTTGTTCAGTCAGTCTCCATATAGTTCACTATTCATTAAACACTTTAAGGAAATAGTGAATGAGTGAACGATTTCGAACACAGCTGGTGACTTTAGTGAAAAAGGCCTTTAAACAAATAAGAATGTCAAGGGTGTATTATGTAACCCGATCTGCCCTGACTAGTGCACCAACACAGAACAGTCAGGGACATGTCAGTCAGCCTCGGTGTGTAAACTCCTACAATACTGAGAAGAGGTTTAAACCAAGCAAATTAAGTGCAAATGTGAGCAGTTGAATCATCAGGGAGTGTAAGCTTCATTCAGTTTGAAATTGCATGTGTTTCAAG
>JAQFJA010000012.1:23406145-23437827 GCA_029874485.1 Naso brachycentron | reverse complement strand
GTTGTGACAGTGAAATGTGTTGCAGGAGGCTGCTAAATTATTTTTTGTGGGGTTTCAGTTGAAATGGTCAGACTTGTTACAAACACTGTTACTGATGCTAATTAGTGAGGAAATTGTTTTGTTGCTGTTGTTGTTGTTGCTGCTGTTTTTGCTGTGCTCGTCTGTTCGGGTCAGATGCACGTTCAATACACAATTGTAACAAGATACAAAAAAACTACCATGGCTTTTGGGGGTGATCAATATTCTAATTTTTCATTACATCTGTGTAAAAATAAGACTTGTTTATTTCTTTTGGAAACACTTTATATTTGATGGTGGAAATCAGTGAAAGTTGAGCTTTGTTCAGACTGTCTCTGCTCTGCTTCCAGCTCAGCCTGCAGGCGTGCCCGAAATCCTGAAGAAGTCACTGCACAGCTGTTCAGTGAGAGGAGGAGAGGAAGTCTTTATCATCGGCAAAAACTTCCTCAAAGACACCAAAGTCATATTTCACGAGAATGTTTCAGGTAAAAAAAATGGTCTTTTTTTGAATGCAGCTATCTTGTGGATTTTCAAAGTAAACATGCAACATCTGCCGTCTGTTCCAGATGAGAAGTCGTGGAAGGCAGAGGCTGAAATCGACATGGAGCTGTTTCACCAGGTAAAAATGAGATTGTTCTTGTTTTATTTTTGTCCTGAAAAATTAATGCCAACCACTAATGAGCTGAGTAGATAGAAGCAACTGTTTGAGATTTGTATGGGGCTTTAGATGTAATCATCTTAAATGGCTGCTGGTTCAAAGGTTTGAGTAGTCTCATTGTGCTCTGACCTAATTACTTATAATTATACTGAGTGTGTCTCAACAGTCCAGTTTAAACCTTTGCCCTTGTAAACAAAATGGTCAGAAGAAGGTGTATAAAGGATTATGCAGCTCATAGGAAATGATCTTGTGCGTTTTAACTCACACCAACATGCCAGAACATGCAATTCCTAAATTAAAAATTACATACCTTTTTAATTTAACCCTGCAGGGTTAAAGTTAGCTCGTGAGCTTCTTTTCTGTAAATTTCTAAGACAAATCATCAGCGCTGTAAATACATTCTCCTAATTCTTTTTCTGCCACCCACCCTGTATACATTTTCATAACAACCTTCTGCTGTCACAGATGTAATGTCTGGTTACAGCCAACTGTTAATTCTTAATTCTTGTTTGCTGCTCTTTTCCCCCCAAGAATCACTTGATAGTGAAGGTTCCTCCATACCAAAACCAAGCCATCACCTCCTCAGTGTGTGTGGGGATCTATGTGGTGACAAATGCTGGGAGATCTCATGATGTTCAGCCTTTCACCTACACTCCAGATTCAGGTTTGTTCTATGAAATCACACAAAGTTTCCTCTGTCTTTTTTTTTTTTTTTTTTAACAATCAAATGCTGGGAGGACCAGCTTGTTCCATAACATGTAACTTTCTGGTTACAAGGTCATGGTTTTAGACATTGTTTTTTACTGGCTGCACCACAGCTGGCTCTCTCAGTTTCTTAACCTGTGGGTTAAATAGAAGCTGTGTTGTACTTACACACATGGGAGAGGTTAATTTCACATATTTTCTCCACCACACAAACAAGAGCTGCATCACAGCAGGGCTTTTTTACTCAACACCACCACCTACAGTTCAGTAGTATTAGAGCATGTTAGCAAACACATTTTCTAAACACAGGAACTCAGGGTCATCCACATGCGGGACCTTTCATCAGCACTTCTTGTAACTACAAGGCTCCGACAAAAACCTTTAAAAGATGTGATCAGCAAAGTAACTGAAATGAAACAATGGACATTTACAGCCCTGTGCACCACATTTAGCAACTTTCTCAATAACAGTAATTAATTAATTATTATCATGCTGTGTTCGACATTGATTTTCTGGTTTTGTGGCTCACAGAGATAAAAAATCTGTTGATTTTTGCTTTTGCAGCCATGAATGAGGTTCCTGTGAAGAAAGAGATGCCATCTCCAGCAAAGACTTGTTCTTTTGATGAACAAATTAAAGGTTCTTTTTCTTTTTTGAACTATTCAACAATACAATGACTGTAGCCTCCCATTCGATAGCTGTTAGCTTTTGGATAGTAAACTGTATATAGAGTCAAGTGCCCAGTATATTAGCCTTACTAGCTAATAGACTCCCCCCTTTTTGAATAGCTGAGCACAAAGCAAAAAAAACAGTTTGAGAATAATAATATGTCTCGTTTCTACTTCTACAGTTCTTGATGGCACCTTGAGGCCTTCGATGTTGCCATTAGTGAAGAGAGAAGATGTCACTCCCATGGAGGTCACCAGCAACCTGCAGTCTTCTGGTGTATTTAAGGTGATACATTGATCTTTAGCTTAGTTTATAGCCTAATTCATAACTGTTATATGGTGATTTAGACTCGATTAAAATCTTTTGATATTAAAAAATACATACATTTTTAATTAAATTAAATATGTCTGTACATTATTCTTCTACAGTACTTTGTTTGTCAGAGAAGTACACAGTTTTAAAAATAAAATCAGCACAGACCTCAAAATCTAAGAACAAATTGAAGTCAGCCTTTAATCTTCTTTTGTGTTTTCAACAGGCTGGTGACCTGTGTGCAGCCCAGCAGAACGTAGACATGACTGCAGGCCATCTAAACAAGAACAGACCGTTCTCCAATAACCTGTCTCAGGCTGCAGGTGACCCTGACAAAGGCCAGGCTTCTGTTTTTACCAACACAGAGCCATTAAGTACGATCCAGAAGCAGGACATCGCAGCTACCAGCTCCTTCAGTGTAGCTTCTGACCCTTTGCTCCAGCCAGGCTCACAGCAGTTCCTCCTGGAGCCTAGAGAGGGCCTCGGGCAGGAGAGGCCCGGCAGCGGCTCTGGAGCTGTGGGAAGACTTTGTGGAGAACCCGCACCTCAACAACAGCAACTGCCGTTGTATCCTACGGATGAAGTGGCACAGCTAGAGGAGGCAGTGAGACAACTTAAAGCCAAAGGGTACTGTAACTTACCACTTCAATCAGAAAACTCAATGACCAAACAGCAGCAACAACACATCCAGCACCAGCAGCAGATCCAAAAACAGCAAATTCAGCAGCAGCAGCAGCAGCAGCAGCAACAAATTCAGCAACAGCAGCTTCAGCAGCAGCAGCAACAGCAGCAGGTTTTGGAGAATTTACAGCAGCAGCTGTTTCAGTCACAGATTCAGATGCAGTGTGGCATGTTTCAGGACGCCTCTCAGGGCAAGAATGCAGAACAGCAGGGCTCAACACAAGGAGTGGTGCCAAACCAGGGGACCCTTTTCCAGCAGCAACAGCAGCAGCAGCAACAACAGCAACAAGCAGCTCTCTTTCAGCAGGCGAGTGACCTGCTCTCTATTCAGACCAACTTCCTCCAGCAGACACCCTCACACCATTCACCACCCATGTTTCATAATCCCAGTTCTTTGGCTGAAACACAAGATCCACAGGGGGGGTTGTATCAGAAAGCCTCTCAGGAGCAGGTCCAGGCCGCTCTCTTTCAAAACACCATGACAGTACTGCAGTCTCCAGACCAGCAGCCTTCAAACACAGGACTTTTTCTCCCTCAGACATCCCTGCCCTCTCAACTGACTACAGGCAGTGCTCAACAACAGCAACAACAGCAGCAGCAGCAGCAGCAGCAGCAGCTAGCCTTCCTCAATGCTCTACAAACTCCTGCCCCTGAGCCACAATCAGTATTTCAGGCTCAGACCCAGCTCTCCCCCATCCAGCAGAGAAGCCCCATGGAGCAACAGCAGCCCTCGCAGCCTCCGCCCCACTCACAGCCAGCCCAGCAGGCTTCCCTCTTTCAGAACATCTCGCCACATCCAGCTGCAAACACACTTTCTCCAGGCCAGCAGCAGCAACAGCAGGCTGGCATGCTGTTCTGCAACAGCCCCCTGTCCACTCCAGACCAGGCCTCCGGCCTCCTGTTCAGCAGTCAGGGCCAGATGCCGCCGTTGACCAGCAGCAGCCTCGGTTCCCAAGAGCCTCAGAACCCCTCTATGCTCTTTTCCCAAGCCAGCATGGTGACAGTTAATCAGCAGGATCGCTCTGAGCCCATGGCCTTAGGGAACCCCACAGACCCACGACAGCAAGTCATGTTTCAGGAGCAACAGCCGATGCAGCTGGGCAGCAGCTCAAACAACCGACAGGAGCAGCCGGTGGGCCTCTTTATGCCTCAGTCTAACATGGCCTCTCTGCAGGGGGGACTGGCTGCCCAGGAGCTTGCACAGTCAGCCATGTTTGCGTCACAGAACGGTGTGGCAAACCTCCAGACGACCACTTCCTCTCCTGTTCAGCAGCCAGGAACTCTGTTTCAGACAGCTGTCGGCGGGAGCATCAATCAGCCCAGCCAGCCTCAACAGCCTGGCCTCTTCATTTTTGGGCTTCAGAACGGTTAGTGCTCATTACACAGGTTCACACCCTGAAACCTATTAGATAGTATGACTGCCAACAAGCTCAGATAGTGTAAATGATAACAGTCTACAAAATTGCCTAATAGCTGCTGTCATTTGTTGTCAACTCACTTAGCAAATTGTTTTTCTATGACAAGTAGCCTGTAGGATTAAAAGAAAGTAGAGTTGCCAAATAGGAAAGTAAATAGAGAGTTAGGAAATCTTCACGTAACCTAAAATAAATATTACTTTGAATTTCTGAAAAAGACTTTATATTGCCCAACTGATGGGATTTTGGAGACCAGTACTAATATTATGGTGCAAAAAAATTCCAATATGCAATATATCGGCCAATATTATATATATATATAATATTGGCCGATATATTGCATCATTCAGCGCTGGCCCATGATCGGCCTCTCCGCCCTGGAGCAAACTGATTAAAACTGTATCATCTGCAAACTTCAGAAGATGCCTGTCATTATAGCTGCTCCTACAGTCATTTGTATACAGGATATACAATAAAGGAGACAGGACACACCCCTGTGGTGAGCCTGTAGATGACTGCCGCTTCTGAGATAAAGCACCATTGGCCTTGACTGCCTGGGGCCTGCATGTTAAAAAATCCAACACCCATTTCACCATACCAAAATCAAGGTTAAAAGTGGACAACAGTTTGTTGGCTAAAATGTGTGGCTGAATTGTATTAAAAGCTGAGGACAAATCTGCAAATAAAAGCCTTGCATGAGTTTTTGTACCCTCAAGATGTTTGTACAAGTAATTAAACAGAGTAATAGTAGCATCCTCTACCCCTCTGTTCATCCGGTATGCAAATTGCATCGGGTCAAGCTGGCTCTGTACTTTATCAATCAAAATTTGTTTGACCAACAAAAGTCAAAAGTCTTCATCACCAGTGAAGTCAGAGCCACAGGCCTCAGGTCATTCAGCTCTTTTGGGGATTTGGTTTTTTCCACAGGTACAGCAATAGATTCCTTCCACAGTTTTGGGACCTTGTGTTGGATAAGTGAGGAGTTAAAAAGATCAGAAAAAATATCGCATAATTGATCTGCGCAGACTTTTAAAAATTTGCCAGTGATCATGTCCGGCCCAGAGCTCTTCCTAATGTTACATTTATGGAACATGGATCTAACAG
The DNA here is from genome assembly GCA_029874485.1 of Naso brachycentron. Lineage (NCBI taxonomy): Eukaryota > Metazoa > Chordata > Actinopteri > Acanthuriformes > Acanthuridae > Naso > Naso brachycentron. The sequence goes on along the minus strand of JAQFJA010000012.1, from coordinate 23,432,265 downwards.
AGAGGGCACTGATTGTGGGCTGGGAGGTGGCAGCAGAGACACTCAATGAAGTAAACAGATCACTGTGCACATTGGTAAAATCATGTTCATCATCAAAACGTAAATAAAAGTCATTCAGTGCATTAGCCAGCTCAGAGTTTGAGTCAAAACCATCAATAGTGATTGGCCCAGGATTCCTCTTGTCTTGGCTTGTCATGGCTTTCATACCTTCCCACACTGCCATCAGGTCATTACTATGAAATTTCCCCTCTATTCTGATTTTATATTGAAGTTTTGCCCTCCTGATTTCATATCTGACTTCTTTTTTAGTTTCTGCCTTATCCCGATCATCACCATGAAGGAAAGCATGATGTTTCCTGTGCAGCGCGTCCTTCACTGCTTTATTTATTGTATTTATCCATTTAGTGTGGATTCTACGCACAGTTTTATAAACGAGGCCCCAGAATATTCTGCAGAATTTCTTCTCATATTTGAGATACTGTGTTGTCATGAAAAACAGAAAGCACAACCCTTTGCCTTTTTCCAGTCAGAGATTTGTTGTCCAGCTGATTCCCATATTACAAGCTAGATTCATATTTTCATGATCTCATTTCAATACGACTTTGTCATCCGAATATGTGGCTGACCAGTGTGTGGTCAGTGAGAGAAAAGGTAAATATTTGTTTCTAATGTGAATTGCTTTTTGCTAAATGCTCATTCCTGAAAGCCAAACATATCAGAGCATCTCTGCTACGAAAACAGACCAAAAGAGAGTCAGTGGAAAGAATGAAAGACAAGATAAAGATGAAAACTGGAAAAATGGCCTGAAACTCCAGCAGTGTGAACCTCAGATGTCACTTAACATGTTCAACGTGTAAACATGACCCTGCAAAACGAGAAAAATCAACACTGTATTGAAGATTCAACAAGCAGATTTATTGTTCCTGCACTTGCTTACATCTGGAGAAACATTACATACAAAAGTCATTGATTTAACAGCTGCAGTACCGTAAAGTATCTGGTATAAACTTTTCAGATCTCTGTTAGAAATGAATGTAAAGCTGTGGGTTTCAATAGGGTTCACAAAAAATATGACGAGTCTTAAAGACAGAGATATTTTTCTGTTAGATAATAAACTACCTTATTATTTTTTTTTCAAGCTGTCCTAACAAGGGGTGTGACGAAATATCGTGACACATATCTCACGATATTAAAAATCACAATACTTCCTCATCAAGGTGAAAAGCTGTCTCGTGATATCAGGACAAAACTCATACAAGCACTGATCTCTCTTCTCTCATCTTTTCAGTCCTTTGTTTGAACAGACGAGGTCGCTCTTAGGTCACATCATAGGTTTGCCTTGTCCAGCTCATTTGTTGCAGCCAGCATGGCTGAGTTGGACGTCAGACCCGAAATAGCATAGACGATGCCCCTGCCACTTTTGAAGTGAATTTGTCACAAGTTTCAGCATACGGCGTAAAGTCTAGTTGACAGTGTTCAATAAATATTAAAACTGACTCACCAAGGTTACATGCCTATGTGACAAAAGGGAGATGTTTGAAATTTTTCTCCCCATTCACTTAAATTGCACTTACAAATATTGTGAAATAAACGATTAATACAATACAATATTCAATACCAGGTGTTTATTATGTATATTTTTTCCTTGGAATGGTCAATATTTTTTTTATTTATTTATTTTCTTAACCTGAAAAGTGTTTGTGTTAGTTTTGTCCTATTTTCTTCTGCCAGAAGCGTGATATGACACAGAGCTGGAATATACGGAAGTGTGTGTGCCCACACGCTGCTCAGTGCAAACAATCCCGACTTCAGCAAGACTAGCATTAGCAGGAGAACTTCAATAAGTAAGACTATAACCTAACATAACTATAAGGTTACATGCCTCTGTGACGAATGGAAATGGAATGGAAATTTCCTCCCCCATTTACTTGAATTAAAAAGTTACAAGCTGAAATATAATGCCCTTAAGTATTTTGTGTGGCAGCATTTTGGTTTCTCGGTGGAAAGAAAAAAAGCCTTTGCACTTCAACTTCCACTTTCAAGTGCAAAGGCCAAAAGCCGATATGAGGCCATTTTCTGTGGTAGAAAATGTTGGATTTTAGTGACTCCTCTACACAAATGAACCTCTACAGTGTCTAATAAGGCAAACGTTGTACAGATCCCTACAGTCTTGAGGAAAGAACACGACCATATCTCAGGCTGAGTCCTCAAGCCTGAGAACAAATGTGTTCAGTCTCTGTTTGCACTTTGAATACTCAGATTCTAGTTTGTCTGCATTTAAAAAAAGAAATAAAGAAAAAGTTAAATTCTTTTTTTTTGTACTGTTTTTATTTCAATTTTGATTTTGTAATTGTGGAAAGGAGTTCAATTCGAAAGTCACACACAGCTTTAATTAGAAGTAAGAAGCTCACACATAATTCATGGGCATCACAAAATGGACCTTCATTGTTTTCCCTTTTTTAACGGACTTTCAAACAGAAGACTGTTTCTCCAGTCAAAAAAATAGTGTTAAAATATCGTCTTGTTATCGTAAACTCAATATCGTGTCTTGTCTCCTTTGATGAGTGTTCTCGTCACACCCCTGTTACTCACTGATTATCATCTCTTCTCAGACAGAAAAATATTTTGTCACATGTTGATATAAGATCTGATCCACCCCCAAACTCTTCCGGGGAGATTAAGTAGATATGTAACTAAACCTTCAGACTGAGTCATGTGGAAGTTGATGTAGTCTTCTCCATAGTTGATTATGTATGTCAAGGCGCTTAGGATCAGTGAGTCAACGTCATTGTTGGGGTTGATTTCGGAGTGGTAATTCTTCACAGGGAAGATGCAGTTTATTGGAATGCCCACTTCTGTGCTGAACTGCTCCACCTGCATTAAAAAAAAAAAAAAAACAACCCTCTGCTGCAAGTGTTCACACACAAACTTGCTCAGTGCTTCGAGTTCGTACTAACTGAGCTATCAAGCTAACAGTAAGCACAGCTAGCAGAGATTAGCGGCTAATTTATCAACAGGTAACACTGTCTATCAGGAAACTGTAAATTATTGTTTTCTCCATAAAATCTTATACAGATCACCAAAATCTGTATATGAAGTTATAAAGTTGTTTTGGTGTAGTCATCAGTCATTGCCGCATAAAGAAATGAAAAGATAATGAATTTTCGTAATCCAACGCACTTGTTAGAGTCGCACTGGTTCCTTCGACAAACAGTTGAAGGGATTTTTGAAACAGATTTTTTATTATCGCTGAAAATCATCTCTGTGACGAGATCAAGTTTATGATGCTAACATGTTTTGTTCAGCATGAGAGTCAAGAACACCAAGTTTGTGTTTTTTGAAGCATAAATGAAATGACCAGAAGCAAAAAGCTATTGTTAGGCTATAAAGGAACTACATCATGGTCACATGACCCAAATGTCTCCACCCCGAAGAGCTTCTACTATAATTTATATCGCGCTTACTTTTCTACAAACTCTCTTCACGCTTGATCATGGCTGAGCCACTTGTTAACAACTGCCTTTTTTAAGACGTGTGAGACCTTAAAAGTTCAAAAACAGGGTTTTTCTTAAACTGGGATATTTATGTGAAAAGAAAAAACGTCTAAAAATCTTTAGCCTGTGTGAACCACACACCTTATTTCAGGCATTTAACAACAACAACAAAAAAATCCACAAAAAAACAACAACTTTGAGACAAAAACTTGGATAGACAGATGGCGACATGGTGACATATAGTGGATGAAATGAATATCTGTATCCAAACACACAGTAGTGGGTCACATTTATGAGTGTTATGGATGATTGAGATATGAAGGCCATTATACAAGAAAGTTCTGTTTTACTGACATTATTTGTGGAGCTGCTGTATGTGGTTATAAAAATGTGCTCACAAATCAAAACTATTAAAAGAGATGAAATTGAACAAGAAATATTATAACACTCTTTCACAAGTGAAAAGTACTGGCTATTAAACATTTGGTTTGGGGGGGTCAAGAAAAAATATATTTTGGTTGAGGGAGGGTCACAGCTTTTTATTTCAGAGTGCTCAAAAATCCTGCAGTGACCCCTCCTTATAAATTACATACAGTCCCTAAGTGGTCTGTTTTCAATTATCTAGTTTAAAACTTCAACATTTCTTCAAAATAAATCAATTTACTAAAACTTTAAGTTGAACTTATTTCTTAACATAATATCAACAAATAAAATTTTGTGATGACTCTTTCAGTAAAATTCATTTCGTAATTCAGTGACTAACATAGACCACAAGGTGGCAGTAATGTATGGTCTCAAGTTACAACAACACGTCAACTGTAGACAGTAGGAAGACGAAAACATTTTTAGCAAAATGGAAGTAAAAATCACAATGCCATATGTTTGTTCATGCTTGTGCTCGCCAGTGCTTTGGTCCATGTTACCTTCTAAGGAAGAGAATTTCCTCAAGTTCATTTTACTAAAATTAAAAGGGGTTAGTGTCACATCAGGCACAAACATTGCTTTTGGTCTCACCAATAAAAATAAAGACAGTACATACAATATACACAATATAGACACAGTTAAACATACCTCCTTCTTCAAGTACTTGACCTTGTAGACATTTTGCAAATCTTCTTTGATTTCAGGACAGGCCTCATCAATTTTGGTGAGAAGGACCACTTGAGGGATTCCTGCCAGAAGAAAGCAAAACTGAAATGTGCAGTTTCACGGCGTGGCAGTGTAATCTGTTACAAATCAAATGTAGAAAAGTTTTTGGTTCTCACCCAGTTCACTGGCTGCCATCCTGACTTCCCGAATCTTCTGCACAATTTCGTTTTTCATTGAAGACGCTGTGTCGGCAGGAACGACACAAACCAACACGTGCACTTTGTCGCTGGGTTGCGGGGATTTGACAAAGAACGGATCATCTTTTGACAACCTAGATTGTGGGTTAAACTAGAAAACACATTTAAATCCAGTTAAACCATAGTTTGGTGTAAATAAAAACAGAATTCAAAAGAAGCACGTTATTTTTGTGGAAAACAAATCTGTAAAGTTTGCAGCAGCAGTACCCTGTAACCTTCCTTCACATGTCCTTCCAATGCCAGTATAATGTCGTCCACGAGGACACCTCTTTGTGTTTCCAGGCCCATGATGTCACTGAAGACGAAAGGGTAAAATGTGTCTGGGTCTCCTTTTGGGATCTTGTAGGTTTTATACTTAAAAGCACAAATGGAGAAGAGAAGAGTTATAACACATCACGGTCTGCACACAGCAAAAGAGCTCTGCTCTCCCTCACACTGTTCAATCCAAATACAGTTAAAAGGCCGGAACCAAAACCAACATACAATCTCATTAGATACACTTTCATTCCACATAACCAGAGACCACCAGCTACCATATAGCTTAAAGTTTAACTTCCAGATGTTAGTCCCTTTTACACAGCCTGTTCCAGGTAATTACACTGTTGTTCTGTCTCTCTGTTCTGTATGAAGTGTGTGAAGGGTTGTTAATCCTCTGAGATGGAGCACAATTGACATCTGTGTTTATCGCCGAGGCAACACACCAGTACAGGGTTGCGATGTTTGTAAAACGCGTTCAGTGTGTGAACCAACTGGGAAAAACTTAAAAAGCAGCTGGCAGCTGTTAGCTGCTAACTCAAAGAGGAAGAACAGAAACCAAAACTATCTGCAAACTGGGGAGACAATGAGCTCCTCACCCTCAGAGCAGAGGACGGCATCAACCGTTCAACAAAAAAGGTAAATGACTCATCTTGCCATGTTACGTCACTGCATTGTTGATAAACTGCTGCCTGATGTGTATGTGCAACGCACCAATTTTTGTCAATTTACCTGCCCCAGGCATTCATAACAATATGCTGAAAACCTGGTGTGACATCACTCCTTTAAGTGGAGCAGATCATCACATCGGCTCGATGATGCAAGCACAAGCATCAGACACAACCTTTTTATTATTACAGGGAGGAAAAATAACCTTCGACCGCTATGGCAAGGAAAATTAATAGGATTTTTTAAAAAAAGAAAACCACAAGCTTCTAGTTGACCCACAAATACTACAGAATGTTTGCACAAATATATTAGACTAGAGCAGGTTAGACAGCCTTGTCATAATAATAATAACAATAATAATAATAATAATAATACAGAATCCAAGAGAGGCCATGGTCACTACTAATTGTTTTCATCCTGTTATTTCGAAATCACAAAATAATCACGTCACTATCACAGGATAACAGCTTGTTATCTCGTGATAACGGGATAAATTTATGCGTTATCACGAGATAAGAAAACTTGTTTTCCTTTAATAAAGGGAAAACAAAGACCATATATAAAGTAAAAAGTTGTTTTCTCTTTACTAGTAATCATTTTTTTATCAAAATGTCACGTAACGGGGTATCCATTGATAACACATCAGACTGTATTTCATCAAGGTCTAACACAGGCAGAAAATGCGTTGTGTCTTTCCGTGAGACTTAACATCGAGATCAGCACTGGCCATTTAAGGAGAGGACAAGCATGGCAGGAAAATGAATTTTGTTATTATGTTTCGTGATAACACATTAATTTAAATTGTTATCACGAGATAGCAAGTAGTTATCCTGTGATAGTGAAATAATTATTTTTCGATCTCGAGATGACAATGAAAAAGATAATAATGAATGAATAGATAATAAAATTCCACACAACTCCAAATCTATTGTATGAAATAATTAATCATGTTTAATTTACCAAAAATCAAAAGGTTCTTCATACCCTTTTGGTGAAACTGTCACGAGACATGTTGTCTACCAAAGCCTGTGTGTCAATTTTGCCACGTATGACACTTTGGACAGAGTTGATGAAACTGGACTTTCCAGCTCCAACTGGCCCATGAAGAAGAATCCTGATCTGCTGACATTTCGTTGGAGGGATGAAGTCCTTCACATACTGCAGAACGGTCTGCTTGTCTCTGCTGAGGGAAGGAACGTCAAATTAAAGTATATTAGGACTGCAAATTAGTCATGGCTAGAAGTCCTAAAAACATTGCATTGTTTCACTTTAAGTAACGATGCTTTTATGTATTGTCCCTGTCAAAGAAACTGATAAACTGTGACATTAAACCTTAACTTTCATTCCATGTTTAATGCCCATATTTTACATACAAAAACTGGGAAGTTAATCAGGAGATCACTAAACACATCGCAACATTTGTGAAAGATTTTGTTTAAAAAGCTCATAGAAGCTGCAGATTTACTCACCCCCACTTTATTTCCCTCCATGGTTTGCTGAAAACTGAGAAACACACGATAGATGTTAAGAAGTAACAAATACTACACAAACGTATAGTCATAAACATCTTATTTGTCTATAACAGAGAAGTATGGTTTCTGTAACTTCCTCTCCAGGCTTTGATCAACTTATTGCTGTTCATCAGATTTACATTTCTACATTTTTTTTCCATTTTAGTTCTATTTTATTAGTTTTTTGTATCATGGACAATTCCCATTCACTGACATTTAAAAAAAAGAAAATGGGGCCGCTTTAGCCAGCATGGCTAAATTTCCAGCTGTAGTCCCTGGTCAGATGACAATAGGCAACCTAAAAATAAAATATACCACAATACAGTAAAAATAAATAAAATACAAATACAATACAAATAAAAGGAATGTTCCGACAAGACGGATAACAATCATGAGGACCCAGCAAAGAGTGTTATTTTGTGATTCCTACACATGGAGAATAATAGGAGCCTTTATTGGGAATTTTTGGCTGGTCCCGGAAGGGACCCGCCCAACACAACACACAACTGTGTCCGTGACTGACTGACTGGTGTGTTCGGGTCTTTCCGTAGCTCCTCGGGTTTGCTTGCAGCATGTGTCCACGTCTCCCAGCCGCAACATCGCAGCTGTTTGACTCCACAGGAGAGGAGTGGAGAAGCCCGTTTGTTCCCAAACGTCGGTCTGCTTCTCTTTCCCTCCTGATGTGGCGTGTCCGTCAGAGGAGCGCCGATTTTTAACGTGACACAGCAGCATTGTGTTTACCGATCTACTTAGGTCGGTTTATATTTGAGAGGAGACGATCTCTGCCAATCAGGTCACAAGCGCAGCATGCTAGCTCTGCAGCTAACAGCTCATTGCTACAAACTAGCTTCAAAAGAAAGCTGTGTGTATGCGGTTTAACCCTTTAGTTTAGCTTGCCATGAATCTAAAAGCTGACAAACTCTTGTGTTGTGCTGCAGACTGAGACAACCAGCCGCTCCTCTAACAGCAGCACAAGAACAGAGGAGATCCGATTCTTTCTAAACTTCACTCAAGTTGTTGGATGTCGGGAATATTATTACATTTATCAACATTTTAGATTTGTTTCCACTGAGACGTTATTGACTTTATTTTAGTGCTGTCAAAGTTGTGTTAATGACAACGCCAATGAACTGTAATGCCATTAATTTTTTACATGCGATTAACGCGTGCAGGTTCTGTTTAGGGCCGGGCAAAAACAACTGATTAATCAATGCATTGCAATTAATTTTTTTCCTAATAAAACCCCCAACCCTAATCCTGCTAGCTCATGAATGAGCAGCCGATGTTTGCAGTTAAGTTACAGTGAGCTAAAAATAGAGTCAGCAGCTCAAATCATTTTAGGAACTAAGGTTGTGTTCACACCAAAAGATCCGTTATAGGTCCGTTATCTGATTCGAATCAATGCAAGGATGTTACATTGTTTCAACTTTGAGTCAGTCCGGTTTGCGTTCACAAAGGCCAAACTCAAACGGTCCAAAAACTGTAAACAAAACTCATGCATCCGCAACGCTGTTCTGTTATTGGTCCAACTGTTTGGGCGGGTAGACAGCAAATCTGGAAATCTGGAAGAAGATCAGTACTGTACTGCATCATGGAGCGTCGGCTGCTTATTTTCATTTTAGTGCTGATCTGGGGTGCTTACACCCAGACTTTAATGGACCGCGCCTATGAACGGCTTGTACAGCAGCGGGCATTAAATAGTGCATTGATCCATACTGCATTTCGCCAAAGACGCTATGCAATCCAACAATCGTACTGACGTAGGCGATAGATAATGAGAGCCTACCATGACGCTTTTTCTGTGGTAACACAAGCAGGACCAGTGAGGTAAGCAAACAATCACAAACGTGCAAAACCCCCCCACACACACACACACATATCTAAAGCACATTGGCCAAAACAGAAACGCATTCACCAAACGGGACCAGCCACATACTAGGTTTCAACCTGGTCTTGTTCTACAGCTGTTTACAGTGTCGACTTGAGACTCGGTACAACACAACATCTCTTTAAAAATGCTAAAGCACTAAAACTGACATAAAAAGCTAATATCACAACACAATATAACACTATCGACGTGTTTTTTTTAACAAGTTGTGGAAAAATAACGTTAGCCGTGTCACTCGTCTGCTTGTTGTGCCGATGATGTGTGTCTACTACCGGGTAACGTTACACAGGCCCAAGCTGCCGGCTCTTTGGCGGTACTCAATGAGTCATTGCATAAAGCCCACTCCATATGAGGTAAATGGTTGCAGTTGGCCTGTCCAGTTTTTGGACAGGGGAAATCTGCATGAATGGGAGGAATACACAATGATTTTCACAAAGAGAATTTATTTGGAAAGTAAATTTTTGATCTGCCTCACCAGGCTACCGTAAATATCCACCCTGACCCAGCCTGCTGGCTAACCCATTGACATAATCGCTGGCCTGCCTCTGATGCAGCTTTGATACTCCCTCCATGGATCAGAGATGAATCAAAACTGACCCCCAAAAAGAGAGGTAACAGTATTATATATTTTTGTGTGCCAACCTGGAAGTTAGCATCACACTGGTTCCCTTGACAAAAAGCTTATTGGTTTGAATGGGATTTTGGATTATCTCTGAAATTCAGATCTAAGAAGAAAACAAGTTTATGATACTTAAACGATTTTTATTCAGCATAATCATCACAATTTTTGAGTTTTTTAAAGTGCAAATGAAATCACCAGAAGCAAAAAGCTATTGTTCAGCTACAGAGGAACTACATAGTGGTCACATGACTTTAACATCGCCACCTTAATGTGTTTAGCTTCTGCTTTAATTCAGCGTGGCAACTTTTCTGCTAAACTCTCTCCTCTTAGCTTGACCTGATCTAACAAGCAATCATGGCTGTGTCCGTTGCCTGTCTCACACCCTTTTTTCGGATATTATGTCTTTTATTCATTTTTCACGTGATGCAGTCTAACATCCCAGACAAACACTGTCGTCTTATTGAGCCACTTGCAAGCAACTGCCTTTTTAAGACATGGTACAAATATCTTTAGCTTTAAAAAACTAATAAGTCGCTCCAGCTGGCTCCTCCTCTGATGGACCACGTTTCACCGTAGCTTCACCCTGAGAGTTGATGGGATTGATTCCTCATGTACATTTCTTATGAAACTCTGGCTGTTTCAATCATATTTGAGAGACTGTCATTGATTCACTGCAACTCTAAGGTGAAAATGTGCTACATGGCCCGACTGTTTATATTGTAGCATATAAAAGTCACCATGGACACGTTAAAACTTGATTTTTATCGGAGGATGACTTTAACTTACATGGTGAAGGTGATGACTGAGATCTTGACTGGCTTAGTCCCATTGCTGAAGAATAAAAGTTAAATAGTTAATAATAGTTTATTCATATTTAAATAAAATCTTCAATGTGTGCCTCATGATGAAATATCTGGAAACTTAGTTTGAAATAATGTAGAACACTTGAGCATATTATAACACTGTAGGCTCATAGTAACTTCCTTCATAAAAGAAATAATTTCAGAAGAGAACCGCACACATCTCACAGGGACAATCAGCGAGCCCCCTGAGCTAAAGTGTAGTGTCTCTGCTGCTATAATGGCTCTTTTTCGAATGATAACAGGATAAAGAGGATTTATGACTGAACAATAGATTAAAGCATAAATGTGCTGTTTTGTTTCCTGCAATGTAAGGGTAATAAAAAAAACATCATGTTTGTGATAATCAAAGATGCTGACCAACTCCCATCTCTGCATCAGCCAGCAGCTGCTCAGGTAAAGTGGTTATTTCTAAATTGGCAGAGATAAAGACATCGCTTTTGGTGAGATTTGCCCATCTCACTGTGTGAACCCCACAGCATCTCCACAGAGACACTTTTCAGCGCAACCTGATTTCTGATAAAAAACTATTAGTACAGAGGAAACAACCTTCCAATTTGACAACTTTGGGAACTGAATAGAATTTTTGAATAGGGTCTGAATTAACTACGTCTTACGAGAGGCCTTGCAGGAGAGTGAACTTTAAAATCTGACGTGAAACGTGTTGAAACGTCTTTTTCTGAACTGTCTTGTCTTGCTTTCTTTGTTTCTGAGGGTAATTCTTGCAGAAGTGCGGTAATCTAGATAAGATAAGATAAACAGATGACTTGTACAGCAACAGTATATAACACCCAGAAAACCTGACATTCAACAGAGAACACTTGTAGAGGTCTTCTCTCCTTGCTGCATGATTACAAGGATCTGATTCATCACACTGCGTTTGTTTTTCTTCTAAGATGTAGCAACTCTCAATTTCAACAAGTAAAATTTCCTTGACACAATGGACTTTGTTATTGCGAGTTTTGCTATCCCTTAATAATGCATTAGGGCCTAATTTATACGGCTATCACGAGATAACAAGCCATTATTCAGTGATGATGAGATAATTTTTTTGTGATCTCAAGATACAAGAAGGAAACAGACAGTAGCTACAATGGCTGCCCCCCCTTTGCCCCGTAGTGGGGCAGCTTGGCACAAATGGACATTCTGCACTAAAGCATTTATCAATCTTTCTCATTAATTTAAAAATATTTGTGCTCACATTTACCATTTAATGTAATATAGACAATAAAATGACTGTGATGTACTGAGGCTGAGAAATTGAAGAGATAGCAAAAAGTGTGACAGATGCCCCGGTATCCTACTACAACCCACCCAATAATCCAAACCAGCCACCACAACCCCCCAATAGTGTCTCTCTCCAGATGATAGCGACTTTATTTTTTGTTTTTTTTTTCAATGAAACATGGACACTTCAAGCTTTCCATTGAGCCCATCGGTGTGTCCAATAGGAGACCCGTGTGCCGTCTCATGATGGGCTAAAAGCCAATAGGAGAGCTCTGTGCGGTAACTTGATCAGCCAAAGATTGTCTATATACATGAAGATGATTGTTCCGTGGCCGTGTATGATCACTACTATCGGCGGTATCATCTGTAAATCCTAAAAAATAATGTATAAACAGCCATTTATGCATTTAACACAAGCTGAGAGCAGTAAATGTGCTTGAGATGAAGAAGAACCTGTGTTTAGTGCAGGAAACATGACAAAAAATGTCTGTAGCTCATGTAAATGTCTGGGCTGTGTAGTGGCTCTGCCTTGCTTCACACACACACACACACACACACACTGTTTTCATGACACACATACCAGGCCAGTGCATTTCTGCAAATAATGTAAATAATATATTTTACATCGTAGTTAGAGCCTTGATCATTTTCCCCCTGATCCCTAAGCCCTTAAAGAACAGCTGTAGAACATTTAAAAAGAAATTCATAATGATTTTCTGTGTGTTTCCATAAATATGTGTGAAATAAATTTTCCGTTTTTTTATTTCCCTTTCTATATCTGGTCATATGACTTTTTCTATATTCATATGACACCACCACAGCATGAATATTCTGAGAGCCCAGGTTGTTCTAAAAAAAGGAGGTAAAATACTTGATTGTACCTCACAGGGCTGAGGTGTAACAAGCATTCTTACACAAGGAGACCAGGCGAGAGGAAAATAGAAGAATATGCCATAGTTAATAGGGTTGGTGTTTAATCCAAAGCTTTACCCTCCCCCCAAAGTTTATGTTTTGTTTTATATAAGATCAGTGAAGGTGAAAAAAACAAGTTACCGCTTTCAAGATGATTTGAAATTATAATGAGTAACTATTTGGTGTATTGTTTTAATGTGTATCAGATCAAAGAAGGTGAAGAGAGACAGGCTGAGAGCAGTGAGAGAGAGGTTTCAGATGAGCAGGTAGGAATGGCACGCTCTGACAAGGCAAACAATTTGAATCACAGGCGGAAATATCAATCCCCCCAGTGTTCAACTCAAAGTTACACTCTTGCCTACTAATGACTAAATAATCTTGCAACAGCAGAAAAGCATTTATTTCAGTGAAAGCTCGAACCAAAATCATCTAAAGACCTGATCTATAATTAGCCACATGTTAAAGAAAATATATATAACTAGTTACCTTATGTTCACACGAGTTTTACTAAAGTAGTATAGAGAACAGACTTTCTGATGTCTATCATACTTGGTGACAAACAAATACATTCTGGAGCCTGCAACAGTTTTTAAACTAGCCTGTCTATGAAAACACATTAAAGGATGAATATAAAATAAACTTTGTACCTGTGCTGCTCTTGTTCTGGACTGGAACACAGTGAAAGACTGAATATGGGACTGGTCAAAGTGCAGTAATTTTTAACCAGAGATGCCACTGCCGCTTTCACTTTTGTTTTCGACAGGAAAGTCTCTCTCTCTGTGAACAAAGTTTAAAGCAGGAGGCATGTCTCTCCTCTGTCTTTTGAACAAAACATGTAGTGAATGTCATGTTGCAGTTTATGTTTTATTCCATCATATTTTATTTTCTGCATTTAATTTCTGCACTCTTGAATGTGTCATGTCTTAAATTCTCTTTTTTACTTGAGTGTGTTTTCTAAGACATATTGTGTGAGCTTTGTTGGATGGAGCCTGAGAGTTAATGATTTCATTGACCCTGTTTCACTGTTACTGTTTAACACTTATGACAATGTAGACATAAATATTACAATACAAATTATGGACTCCAGAACAACAAAAATATTAGTTTCTCCATCTCTTTCTCTATCCTTCTCCCCCTCTTCACCAACTCACCACCTTTTTCTTGGATCAAGACAAACTCTGTAGGCTATGTTAAATGGCTTGGGACAACTTTGTCATTCGGTGCTATATAAATAAAACTGACTTGACTTGAAAGTGTCTAACTGTTTACCCAAAGGAAGAACCATTACAGCACTGTTTGCTGCATGTTTCATGAGAACAGGAGTGCCTACTGAACTGCTCCCTCCTTCAGTGTTTTTCACTGCAGTTTAATCGCGTGATTTCTTTGAAGGGTCTTCTCCTCCTCTCACAGGGAGGGGGAAACACATCCCCAGAAAATAACAGCACGCTGCCCTCTGCTGGTGCTGTGGTGAAACATTCTGCTCTGGTTTGCCACATTAAACAAAATTCACTGTCAGTAAATCTGATCTGATGGACTTTACAACTGATCACGGATTAAGAAGTCAAGTTTGATTTAACACTTTGCAACATTTGCTGAAAAAACAAACATTAAAGGTTTGAATGCAGTAAAGTCCTGTGAAGGTTTCTGTGGGACCCTTAGAGTCAAACCTGTGAACTGAATGTTGTTTACATGTTTCATCATGTGTTTTATTGACTATTTGTGAGCAATGTGTTGACTGTATTTGTTCCTCTTGTCCAGTAAATAAACAAACAGCCTTTGTCTGCAGGCCTTTATTGTATCCTGAGAGCAACAGCAAAAAAGAAATTAACTGAAGGCAATAAAAATATTTGCTTCAACTTGAAAATAAAATATCCACGCTGCAGCAGTGAGTCTCTAAACTCTGAAAAAAAAATCTATCTACTGTGTGACTGTGATCTGAACAGATAAATCCTGAAGCTCTGGTGGTGTTGAGCATTGAGGCTGCAGGTCAGCATGAACAGGAAGTGAGCACCCGAGTACAAATGAAAGCAGCAGCAAAGCTGAGTCAGGTTGAGTCCAGTATTTCCATTTTAAGTGCTGAACACTCCCAAGGGATGAATGTTAGATCAGACTGGTACAAAATCAAACCAAAAGAGACTGACTGGAAACGATGAAAGAAAAGATAAAGATGAAAATTGGATTTTTCCAGTTTTTCCAGGCCATTTTGGCACGAGACTCCAGCAGTGTGAACCCCAAATGTCAATTAAAATGTTCAATGTGTAATCATGACTCTTAAAAATGAGGAAGATCAACACTGTACTGAAGCTCGAACAAGGAGATTTATTGTTCCCGCACCTGCTTACATCTGGAGAAACATTACATGCAACACACAGTTGGTCTCACAGGCAATCATACCAAAGTTTCCACAAAGCTGATTGGTATCAAACAAAAGTGTAGCTAGAGTTGGACAGCAGCGCAATAATGGCATCCTGAGAAACATTCAGGGAACAAATAAATTTACACATCAGATTTCTCAATAACAAGGAACAAGTCAACCTCAGCTTTACAAAACAGGTCAGTGGCAGTACACCACCTTGGGTTTTTAAATAGTATCTGCACACAATCATTAACAATTGTCCCCTCCTAAGAGTGCATGGCATGGAGGACATATATACTACTTGTTTTTGGTTTGTTTGTTTTTGATCTGTTCATAAAGCATTTTTAGCTTTTTTGTTTTTGTTATGTTTTCAGAATAAAGAGGCAAAAAATCTGGAGCAATGCATTAAGGATTGGGGGAGGGTGTGACACATGGATCCTTAATGGACCAAAAACATGGTCAAGAGGAGGATGAGGGTTGTAAAGTTTGTGTATACTTGCCTTTTCAAACTTCAACCACAAGGGGGCAGTATAAAGAGGGGTACAATATGCTTTAAAAAGCCTTAACTTGATTAGTCGGGCTTTATAAATGGTGAATAATGTTACCTTAAGCAGTTTACTTTAGGATGAGGTAACATTAGCTAACACATGTTAATCTATGGGACCCTCTGTTAACTTTTCACTTATCCAAGCACATGGCTTACACCCAGGCCCAGAGTGGCTAATCTGGAGTATCGAGAAGATTCCCGGTGGGCCGGGCTAATATTTGGGCCGCAAGGGCCGGTCAACAGTTACCCTGTCGAGCTACACTCACTGTCTTGTCTGTGTGGTCGCTATTTGTTGCACGCTCACGGCAAGACACAGCTCGAGCTGTCAGTTGGAACATCCAAACTCTTGAGGGGGGCGCCACTGTCTGTCACACCCTCATCCCATTGCCTTATACAAGTGAGTGACCATGATCCCCCGCCCCTATCAAATGGTTGATCCCAGGCCAAGTTTGGTCCCCCTGCTAGCAGACATCCGATTTTACGGTGATGACAGGAAAAACAAAATATGGACAGAGACAGAAAAAGAAAAGTGGGATCTGATAAAGCCAGAATAAAGAAGAAAAAAAAATTGGTCGAGGATGCGGCCAAAGGTGCAGAGTAGATGGACATTTTAGTTAAGAAGCAACAACCACGCAGCCAGCTGAGAGTGACAGTAAACAGCAAATGGCCAGTGGTGGTGATAATGACACAGGTAATGCTCATTATGCTGGATAACTTCAGGTTATGTATGTGAATAGGAACCATATTTATTTGTGTACACACTCATGCAAATATATGTGTGTTTGGATGCATTGTGGTTTATAGACTACAAGTACATGGGCTATCTTGTATTATTATTATTATTATTATTATTATTATTATTAATTCTCGCTTTATCTGAAACTCATATTGTATTTTGTCTTACTGTCCTATTTTTCACAAAAAGCTGCTGCAAATGAGCAAAACATTTGCTATAAACACTCCGATACATCAGAGAGATGTTCTCAGATGGTCTGTCTACTGTATTTGTCAATATTAAACAAACCATAGATAATTAGATAAATAAAATAGTACAACTAAATAAATAAGATGATCAAAATATTAACATCCAGAAATACTGGGCACGCACGCACACTGTGGGCTGCTGCCCATGAAACTCCCGGGCTGAAAGTGTGTCCCACTCCGGCCCTGACCTCACTTCATTGGTGAAAAACTCCCACTGGTCCTCACTGAGGTACAAGCACAAGAACACACACACACATGCTGTAGCTTTAAGAGGAAAGTCCCTACATCACAGATTTTTCAGAAATTTTTGAGAAAGATTTAAAGCCAGAAATAAAGTTTTCGGTGACAGTATCCAGATTAAGTTTTGGCTTGTCTAAAACTGAACTTTTAAATTTGACTTACATTGTTCTCATTCTTAAAATATCATGTTGTGAAACTGGTGAAGAATCCATTCAACACTTGTCACTGAAATGCTGCGATCCCATGGTACTGCATTTAGAGCAACATACAGTTTTTTATTTATCAGAGGTGGTTACTAGCACTGTCTTTTAAGAGACAAACCCTATTAACTGGTACACCGGTGAGCCGCATGCTGGACTGAGCCAAAGTCCTTCTAGGCAAGTAGAACCACCCTGTGGCCATCTTGGCAATGCCCCTGGCCAGTTATTTTGGGCTATTAAGACCAGGCATCTGTCTCAATGAATGGACCTTTAATATCACTGGACATTCAAAGTGTAAAACTGTCGCAAAATAAGCTTCAAAACACCTTTTTTTCCCCCATGTTGTACTTCTTTTATGCATATGCAAGGTTTCACGAGTCGCAACACCAACATTTTCATGACTTAATCCAGAGCCAACATGTTTGTTGGAAGTTTCCTGGTTTAACTGGTCCAACTCGCTCTCTGTCACTCATTACAACACATTAAAGAACAGAGAAAGAAAGAGCTTAGATGTTACAATATAGCAAAGTTTTAGCTTTAGCATTAGCTTCAGAACAGAAATAACACAGGCAAAGCAATCGGCAGTATTTCAGCACTGCACTAATTCCTTAAACAACTTCGTGAATGTTATTGGTTTTTGTTTAAGCTTTAAGCTTTCCCACTTCACTTGTGGTTAACAAATTACACAACAGCTACTAACAGCATCACTGTGCTAAGAAAAAAAGAGAAACAGCTTTAATATAATAAAAAACGGGTAAAATGTTATATTTTTCTTCTCTAAGACTTGGACATGCACATTACCCCACAATTAACTGGCTATAAGATGCATCAAGGTTGTGCCACTGTGATCTAGCAGGGTGCTGGCTGGCGAGAGCAGGGTGCTAATTTTCCCCGCGCTAAGAGCTGTAATTATGCAGACGCTGCTGGAGCCTGCGAGGCGCTAACAGCCTCCCGTTCCAAAGCAACAGTCCCAACCTTTTATGAGCTCCTCAGCTGGTTCACAGACTAATGAAACCGTACGATTCGCCCGGGCTAGCACGCCCCTCCGCAACTGCAGCTTGGGGATGATGGTGTCATTATTTGGTGAAGAGGCCTTGTGACTGCCATTGTGCCGTGTGAAGCACAACAGTGTGGAACATCTGTAGAGCGCGAGGACAGGGAGGGAGAGAGAGGAGCACTTGACCTCCTCGCTGGCCTTTTCCTCCACCTCTCTCTCTCTGTCTCTCAATGCAAATCGCATCTCTCGCTGTAAGGGGAGAGCTCTCCTCTCAGCCTCGCTCTGAAGGCCTGCAGCAGCGAGTCTGCGCCCAGAAATGCAGACATGGATTCACATTGTCATGAGAAACTAATTGGGGAGAAGTTCCGGAAAAAATAAGACTGATATTAACGCAATTTGACCCGAGGAAATGAAATGATTTTCTAAATATGGACTCTGGAGCCAGTCTGCAGCTTTTTGTTTCTTTTGTCTTTAAGGTCTTTTCAGTCCACTTGTTTAATGGATGTTTTGTAAATTTGCACATCATTCTCACATAAGTGGAAACAACAAATTTAAAAGAAAATGCACAAAAATGTAAAAAGTTGGTGTATCAGTAAAACGGAGGGGAAATACTTGACATAATGGCATAAATGAACAGTGTGACTTTAACATCCAATGCAGAGAACGTGCCCCGTAAGCAGTTACCTTTATGATAATTTTGACTTTATTTAGATTACCCCCCCAAAAAAGCCCTTAAAATTGTCTTACAACCTTTAGTAGGATGATGCTGATGATGTTTAAAGTGAAAATGGGCGGTGCCTAATGCCAAAATGGGCGGATTCCATCTAAAATCTCTAATATAAGCTTAAAAATCGACATGGGTTCACTGAAAGTTGCTATATTTATGATTTATTAGAAACCTTTTTACGGAACAGCCTCATAATTGAGAGCAACAAGTAAGAGAGGAGAGAGAGAAACATTCACAAACTCAATGACAAGCGATGCATGATTCATTCATTCATTCATTTTCGTGACTGATTATCCTTTTGCAGGGTTGCGGGGGGGCTGGAGTCAATCCCGGCTAACAGTGGGGGTTCAACCCGGACAAGTGGCCAGTTCACGGCAGGGATGACACATAGAGACAAACAGCTACTCACGCTCACATTCACACCTATAGGCAATTTAGAGTTTTTAATTAACCTGCATGTCTTTAGACTGTGGAAAGAAGCTGGAGTACCCGGAGAGAACCCGAGCAGACACGGGAAGAACATGCAAACTCCACACAGAAAGGCCCCGCCCCAGCAGGCATCGAACCCAGGACCCTCTTGCTGTGAGGCAGCAGTGCTAACCACTAAGCCTCCATGCTGCCCCTGTCCCTTTAATTGTGATATGATTTAATTACAGAGTTTGTTTTTTATTTTACATATTTATTTCATTTATTTATATATTTCAGTGTTTAGGGTTAGGGTATTTTTATCTCAAAATTTCTAAAACACCGAGCCAATTAACATGTGGTGTGTGTGTGTGTGTGTGTGTGTTTGGTAACCATGTTTCATATCTAAAGTTTGGTTTCCCACTTCACAATGTTAAATTCTTGGATGATCACAGTGTGGCTCGCTAAATATTCTGAGTTTTCAGGAAATGAAAACCAAAAGCTACACCGATGTAATGAACCATATGGAAATAATGTTACGCAGCAAGATTAAGACTTGGCATCAATCCTCCAGGTCATCATGCCTGTATTTTCATTTTATCTAATGACTGCTCAGCCGCACACAGACTGTTGCTTGTCCTGATGGCGGCTTTGTGAAGCTGAGGTTTACAACACATAGCGCACAGTTGATGCTGTTTGCAAGGCTTTTATGTGGGCACCCACACCGTGTGTTATTTTTTAAAATTTCTGACTTTGCATCGGGGCAGACGAACAAGACTGTGTGTTGTGAATGTCATCTGTGCCTGGATAATGCTCTGTTTGTACTGCAGCTTCGCACATGGCGAGACATACACTAACATGTGAGTTCATTCATGATCCATGCCCTCAGAGAAAAATACTTGCATGCAATAATAAATTTAAATGTTTATTGTGAGTTTGCATGCAGGAATTTTGTTTCCTCACTTTGTCTCTCCTTCTCTCCCTCTCTCTCACACACACACATACACACAAACACACACACACACCATTTCCCTGTGCTCTGCACTGGTTAGGAATGTTGTGTTTACATAGCTGGAGCTGGCCCAGATCAGTAATTTAGTCTCTCAGGTGTCTGCTGTGTGTCACTGACAGTTATTTTATCGGCCCTAGTGTGACTCGTACTCCAGCAAACGCTGCTGCACCTTGCCTAAAACTCCTCTGTGTGCTGGATTTATTAGAAGGACGATGGCCCAGAGACTCTTGGAAAGTTTAGCACAATCACTGAAATGCACTTCAGAATGAATGTCATTTAATTTTGCAAGAAACCTTGAGGAGAAGTTGTGGGCTGTGTTTAATAAAGCAATGAGTTTTTTACCTTGTCTTCTGTTAGCTTGCCTAGAACATTGCCACTTTGATGAATGCTTATCTTTAGCATTCATACTCTAACTGTCTCAGCCTAATACTAATCCACCTGACATATGTCAGTGCAGGAGATAAGATTGGGTCTTATTATACAACTGGGACTAGCACAAAACAAAAAGGAGGACCACACTGATTGTTAAACAGAATTCATCTTTCTGTCTTTTTGTGGAACTGAACCTCCTCAGCTTAGCCGACCGCATCATTGTAAAAGCAAATAGCAACATCAGCTCGTCTTTTTATGTGATATCTCCACTGCCTGTTCCTTTTACTGTTGATATATTGCGCCAATCTGTTTATAGCTCAATGAGAATCACCTATTTTCTTAAAAACTCATCGGTGCAAATAGGCTCAAGATTGCTGCCGAACGCAGATGTCCCTTCGTGACCTGAAGCTGTACTGGGCTCCAGAGCTCATAAATTAGACGAGAAATCTAATTTCCCTGTGGGGCTTTTAGGATCTGAGTGCTCACAGACACACTGTTTCTTTTCAGGGGCTGCTGATTTCTATTCTTCTTGATGTAAATGGGCTGATAAACGGACATTTGGAACTGGAGTGTGGCCTACTTGCTTGCTGAGTCACCGTGGACATGTAGTACTCTTCCTGTCACACTGACTTTTTTTTTTTTTTTTTTAAAGCGGTGCACATGACAGTCCTGTTTGGATTTTCCCCCTCAGTCTCTAAAGGGGGAGTTTGTAGCGGGCATTGAAGTGTGTTGGTCCCAAGACTCCTGAAGGTCACAGAAAGCACCACGCACTTTGAACAATGTTATCACAGAAAACAGCTGGAATGCTGGAGTGGCTTTGACTGTGTCATATGTTACTGAGCTCTGCTGTTGAATTCTTGTTTGTTGATAGTATTTTTTTGGTATTCAGCTTCCTTTGAGATCCGCTTTTACCATTTGACTTCTTTTAGGGCCTGACTGATGGGGGATTTTTGGGGCTGATGCCAATGCCAATAATTAGGAGTGAGAAAACTTTGATATCCGATATATATCGGCTGATATTGTACATATATAATATCTACTGAATGTGGTAATTGAGTACTTGTGTCAAAGACATGAACTGGAGGCAGGATATCTCACATCTTAAACTTTATTTCAAACATCAGCGCACTGAACAGTAAACACTTCACTTTGAGTTGTTAAATAAGGAGCTGCAAACTACATAATTACACCATTTTAAATCACTAGTCCAAGCTTTTTTTCCAGCCCTAGAAACAGTTTTAATATCTGCACATATTGAGGAACCATATGGTGATACTGACATATCTGTGATGGCCAAATATCTGCCAGCCGATAGTTGGGCCCTACATTGTTACTCCTCTGTGTCGTGTCATTGCTTTGCCTGTGTCCTGACGACCTTTGTCTCTGTTGATGCTTAGAGGTGCTCTTGACATTTCCCGCTCTGTTGGGTGACGTGTCCTACACGTTTGGCAGAGGTGCATTTCATTGTCAGTGTTCAAATACAAACAAGCCAGTCAGATACACGTTGATTAAAAACCTGCCAACTGGTGACTCAGCTAATCACAGGGTCATCGTCTGAAACTGTATACATGCCATTTGTATGTTTGAAGACAGTGAAATGAGCTGAGTCATAGATTTGTTTGATTTGGTATTCCCCTCCTTCTATAAATAAACCGATGAATCTCATTGGTCAGTAGGTGTTCATTGATTCCTGCACTGCCACTGTGAAATTATCGTTGTTAAGTACACTCTCTGACATCAAGCAGGTTAAGATCCTTTCGTGATATTGATATTTGGGAGGTAGGCGATGAAGGGGAGAGACTGAGGTGTAAACAGCAATTTGTGACACAAATCTGCTTGGATGTGTTGTGCATATTTTTTTAAATATATTTTTTAAACTTGTATCTTATTTTAAACTGAGGATATACATGATCTCTGATGTCCATCATATTAAAAGTAAAGTAAGCATAAATCAGCTTAAATATCATTGAAAAATATTCTAAAAATTCTGAAAAAAGGAGCTGCTCTGAGCTGATTCAACATAATTTTAATGGTATCACTTTGCCACAGTGTAAAAAAAAAAGGCTAAAAATAAACTCATGTTGTGGTCACTTTGGCACTTTCAACAAACTCCATGGCGATATTGTTTTTGCGTTCCCAAGTATCAGACTTGTATGTACTTGCACCATGGTTATCCCCTAATTCTCAAGTCAATTCTTCACATTCTTTACGTTGTGTTTTCAATATTGTTTTACTTTACTAAAACTCAGAGTCTGAATCTACAGTATATTTATACACCTGATGCATTGATGCTCTTCTCTGTCCACATATACATTTATTTACTGTGTTTTTACCCCCTCTTCAAATTTCTAGAAGACTCTAAGCGTTAAAACGATTTAAGATAGTAAATAGTACGCTACAGTGAGAAGACTCCGCCCGTGCTGCCAGTGAGTCTTGTTTATCAGCTCCATGCGGCTCCAGCCGGTTCATTGTCCTTTTGTCAGGAATGGTTGGAATCCTACACAGCCAGTCGGGGCTGTTTGGCTGTTTATCATCGCAACGTCTCTGGTTTGCTGTCAGCACAGGAACATGCCAGTGTCAGGCATTCTTCATGTCATTCACAGCAGAAGTGGCACATTTAGAAAAATGAATGAACAGAGAAGTGGGAGACATTGGGGTTTGAGTTTAGTTGTCTTGAAACTGATGCATTGTTGCAGCTAATAGAGCACATAGATGTGCTCTGAGGGACAAACCAGCTTTTCCTGATTCGGATTTCCTGATTTGGATTTAAAGTAATAACTGTGGATTCAATTTGTTATCAAGTTTCTGAATCAGTTGTCAATCAGTTAACGATTAATCACCTTCGACAGCAGTCATCATCAAAAAGTCCTTCATGTTCTGATGTGTGTACTGACACATCAGTTCCCATCACTGATCCCGTCTGACAGGTTGGAGTGAAACTGCAGCATACCTCTGCTGCACCTGTCAGCAGGTGTACTGGGCGGTGCTTAGAGGCAGAACGCATCACAAGGGTGGAATGAAGATTACAGATCAGGAGCTGCTGTGCTTCCTGAAAACGTGACCACGCCTGCATACGGCCCTGTTTTTACTGCAAATTCCCCTCGGGACGCTCAGAGTTCTCTGGTCCTGATATTTAAATAGTCTTTCTCAGTCACTCGGGTTCACCGTCGATGACACTTAAAAGAGATTTTTTTTTTCTCCAAGCAGTTTGGGACGATTTTGTCTTTGCCTTGGTTAAATGCCACACTTGAGCGCTCTCCTTCCCTTCACCCTCATCCCCTCTCTCTATCTGCAGAGTGTAAACATGACGTCTGAGGTGATTGGTGTCAGGTGACCTTTTCGGTTGTCACGGCAACGGGGTCCTAAATCCCGAGGCGCCGGTCATCTCCAGGGGCTTGGCTGATTACTAAATAAAGTCTTTCCCCTCCACACACACACACACACACACACACATGCACGCACGCACACACACACAGAGACACGCACACACAGACTTGGAAAGCAGTAGATAAACAGTGGTGGGGAGAGGAGAAGCATTCAGTCTCATGATGTTGCAGGCAGATAACTTTGTTTAGCTGTCTGAGTGCGGGCAGACCACATTCCTGATGTCTCTGTGCACACACACAGAGGTACAACACCATTGTTGTCCACATCTGGTTGGAACTGGATACTTGTGGTATTTTGTAAAAGGTGGACATTATATCTACAGTTATTGAAATCTTTTCATTTGTAGGTTCACAGTACAGTGCCTTACTGTGAAGGCATGCGGGAGGTTAAATCCGTGTAGCTGTCTTATTTAGGCAATTTGTCAATACTCAAAATACGATCAGTTGTTTAGAATCACTTAGTAGAGCTCTTTAGATATGGAAATCCCACCATAACCATAACTGCAGCTATTTGTTAACTGATTTACTGTCAGTGTCCATGCAAAAATAACAAACACTCAATTGTTCAGGTTCTCAAATGTCAGAACTCTTCCATTTCTGCATCATAATAATTTTATATTTTGGTCGTCACACTGTTGGTCAGACAAAACGAGTCATTTGCACCAAGTTTAAAATTATTTGGGTCTTTCTGCTGCATGACATCCCTGTTTTCCAGTGGAGAAATGTTTTTTTTTCCCATTTTTTTTTTTTAACATACCATGTGTGTTTAACATATAGATTTAGCTGAGTTTACTTTAAAGTGTTGAAGGGCAGCAAAGAATCATGGGAGAGTAGCTATAATGTTTCCACAGTAAAATTGTTGCTGGCAAAGTAGTTATATTTGAATGCATTTTCAAACAAATGATGTCATTGCTCTGCTCCCCATTGTAAAAAGAGAGCAGAGGAAAAATGTGTTGCTTTGTTCTCTAAGTACCCAGACTCTTGACCACAGGGCTTGCATGTGTGCGTGTGTGCGTGTGTGTGTGTGTGTGCGTGCGTGCGTGCATGCTGGCTGGCATACATGCTTGTGTGTGGTCTAAATACAGCTCTTTTCTGTTGCCCAAATCACTGTGTGCCAAAAGGCCCAAGCAAGGTCATAAAAGTGACTTTGTTTTGCTGGTCTAAACATAGAGTGACTCTATATTTTGATACCATTTTCTACAGGCAGTTGTGTCTTTGTTGCATGTGATTCAGCAGTGGATCTGTATGCAGCAGCTCCTGTTTGTTGCTCATTAAATGTCAACCGGGGCAACACAATTGTTATCAACATGTCCCTTTGTCGCAATGTCACTGCCGTCAATGAGCAATTTTTATTTTGCTTCATATTCAGCCATGGTAGTTGACTCGATGGACCTATTTGTAGATTTCCCTTCTGTTGGGCAGTCATAGTTCATAGTGTCAGTGATCTCTGCAAGTTAGTTATGTGAAGCTGTAGGAGGTTGAGCGCTGTGCTCCTCAATGTGGCCCAGTAGATGAGGGAGAAATGGCCCATCCAAGCTGTGATCCTGGCTTAACCTCCACTCTCTCTTTTTGGCAGCTAGAAGACACACACAGACACACGCACGCACGTACACACACACACACATCAACCCCACTACATATGTCCCATCTGCTTGACACTCAGATGAATTAGAGCAGACACAGGAAGACAGGCTCGATGTGAGTTTTCTGTTTTTTTATATGTGTGTGTGTGTGTGTACCTGCTCATCTGGTCTGTTTCTCTTACTTGTTTCTGCCCTGCTAAGTGCCAGCTGCACAGAGAGGTATTTCAGTCTACCTGACTGTAGAGAAAAAAGCGCTCAGCATCAGATCCCAGGTCAACCAGCCATCATAACTATTTATAGTGAAATGAATGACAGGCAGAGGACGATGTAGGTCTGAAGTATCGTGGGAGTCTCTTCATGTTCACCTGACATACTGTGTAGCATCCTGTATAACATTAGTATTTTGCCAACCTTTTTTTTTTATCCCACCCTTGTATCTTAAATGGTCTAGAGAGATGCAGAGATGTATTATCAGCTTTAAACTTTACCATGCATGATTATTATTCTAAAATCTGTCCACATTTGTT
>JAQFJA010000012.1:23392842-23406045 GCA_029874485.1 Naso brachycentron | reverse complement strand
TTAATGACATTTAGATTGCAAACAGCAGTGTTATAATGGGGGTGGGGGGGTGGGGGGTAGTAACTTTTAATCTGTTTTCATCCTGCACTGCAATGCACTGAGTATACTCCATATGCAGGTAATGTTACATTTTTATACTTATATGATAGGGATGCACGATATTATTGACATGATCTCGAAATTGGCAGGCATGAAAATTTCTGCCAATATGTATGGCTAATGTATCAGCTGTAAATATCAGGGAACGACCCTGCAAACCTGTCATTTAATCAGGAAAATTAATTTTAATTTGAAAGTATAAGCTAAATTAAAAAGGGGCACATTTTTATTTTATGCACTACAGAGCTCACTGTCTGTCACCAGGTCATCACAGTGCTGTTTGTAACTCAAAATGGCAGATGAAGCTTGTTTTTTACCATTAGATATACATTTTGCATTTATGTACATGAAATTCATAGAATTTATTTCGAGTTGCTGAATTGCTGAATGTCTATATTTAAAAAAAAAAAAATGTACCATTTATGGTAGAATCAGATGTCGTTCATCTTGTTTTCTGTCTGTTGAAAAAACAATAGACCATCACAATAGGAGTAACATATAATTCTAGTAAATGAGAGACTTGGTGATCTTTACATTGACAAAAAAGTGTGTATATCGGTATTGGCTTAAATGAGTTTGGAAATATCGGATATTGGCAAAAATCCAATATTGTGCGTTCCTAATACAAGATATATTTATGAGGTCTGTCTTGTGTCATAGGAACCAGAAAAAAAACAAGGAGAGATGACCTCATTTACCTCTGGGGATCTCTCTTTCTGCTTTACTGGCTGAACAGAATATGTGGTGGGTCATAAAACCGGGCATGTATGGTTTCTTCCAGCTGCCGTGGTTAGCTTAACTTTGCCTTATGGAGCCAAACGAGCCCTAAACCAAGCTCCTTCTCTCCTGTCCCCTGAGACTCATTCCGCCGTTCAAACTGAAATCAATCCTCTTCCCTGTCGCTCTGCACCCCTCCTCCTTCCCTCATCTCCCCTCATTCTCTGTCTCTGTGCAATCACCTCCTCCTGTCCTCCATCCTTTCCCCCAGGCCCATATTGCTAGGAATCCAATTACATCACTAGCGGGTAAACTGAGTCTAATTTCACCACTGTTCTCCAGCTTCAACCTTTCCTTCTTAAACTCCCCCCTCTGTTATTTCTTCTTCCTACTTCTTCTCCTGGGGGCCAAAGGAAAATCCCACAACCTCTTGGGCATTTGCTGGCGTCTCACTCTGTCCTGAGTCAGTGTCACCTCGTGGCCCCTCCTCTGTGGGCCCTGGGTGGCTGGCGTTCTTTGCATTCCCACACTAAACAGCATCTGTGTTGACACTGTTCTAGTGGTGGTGTCACGTTTTTCTGACACACAGTAGGTGAAGCATGAATGAGGGAAACGGCCAAAGCAAAGCCATGGATGAATGGATGATGGTAGTGGTGAAACTGGACGTGGAGGTTGAACCACTTGACAGTGTGTTGTTTTTATTGATCTTATTTTTTCAGGAACATGCTGACATGTTCAGAGACTTCAGTCCATTTGACTTGCATGTTTCTGAACTAAAACAGAAAAGAAGAAAATGATATGTTTTTAAAAGTGAGTTATTGAAGGGGGCGGGGCCAAAGTGTAGGGACGGGGCAAGCCATCCCCAAAGAAAGTGTGTGTGTGTCTGTGTTTCTACAAAGTTTGGCCATGTGATTTGATTCTGTTTAGAGGGTATGTGCCTTTTTGTTACAGGCCACTCCCCCTGCCACGCCCCCTTTCGCTACTTGGCCTGAACAATTAATCAGCTGTCTTTTGGCTCATGACAAACCTTTCCACTAAATCTTGTGCAAGTCTGTGAATCTATTTGGAAGTTAGGCAGTTTTTTGCAATAGGCCGCTCTCATCACCACGCCCCCTTTTAGCCAGTTAGCATGTTCACAAACACACACCTTCACACATACACACACTTTACTAGTGTGTGTATGTGTAAAAAAAAAAATTGATTCTTAGATACATTGTGGTATGGATGTGGATGATTCTGAATGGTTCCAGAAATTTCCAATAATCGATAATCAAAATTTTAAATATTGTAAAATAGACAGAATGAAGGCGGGAAAGAGAAGTGCAGCGCTGCTCCTGGACGGTTTTTCTGGGAGCACATAAGAAAACAAGGAAGAAACATGGCTGACCGCGGAACCGGACCAGCACCGAGTAGATTACAAGCTAGCATTTGGAAGCACTTTTGCCTCTACAAAGTTTGTGGGGAAAGTGAACTGGACAAGAGCCACATAATACGTTAGCTGTGTCACACTAAGATAAAATTAAGATGCATTAATTCCAGACGTATCTTGATGCATCGCTAATTGTTTTGTAATTTAATCGTAGGCCCCTGAATGGTAATCCAATCGAGTCGTGAGGTGCCTAGAGATTCCCACCCCCACACTTGACCTCCATGCCGAATTTCAGCCTCTTAGGGTGAAAACTGTGGCTGCCAGAGAGTGGGAAATTATCATGGACTGACAGAGCGACTTGTAGAGCTGCTGGTCGCAGCTAAAATTTAAGATTGGAGTTATTTGCAGTGTTTGTGGAATTTACAGAGACATAATTGGTGCTATAAATTCACTTAACTTCAACTTAGGAGAAGCACCAGAGTTGTAATACGTTTTGTATTTGACAGCAGTAATGGAGAGCTGGATGGGGTGTTTTATAGTCAATGTTTGGGTCTTTGCGAGTGTGTGTGTTCGTCAGACATCACTTGCTGAGTCATTAAGCTGTCGGGATCCTCCAGCAGAAGGCAACAGATATTACCTCCATATTTCATGTCAGGGAGAAAGGCAGTGTCCCGCCGGTCTTACGGTCTAATCAGCCCAAAGTGGACTGTGCCAGTAATCAGCAGCCACAAATTAAACCTCATTTCCTGTTTGGGGATGAGCTGTGTTGTTGTTTTTGTTGTTGTTGTTGTTGCAGTCTTCTTCCCAAAATACTTGTTGCCTCTCATTCTGCTGCGTGTTGTGTAGGTTGTGACAGTATGCTAATAATGGATAGGAGTGGCAGCACAGAGCAAAGACTGTCAGACTGGATTTTCTTTGCACAGGGTGAGAGATTGTGTGTATATGTGGGCTGCTGACGTGATTTCACCTACTCAGGTGTGCATAAGGAAAACCTTGACAAATGATAACGTACTTAAGGTGCATTTCTGGGTTTATATAATTCTTGTTTTTGTATTTTTCTTACAGTATGTGTAGCTAAAAGGCTAAAAAAGTTTTATACACACAAGCATCAGCCAGCAGTTTCAGTACAGATATCCATTCTGACAGTAGACAGAGCTGCTTTTTTATGTTAAAAAAAAAAGTGGTCCCTTAACTCTATTCCAGCAACATTTTGCAGGAGCGTTGTGCCTCTTATGTGCATATCTGTCTGAAACTGCACTTAAAATTTTGTTCATACTGTGCATAATGAGATGGAAACAAATTTTGCCAAATAGTCCTGCCAAAATGGGCACAGACTGAAGCTCCTCTCTCTGTGGATATTATACAAAACACCACGGGACACCATGAAAAGAAAGATGTGCTGCAGGCTCTTCTGTCTTGATGCAGAGCTGTCAAACACTGAAATTGGATTGGCTTCATTGATTTTAATATTGGCCTACTTTTTGATTAGCTGTATTATGGGGAAAGCTAATATGAAGGGACTATAGGAAGGGATTTGCTAGAGTTCAAGAGCAAAGGCTAATTTTATTATTTTTATCAACTTTATTACGAGTTACGGACAGACACAACAGGAGGCATCCTGGTACAAGAAAGGATTTGTTAACAGCCTTGGTGCTACCAGGGGTCCTGTTTTAACAGAGCACCAAATTTAGCATCGTACTTCTGTAACATTGCCAAACTCACAGTGAACAGATTAAATCTGAATCAAAATTAATGCAGTGGCACCAGAGTTGCAGTCTTATTTATACCATGCATTCATCTTCCTTGTCAAAAGCTGAAGTCTGCAATACTCACATTGCAACCTGTCAACAGTTTAGTGTGAGATTCAGGTGTGTTATACTAGAAGTGACTAATTTCTTTCTAGATAAGGAAAGAGTAGACATGGCTTGTGACAGGTAACGTGGTTACACAACAAAGTTCAGCATGATCACAATAACATTTCTGGAGCACCGTGAGCATTGCAGATTGATGGCATACAGCAAGAGAGTGTGTGAGGCAGAATATTTGCTGTAATCCCTTTGTTTGTGAGTGTGATCTTGTGTGTTTGTGTGTGTGTCTGTGTGATGGATACACTGCATACTCAGTTGTGTCAGATGCATCTGGAATGACTCCCTCCCCCTGCTTAAAGAGGAGTGTAAACATACTCAAACAATTGCTCCTCTTCATATTTATCTCCTTATTCAGGTTATCTTATCCAACATAGTAATTCTCGTCTAGCGACTTACCTCCAGATAAACACTGATGTTGACATTTGAAATAATTTTATTTTCTAAGCTTTACACCATCAGTTATTCCTCTGTTTTGAATTTGTGGTAAACAAGCTCTTAAAGGCCAGTTGGCAACAACAGAATGACACCTGCTTTAAACTGTAGATACACACATGCACACAAGTTATGTTTCCATGTGAATTGATCATTTCTTCTATTTTATCATGAAGCTCCCCTGTCTGCTGGATCTAGCAGTAGAAAGACATCAAAAATGTCAAAGCCCTCAAACTCATGCCAGTCATTGCAAGGGAATAAACTTTCTCGAATCAGCAGACAGGTAGAAAAATACACTCCTGCTTCATATCTCAACTTTGAGTTCTGGCTCTGTAAACTCAGAGCATGGCAGACTGAGCACCATGACTGGCACAGCCTTTCATAAAGCTCCTGAGCCCCTTAGGCAGCATGCTAATGTAAACGCCGTGCTCTGCAAACCCTGTTTTAATCACAGCCATATGCCTTGCATTCCTCCCCCCCCCCCACAGGACCTGGACCCTGGTTCTGCCTACAGTCAGCCAGTAATACGACAGCCACTCTGTTAGCGAGCTTGTTGATTTGCTCGGCTGAAACACCTCATACGAGCCGACCATCGCATTTCAAATATTATATTTCAGTCGAGTTCATATCACACCTGAGGAGACAGGAGGCTAGCAGTTGTAAAAGCAAGCTTTTGGGCAGACTGTCAGGACTGTCTGGGAAGCTGCAGGAGAGTGGATGAATAATGCACTCTGCTACTTCATACTGCAGCCGTCGTGCCTTTGAGCAAGAAATTTAACCCTGACATCTCCCCCCGCAGCAGCGGCAGAGAAATGGGCAGAGTTTTGGTGTAAATTTCTGTGCTTTTGGACGTACTTACTGAATGTAGAAACAGACAAATATAGTGGATATTTTCCAAAACCAATTTTGTCTTGACAAATGTGGCTTCCTACGTATTCTGTGTATATAATTTAGTTGTAGTGACGTGTTCAGGAATAAGGCGAACGTGAATTCAGAATTTCTCTAAATGAAGAATGATTATCCCACTCCATTCCTCTGATGTAGGGGGATCAAGAACAATAGTCTGCAGCCACACCAGGAGCTCTGCTGGACTGAGTGGGGCTTTGAGCTAAATGCTAATGTTAGCATGCTATATTACACAGCTAAGATGCTGATGTTTAACAGGAATAGGGTTTACAATTTTTACCACCTTAGTTTAGTAGGTTGGCCTGGTAACATTGCTACTTAGCACTAAAGACAAAGTATAGCTGAGGATGATGGGAATGTTCAGTTACATTTGGATCGGGGCTTACGCTAGAAACATTTAGTGCTGGTCAAAGTGCCCTGGAAGATTTCAGTTTCCCAGACAAATCGGAGAAATTCTGGTCAAATGTTTATTGACATTAAATAAAATATTAGGCAACTTAGATAAAGAGTGACATTATCAAGTCACATAGATTTAGCCTATAATAATCTTTTTTAAAAACATTTAAATAAGAATTCGCGTAACAAAATTTACATGCCAATCCTGCCCGCATTTGGTGTGTGGCCAGTGTTAATTTCCGACCCTATTAGAGGATTTAACTGACATTTTGCCACCGAGATTTGAATATGGTGGACTTTAACAGATTTTCCTGGTCAAAGACTGGTGATTACCAGTTAACAAAATCTCAGATTTGGATTTATTTGGACATCAACTAAGGAACTCAGCAAATTTTGAACTGTCAGTGCCACTAAAGGAAAAATTAGAATTTATCCCCTGTTGAACAAGAATGTCGACATTTGAGCCAAAACATTTTGTATATTGTGGAAATATTTCTCAGAAAAAGTGAAATTTTTTGACTATCTTGTAAGTTGTTCAAGCAAATCAGAAAGATTTACCATCTGGAGACTATTCATGTAATTGTTTTTGAGGTATTTCGGTCTGGTTCAAAGTGGTCGGTTGACTGAAGCTGATCAAAAGTTCCTGAAAATGCTTTCGTAACCAATACAAAGAGCAAAAAAACTGCATCTCTGAAACTACTTATCAATAAGGAACAGTAAATCTTTGATAGCAAGTTGTTAAATGGCCAAAAAGGTTGTTCTTGAAGTATTCTTGCTTTGTAACGTTGCCTTGTATGATTCAAAAAACTTTCTCACTGATCACTGTTGCCTTGAAAAAGCCAAATTTTCTCTGAGCTCCACTTCTGTCTAAGGACTGCTGAGCTAAAGTGAATATCCTCTGTCATTCTGTGTTTGTAGGACTCAAAGCTCTTGATACTAAGCCCTTGTTGACTCACTGATAGTAGGAACAGTGTGTTGCAGTGCTTTATGTGGAACTGATGGGCTGATAAATTGCTGCTCTGTAAAGCCCCATTTCACTGCCTGATTAGTCAGGGAGGTTATTTGAGGACACACCACTGCAGCAGGCAGATGGTGACTTGGTGTGAGTTTGTCTCATTTGATGCTACCTGTGTCTTCTGCATAATCACTCTGCCTACCTCCCGTTCACTCTTTTTTTTTTTTTTTCCTACCCTAGTTTCCCAGTTGGTCTTCTCCTGTCGACTGTTCACTTGCGCTCAATCGCTCATGTCTGTCTGTCTGTCGTTTACCTCCTTGTTTTTTTCACCTGCTTTGTCTTCCGTGGCTGTGATTGATTGCTTTTACTGGGTGAATAGCTTTGCATTCATCATCCATGCTGACTGATTTGACAAACCTGATTTTACCCCCTATATCACTAAACTAGGTTTTATTTTGTCGTGGACAAACTTGTAACCTAAATAAGAATCTAAATAAGGAGTATTGAGAGCCTGTTATACTTTGTGTGTCTTCTTTTCATGAGAGATAAGCATGACCTGCGGCTGTGTATTCCACATACAAACACTGAGGAGTAGAAAAAAAAAATTAACTTTCCTATAGGTAAAAAGAGGCCAGTTATGTCCATTTTGACAGAGTGAAACCAAAGGGATGAAGGAGAAGAAAATGAATGCTGCGTATGTGGTTGGACCTGCTCAGTTGGATTGTGGGTGGTCTGATGTCATCATTCACACATGCAGCCAGTTTCTGTCTTTATGCTGAATGGAACTGCCTCAGTTTCAGTGCACATGCACGTGTTCATGTCCCTATCTGCTTATTTGTTTGATCTTCCATCACATCTACTGTTAAGGCTCTTAGACAGCGCTTTCAAGCCCCCTTTTTCCTCTCCCACTCCGTAGGATTCTGGGAAAAAAATAGCTGTACAAACAACAGATGTGCGCTGTGATCCCAGTCCACCACTTCCATTTTTAAGGAATGGTATATTCCCAACCCTTTGACACAACAGAACAAAAGAGATATCCTTGAAAGAACATTGGTGGTCTTTTGTTCAGCCTTGGGCAATCAGATCTCTTTCCTGTCTCAATGTGCTGATGGAAACTTCCCATCCCAAATCCCTTCTGCGATTTAGATGTGGTGACTCTTGAAGATGGCAGTGAAAGGAACATGCCTGTGGCCCTTCCCACTGTGACAGGGTGACAAGTGAGCATGCGTCTTCGTGTGTGTGTGTGTGTGTGTGTATATGCTTGCACGCCCTCTTAGCCACCAGCATGTGTCCCGTACAGGATCGGCCACAGTAGACTTGCTGGAAAGACGGGAAAATCTCCAGATCTAAATTCCCACACTGCAAAACAATCTCTTTTGGACTGGATCAGGTGAAGGTAGGTCTATCCATCTGGCTCTTTTCCCAGGAAAATGCCCTCTTAGCAGAATGAGTACTACCAGAAAGTTGTATTTGTCATCTCCAACAATCTGAGTTTTAATAGCTGGCCTCAGGTAAGGTATGTTTTCAGTTGCCGCTATAATGCTTTTCTAACTATTGCACAGGGACAAGCACAACTCTGCTAAGAGCAATATTCCACTTTGTGATTATTACACAATTCAAGGGAGGCGGGAATGTTTGAGAAATAAAGGCCGCACTGTAATATATTCTCCATGAGGCCTTTATTGCTAGTCATATTGCTGAAGTTGATGTAATTGTTGGGGTGGGCTATGAAAGTGCTGAAAGGTAGAGGAATGCTTGCTTCACCTGCCTATATTTATGAGAACAATGATCTTTTTTTTTTCTTGCGTTAAGTCATAAGCTGTTTCTATAGCGAGCTTGTTGAACTCGTTGAACTGTGCCTGTGTATCTGTAATGTGGAAATGTAGATGCCAAAATAAAGGAAAAAGTGAGTTCAGTCTCTGTGTATCACGTCCTACAGCCGATACCTCATTTGTCTTGTGCTCCCTCCTAATGACCTTTTCCTAGCAAATAAAGTTTCCAAACCTTATTCTCACAGTAATCTGTGTAAAAATCAAAAGTTCAAGACAAAAGAAAAGATGAAGTACATTTTTGCAAGCCACTTAATCTGTATCTTTCTCCATCTCTGAGAAGCTTATGTGGGTTGAGCATTTCCAGCTAATGCTCCTCATTTTACCAGCTCCTGCTGTGCTTGAAGACGAGATAGACGCAAAGAAATGTGAGCCAGTGCTGGGATGACTTGAACTTTCTAAGGTCTGTTTCACA
Organism: Naso brachycentron; assembly: GCA_029874485.1. Taxonomy (NCBI): domain Eukaryota; kingdom Metazoa; phylum Chordata; class Actinopteri; order Acanthuriformes; family Acanthuridae; genus Naso; species Naso brachycentron. The sequence goes on along the minus strand of JAQFJA010000012.1, from coordinate 23,397,059 downwards.
CATACAGTGTTTAGTGCTATCCTAATGAATTCTGGGACCGTGTGCAGTTCATTTGGGAATGTGTGAACACAGTGATCTAACTCAGGTGTAGACCAAAACGGCTGTGAAGACCCACCCGAAGAGGTGGTCTCGGTACAAATGAACTCTGGTACAGTTCGTTTTGTGGTATGAATGTGATTTGATCTTGATTCGCCCCAACAGCAGGAGAATTGCGCATTTTTGGACTAAAACAGCTCCCGTAGCCAGCTGTGCTGTGCATCATCAGAGGATGAGCTTTTACCTTTTACAACAAACATGGCTGACAGACTTGGACTCGAGATTCATTGCCTCAGAGACGTTTGATTGGATGGCTCCATAAACGCACAGCTTTGACAAGAGCAGCGGTATCTGTATCTAACGAAGTCATGGTTCAAAAGGATTAATGTGCACCTCTGTCTGAGTTGTGTGGATATGCGCATTTGGTGTCTCCGGTGCATCAGTACATTATTTTCCAGCTACACTTGAACCTCACTTTTCAAACTGTATCGTTTGTGTAATGACCAGCGCCAGGAACGACCCCCGTGGTTGTTCGCCTCTCTTTCTGCAGCTTTATCATCCTGTCTTTCTCTATACTTTTCTGTAGCCTACTTTTCCAAGTTCTGACCAGGGAAGTGTGGAAACATGATGCCATGACGCTCAGATATTGACAATTGAGTGCACTGAGCGTGTTCATGTGGCTCGTGGTGCTGCATTTGGGCTATAACAAACAAAGTAATGTGTGAAAGCTAACTGTACTAGCTGAACAGTGAAATAATGTATAATTTTTGCCTCTGGTCCACAGCAAGGGTGCGCACCAAGATATGTGAAACCGGCCTAACTCACAACTGTGGTATTTTGTTGTGCTCGTAAACTCAGACCACATTCCCCATAAAACCATTTGCTTTTTCTTGCAGAGAGGAAGTTGCTACTTGCTTCTCATCTCTCTCCATGCTACGTGAATTTTATTGCTGAACTGCAGACGAAAACTTATTCTACTTTGCCTTTTTTGCACAGGGAGCACAGTTTCTTTTCGCATAGCATGAAGTGAGCTCCCTTATGCTACAAGTAATGTTGCAAAATTCCTTCCAAAATCCAAACTAGGACCAAAGAATAACAAATGCAGTTTAAGGGTTGTTAGTGATAGTATGCTAATCTTAACACTGATGGTCTTGCTGTTTTTGTGGTCATCATGCTAATGTTTCCAATGAGATAATTAAATGGTAAATTGCAACATGTAGAAAGTTAAAAGGTAGGAGAGACCGCTTGCTGTGCTTCTCTCAGCGTGTGTGCGTGTGTGCGTGTGTGTGTGTGTGTGTGGGGGGGTGGGGGGGCGCCGCCCAGCTGCTTTGTCCCCGTGGTAGCTGCAGCAGCACGAAGCCATATGGCGCCCCGGCCTCTCTGTAATCACTGGACCAGTAGAGGAGATGAAGATGGAAAACTGAATGTGAGGTCTGATGAGAAAGAGTTGGCGTACGCGTCGGTGTAATGTTTCTGTCAATTCCAATCCATGTTTTGCAAGATCTCCAGACCGCTCGTCTGAGCTGCAATGAAAAGAGCCATAAACACTTGAGTCTCCACACATAATTCTTTTATCACCACATATTGAACCCTTTGCTTCTCTGCCATGCATTCTTTTTGATGACTGTGTCATTGGCAGTGCACGGCTTATTATTCCAGCTGTGCTTTAGCTGCAGTGCTGGCAGCGGCTCATGGCATTTAGTCATGCTGAAGTCTGGTGTAGGTTACCACCTATCACCATGTGTCAGAGGTGGTGTGCTGTGTGTCCCGCTGTAAGATGATACAGTATTTGATCCCACTACAGATCCCACTCCTCTCTTCTTCATGGAGACGTGATGACCTCAGAGGCGCGCGATGAGTGATGTAGTGCGAAGAGTTTTGGACGTCACAAGGGTTGGTTGTGCCATGGTTGGTTGAGTTAACATTAACTTGATGTTAATGCTTCACATTAACTCTCATGACTCATCTTTGTGGACGTAAATGGATGTTTCTGTAAATGCGCTGATGAATAAGAGTATGAGTTCATGGTGCTTTCTCATTACACAGATGGATCATCAAACCCTATACCTTTGCTTTAACCACAAGGCCAGAGTCCCACCTCTCAGCTGTGTCCCCCAGACTCCTGGTTGCTATGATACGCCCTTAGCAAAGCAGGGCCAGAGCCAGGATGGATGTTATGGATCTTGGAAGTGGCTCTGTGTGTAATTGATGACATGAGGAACTCAGCAGCCAGGGGCCACTGCATGCTGTCGACACACACGTGTACACACACCCAGAGCTTTGTAGTAAAGGATGTCACAGCACAAACAAACACAAATCAATAGCTAACCCAGCTCCTCTAACAAGCATCTGTTCCCAGGTCTGTCACTCGCTGTATGTGTGTGCATATAATCAGGGAGAACATTGTCCAAATTTAGTTGAAACTTGACTCAGCTGTATGAACCTTTTAGGGCTGGAGTTTGTGGTGGTCTTGTGAGGAATTGACTTTTATTTGAAGGTGTTTGAAACGTTTCCCATGCTTGTAATGTGGGTGAAAAATATTGGAAACACATTTCAGTAGAAAGCAAAACAGAGTCTGGCCATCTCACACTCGGGTTGAGTCAACACAACTAATGGAAGTGTAAAAGTTTCAGAAGTATTTTTGCACAGCTTTTACATTAGATTGCACTCTGTTATACCATTACTCATTTTTAAGGTCAGCGAGTTTTTATGTTGTTTGTTCTTATGAGTGATTTTCATGCTGCAAATACAGCAGCAGAATAAAAACTGCATCTCTCCTCACTGCAAAACACAATTAAGAGGAGTTGAGAACAGAAATGTCATGGCTATTGATCAGAGAGCGAGGGGGCAACATAGCACTGCCCCCTCCCGTGTGTAACGACTAATTAAAGGCCCCGATTAGGAGGGCCGGGGCTGCGGCTGATTGTCTGCAGGGGCAGAGACGGTCCAGCCCCACTCATCTGGCTCAAGGCAGACCTCTCATTTGTGGAATGCGAGGGATTTGCATCGAGGTGAAGGAGCATGTCAGCAGCTGGCGCGTAGAACTCTGTGGTCAGCAGCAGGTTAACCTTCAGACACAAGAACACATAAGAGCATACTTTTGTGTTTCTGTCTTTGTGTTTACAAGTTTTTATCTTTATTTGGGATCTTCTGGAAACAGGGGACGAGTTATGTATTTTCTGGGACAATAAACATCAGCCAGACTTACCACTGCTGTGTGTGTTTTGCTCACTCATCATCTCTTTTAGCTTTAGATTCCTGACAAGCTTCTTTGTTTTTACTTGCATTTTCCTTAAGGTCATTTGACTCTGCAGCTTATTTGGCTGGCTGTCCTGCAGTGCCCCCCTTTGTGCGAATCACATCATTAAGGGACGGTTAAAAATGATTTGAAATACACTGCCTTAAAGCAACAATATGTGATGTGACCGCGCCTGCAGCTTCAAAAAATTAAACTTAATGATGCACGTTAATACGTCACACAAAACAGCAATTTTTGTAAGACTTGGTCATGCTTTACTGAGAAAATGTCCTCTGGTTTTTCCTCTGATGTCCTACGACTGGTCTATCTGTCTGCAGCCTTTTATTTAGTGGAGCTGTCACCAACGACAACCCGCTGCTGCAGCTTCAGTCTGCAGGCAGTCTACATGTTGCTTTCAGGAACCTCCGTGAATCACAGAGTTGTGACAGAGCAGTTGTAGGACATCAGAGGGAAAACCAGAGGATTGTTTCTCTGTAAAATATGGCCCGACTTTACTAAAATTGCTTTTTTGTGCGATGGAAGTAATCCTACTTTTTTAGTTATTTACTTAGTGGTTACTGTCACTTTTTATGTTCTTTGGAATTTTAATATATTTTAATTATCGTGTATGGTCTAGTTCTACTGTCAGGGTTGGGGAGATTACTTTGGAAATGTTATAGGTTACAGATTACTAGTTATCCTATTAAAAATGTAATAAGTAATGTAACTATTTTGGTTACTTTATCAAAGTAATGTAACTCATTACATTTGATTACTTTTCTAAATTTTTAATGAATGTTTTCAACTGTTAACCAATTTCAAATGTTTAAATGTCAGACGTGGGATGCTGCAAATTTAAACAAGAGAACCGATCAAACGCATCAGAACAGCATCAAGCTTTCCTGAACGGCCTGACTGGAAATGACAGTAGAAGACATCGTTC
>JAQFJA010000012.1:23380042-23392742 GCA_029874485.1 Naso brachycentron | reverse complement strand
AACAGCATCAAGCTTTCCTAAACGGCCTGACTGGAAATGACAGTAGAAGACATCGTTCACATCAAAAACATGCAAAGCAACACAATGAATATTAGTCAACATATAGCCTAAGATTTTCACAGAAAATATTCAGATGTAACCCCCTTTATAATCATTAACATTTTCATAAGTAACTGTAATTTACTTTTTCTCAATAACTGTTACTGATTATAGATTATACATTTATTTTGAATAAATTACTCCCTAACAATGCCTACTCTATATGTAAAGTGTCTTCAGACAGCTTTGTTGTAAGTTGGCGCTATATAAATAAAATTGATTTGACTTTGCTGCATTTGTGCTACATTATCAGGGGACCTTGTTGTATCTTGTGGCAGAGGAAAATAACATTTCAGACCAAGTGGTGAGTCTGCATTCAGTAGGTTACAGCAGTACTACATCTTTATTAGATTCAGAGCTTCATCTGAGGTCACAAAGCAGTGATGCAGACACATGCTGAATTGTGTTACAGTGGGCCCTTTTGTTGCCCTGTGGCTGTGCGGTGCGATTAGTCAGTTTCCAGCCGTCCTCACCGATGAGCAAGTGCACTTTTGTGCACTTCCCTTCTTCCATTCTTACCCACACACACACACACACACACACACACACACACACACAGAGCCTTTCAGCATTGTCATTCATGCAAATAAGCAATAAGGTGGTGATAATAAACAAGTGTTCTGTAATGTAGTCATCTGCAAATGGATGATGTTAACATGCAGAGGGTTACACAACGCCAACTGAAATACAGTATGAGCTACAGCTCTTAATCAGTATGTTAATCCTTTCAGCATGTAGACGTTGCCTTTTAATTTATTTTTGAGGAAACAGGTTGGCCCTGTAAGACATGTTTCTGAGGATACGTTCTACATTAGAGTAGCAAATGTTGTTCAAGCAGCACCTCAGTAAGCACTCACCCTCTATTGATTTTCAAACTTTTTGGTTCACAAATCTATCTCTGAGACAGTTTGCACCTCAGCCTCCTGGCACGATGCACTGAAATCAAAGCTAACTTTATTTACTGCCCACTTCTCAAACTTTGACAGCAACAATTTTTTTCGTCCTCACAGCGATTCCTCTGCTGTAGCTTTCTATCAGTTTATGTGTTTATGGCTGCAGAGTGTTCCAAACGCCTCGAGGTGTTTTTGTGGTAGCACCAGCATGTTGAAGCTGGCAATTATGGTTGATGTTTTATAACTCGATGAATCTCTGCTCCTATGGAGAGACAACTTTTTACAGTTGTGTGTATTCAAAAACCAAACAGACTACATGGTCATCCAAATGTTGAGGTGGGTCGGTCAAGATGAGGACACAGATGAGGGAAATGTTAGAACTGGGGGAGGAATTTGTACATTTTAAACAGAAGCAAGTGCATTGAACAACAGTAATGAAAGGAAAGGTTAAAAATCAAGGAGAAGCAGCGAGTGACCCTGAGCAAAAATGCATCTCAGCCGGTTTTCCAGAGGCAGCCGGTCTCCTCCTCTTTTATGCCAGATATTACTCACTAACAAGCAAGAGGCGATGCAGTGCAGCTCTGCAGATGCAGCCAGAATATTGTGCGAGGGCTCGGAGGCTCCAGGCTGACTTTGAAGCTAATTCAATAGTGTGTTCTCCTCTGCTCTGGCGCATAATAAGATTGGAACACAGACATTCGGTCCTTTGATTAAAGTGTCCAATCAAAACGAGGTTATCAGGAGACAGATTCCTCCGGCACAGACTGTAATGGAGAGTGTTATCGCCGTCTTTGTCATTATTGTTTCCTTAATTGCAAACGATGCAGGAGTTTGCCTTGATAGACCTCTTTGAGCATCCCAAATAATAGGGTGTGATAGCACTGATAGCAAGTTGAGAATACTAATTAAAAAGCCTACGGATCCCAGTGTAGATTTTCCCAAGTTCAGTTATTTAATAACTTTACAGCAAGTGGAAGAGTAATGTGTTTGTACCACAAAGAAGCCTTGTTTACTAGTTTTATTTGGTGGAGTTTGACAGGGACACAGGTGGCGAGGGACACCAAAGAGCAGTCATCTGCAAGGACTGTTTTGGTCTTTTCCTTTCAATCCCAACTTGAGTGGGTTGTGTCATACAACTGAGAATCAAGGGAACAGGCCCAAAATGTGTGTCTGGGCCTGTACAAAGAGAAATGTTTCTGCACATATATGTTCATCGTTTCTGCTCAACATCACCGCCAGCATGGGTCGGGAACGTTACTTTGGAAATGTAATAGGTTATGGATTACTAGTTACCCTATTTAAGTAAGTAATGTAAATATTACAATTACTTTTTCAAAGTAATTTAACTTATTGCATTTGATTACTTTTTGATTTCTTTTCTAAATGTCTAACAAATGTCTTCAACCATTTTCAAATGTTTAAACCAGGCAGTGTTAATGTCAGACGTGAGGCGCTGCAAGAGAACCAATCAAAAGCACCAGAGCAGCATCAAACTTTATGAAAAAGATCTTGAATGGAAATGGCAAAAGAAGACATTGTGCACATCAAAAATACCAAAGGCAATAAAATAAATATTATAACCTTTTACAGAAAATACTCAGATGTAACCTCCTTCGTAATCATTAAATTTTCACAAGTAACTAATTTAATTACACATTCTTTATCAGTACCTGTAACTGTTTACAGTTGCATTTATTTTGTAATTAAATGACACAATGTTGTTACATGTAACTAGTTACTCCCCAGCACTGCTGCCAGCTGGTAGTTTAAGGAGAAATGATGTTTGTATTGGTTCAGACTGACTGTAACTGCTGCGCTAAAGGCCAACTGCCGGCTCACTGATCAAACACCAGCTTCAAGGATTTAGGTATAGTTGTTCTGTGGTCACCTTACTCTACGAGCATCTTAGAGAAAACCATGCAAACAGTGTTAGGTGAGAAATGTTAAAGTATTAAGGGTGGGAAATGTTAACATTTATAGTCAATTATATCACGTTGACTGGGTACAGCCTCTGATTGCGTTGGGCGAGTGCATCCTATTAACCTTTTTACCTCGTAGGAATGCAGGCTGGATATTGACGGGGTGAATTTATGTAGCTTTTAGCTGCAAGCGGCTCTATAGCTCTCTTTCTTGGTTGGTTGGTTCAGCCAAATGCACAGCTGTTACCAATCCACTAATTAGATAAGAGAGTAGAAAATTTAGCCAGATTAGACGAAAGCAGCCTTACTGAAACAGGAAAGTGTTTTGTTTAAGTTAAAAAAAAAATATTCTGCATTCAGTTGGTGGTGTAACTTTGTAAGGACATCCATGGGAGCTGCTGAATGTGTGTACTTCCTGTTGTTACTAACCGTCTCTTAATGGTAACCAGAGCCAAAAACTTAAAAAATTCGTCGGTAGTTTGATTTCTTAAATTATGCTATGAACACTTGAATTCCCCTCCATAGACTGTCGTCACATTGCTTTGGGTGCACTGTGGAGTTTTTAATCAGAGTCCAGGAGTGGCTATTGAGAAATCCATTGACTTGCGCTAGCATTAGCATTAGCTTATTTCATACTGTCAATTTACACAGTCGGTGTTGTGACGAACTATGTTTCCCCGTTTGAGATCGGGCAGGTCTAGGGAGGAAACAGAACTCGACGGGGAAACAGAATTCAACACAGCACCGGCGGTTCTGGGGGCGAGACATAGCTGTCGTTAGCCCTCGTTAAATACCTTGTGCTCTTGTATGTGACGGCCCACTTTATGGCCAGTGCATCTGCTGTAGGTCTTGAGCCCTAAAGGTTTAAAATCAATGTTGTGGTTATTTCCAGTTCCTCGTGATTTATATTCCAAAGGCATCAGGTCTCTGTCACTTTCCTAAGGCAGCGCTGCAGTTAAATGGCCTGCATAGCAACGTCTGGAGAAAGCAGCAGCAACTATGAATAAGATTAGTTTAGCTCGCCATTTATTCATGTTCAAAATATCCTTTCTCCTTTTTCTTTTCACTCACCCTCCTCACTTGAGGATAAACATTAATGTCTTCACTTTACTCTGACCTCCTCTGAAGCTTGTTTTTAAATGGCACAAGATGAATCAGTTTACGTGCTTAGTGTATAAAGTGAACTTTCTGATTTCTCCTTTCTTGATGTTATTGTTGATGTATTATCTTTGTTTAGAATATTCTCCTCTCCTCCGGCAGGCCCTCACAGCAGGCCATCCTAACCTCTCATTATCCGTCTCGATTAGTTACTGATTTTTTTTTTCACTGCACATCTGCTGGCTCCAGCCTAATTCAGGTTTTCTGATGACCTTTTTACCTCAGCGAGGCCCCGCAGCTACATTGTTAGCATAGATCTGCTCTTCAAGTAGAGGCTGATGGCCTAATGTGGTCGGCACTGAGTGATGACTAACATTAAGACCTGTGTGGTGCCTTTTTTCTGTGGAGGGGAGCATTGATGGAGACCCCAGGTTTTATTCCTCCGGCTGTCATTTAAATGCATATGCCAGTACTTTTCCATGCTGTGAACTGATCAAAAATCATGCACTTCCCTAATTTGGTTTAGTGATTTGGTTTTCCTGCCTTCTGTTCAGCTGCTGATTAAAGGCAATTTTAAAATCAATGATGTAAATTAACATGATACAAAAGTCAATGATTTGGTCCTTTAAAGCAATAATAATTTTTACTGAAAGCTTTTAAAAAACATATACAACACATAAACAGTACCCAAAACTCATTCACACACATATACACACACGTTGACAAGGAAGGATACAGGTAAGTGAATAAAATTTAACTTGACCAGCTCATCTGAAGCTCATCGTCATCTGACTAAAAATCAATGTCGAGAATACACAAACAATAGCCAGTCTACCATTCAAGGAAATAAATAAATAAGGGTGTTGTTTAAACTCTGTCATGAGAGTGCAAGAGTGTGTGACAACATAACGAATGTTGACTGGAGGTTTTAAAACTTTTCCCAGAGTTGAATTTGTGTGGCGGAAGATTAATGAACCATCTTTGTACCTCCGATGTGACGTGTCTGTGCAATGATTCAGCTTATAAAAGCTGTTCACTGATTAAAACTTGGTGGTCAGTCTTTATTTGGAAATAAATAGTACGAGTGCAGGACGCAATGCCCTCTATTCTTCTGGCAGCATTTTTCAAAATAAAAACAATTAGGTGATGAACCATATTTACTTCAGTTTGCAGTTAATATGACAGTGAAGGCCACCAGGACTGAACAGTTCGAGAACGGCACAAAACCTGCTTCCTCTACAGAAAATCAAAGGCTGAAGAAGTGCTGGTTGAAGTTTAATTGCAAAATTAGTTATTGGAAGTGCAGTACATAAGCATTAACAGAGAATTGATGGACCCGCATGTATCAAATAAAAGAAGAAGAATTGAAGCATTGCATCTTTTCCTCATTTAAGTCTCATTTCATTTGACATTTGGGTGATTTTAAACACTGTTGCTTGTTGATGTCATGGGATTAGAAACTGAACAAAGGGGAAGGCAGAGAGAGAGAGACAGAGAATCGCGTAGCTCTGTTGGTATGCACTCTTATATGCTCGTACAGTATACATACAAATTATGACCACATGCTCAGACCTTCCGTTGTATACATTACATGATTTTACTTTTACCCAATCTCTTATCAAAAACAGTTGTGGGTAATTCTTGAATTACAGCAGCTTGTCTTTTCGTGTTAGTAACGTTTGGATGCTCGCTTTTCTTTTCAGCCAGTTTAACTTTGTACTTTTTTGGTTTTCAATTATGTAGAAGTACCTGATACATGGTACCAACCTTTCTGATCTTGTTTTGATCCGTCCAGAATCTTTGTCAATAAATAAGGAGCCTACAGACAGCGTGCGGACCTTTTCTCTTTTTTGCCATCGTGCTCATACTTCTGTCCAGCACCTGCAAGTTTCTTTGGATGTGCACACTATATGTTTTCCTTACCTACTTTTCTGGTACCTACTGCGTAGAGGTTCCAAAAAAGCTGAGCAGGCACTGAAAGGCACCCTATCCTGCACAGCACAAACCCACAACCGCCATTTTTAAAGAGCCATGATACCGTAGTGGCTGCAGTTTTGTTTTACTGTCTTTTCGTCAAAGATGACATCCGAGAAAACGAAGCCTTGGTGGCTCGATGAGGTGCAGACGTTCGTCACCTTGGTAGCTGATGGGAAAGTCCAAGGCAGTTTTGTGTGATGTCGCTGTGATGACCATCTACACTGAGGCAGTACTGTCATGGGACTATCTTGTAATGGGAAACAACCTCCAGAAAAGTACCCAATATCAAAGGCGAGTAGAGTAGAGCCAGTACCCTGAAATGGAAAAGTGACTTAATTTAGTGTGTGAGGTACAAACCTGTCCGTGCTGTATCTCTACAGCACTCCTGACTTTTTTTTTTCCAATAAATGACTCTATTCATTTAAGTGTCAGTACTTAGGTCATTTTTCAATAGACTTTCATAGTAAACCATTATGCTACACTGCAGCCATTTAACACTGTAACTGAGCTTGTACTTTGCAGGATGAAGGATCAGCGTGCAGCATTGTACATTAACAGTGGGTCCTTGAGCCAAAATCTCTTCAAGGTTCCCTGCATGTGTTTCTAATAAAAATGTCAGCTATTGACTTTTTATAAATAAAACTTCCCCAAACGCCTGGAGATGTGAATATGACATCATTGTGGAGCGGGCCGCTCCAAAGGCAGTTGTGACTGGTTCATGTGTCACAGTGGTGGGTGGAGCCTTGTGCTTTGATCTGTTGCATAGAATGAAATTGAAGATAACAACAAGCTGGTGTAAGTCAGTAAGTTATGGACATGTTTATTAGTTCTCTTGTGTCTCTCATTTTTATGGAAAATAAACAGCACTAGTTCGGTTTGTGCTGTAGTTTTGGTTTGTTTTATTCTCAGTAATTTGTGTCCTAATTCCTTGATCCTTGACAGCATATTTCTATGTTTGCTAGACAGTCACTTGAACGCAGTATGGGCTTGTTCCTGTCTCCTGAAGTTTATATAAACGTGTGAATGAGGTAACCCTAAGATCAAAGAAACTATTTAATAATTTTGTTGGCGAGCTGTAAACTGCAGTGTGGTGTAGACCTTGTAGTGGTCTGGTTCATTTGCCTGCTGAGGACCAGAAAGGTTTCAAGGTTCTGTCTTTGATACCCAGAGAGCTTCTCCTTAGAGCTGCAACGATTTCAGTCATTTTTCAAAAGAAAACGTAAAAATTGCTGGTTTAACCTCTTAAATGTGAGGATTTGCTGCTTTTCTGTATCATTTATAATAATAAAATAAAGATTCTTTGTGTTTTTGGTTGTTTGGACAAAAGAACCAATTTGAAGACGTCACACTGAGCTCTGGGAAATTAAGATGTGCATTTTTCACACATTTGTGACATTTCATTAATAAATGACTGATCGATTACTTGTGAAAATAATTGTTGGATGAACTGATAATGACAATAATGATAAGTTGCAGACCTGCTTCTCTGTACCAGCTCACTTACTCTGTCCTGCAATCCCTTTTTTGACCTCTGCTCCGTTTGGACTTTTGAATCCGCCCTCTCTTCTCCCTTGACCCAACAACACATCAATCCGCCACTCCCTTCTCCCCCCTCCCCAATCCCCTACACACACACACACACACACACACACACACACACACACACACACACAAAAACCCAACTTCATCTTCAGTGCTTCAAACTCAGGGTGTTTAGTGGGAATCTGGTGGTGAGGGTCTCATCAATGCTGCCTGGTAAATCACTCGCCAAGATCCCCGCACACGCCCACGAACCCTGCTGTGTCCACTGCGACTTGTTGATGCATTTATCAGTCTGTCTTTGTGTTTCTGCAGCTGCTGTGGGCTATTAAGCCCTGCTATCGCAAGTAGCTGCCAGTTCAAAAACTCATTTAGTTTAGACACTGTACAAGGTTAGAACTAAATGGTAACCAACAGGCCAAATGAGCTTTTAATGCACAAAGTTGAACTGCTCTATGGAGACTCTCATAGAGAGATTTGCTGTTTGAGCAGTGAAACCTTTCAGGTCTGTGCAAGGAGCTGACTTCACTTCTCAACTCGACTGCAGAGGGTTCAGCTTTGAGTTTGAGTGAGTTGTTTGAGACAATGTAATTCCCCTTTTTTTTCCAAACAAATTTTACTCCTCCTAATGTTTTAGTTTGAACTATTCCTCACATGATGTGCCAGGAGGCACTCCCTCCTTTTCTTTGAAAAGTTCTCCGTTCCTTATAACTCTTTAGGGAAATGGCTCAAATAAATTCCTCCTTTTGGTTAAATAAATTCTCTTAATCACACACTGATTCTTTTCTTTTTGGAAAGGAGTTCCTCTGTGGTGTGTTAGGTTGCTGGTTCCCAGCTTTCTTCATATGTGACCCCTTGAGCTGAAGCCATGTCTTTTTCAAATCCCTCAGCACACGTTGCATCCCTGTGAGCTCTCAGATTGTGTCATTTGAATATTTTTGAAGGTCAGAATAAGGCAAAACTATAAAGATTTTCACAAGAGAACAAACAAAGATTATTGGGACACCTGCAAAATAATTGCATTGATTTTGCAACAGTTGTTTTATGATTATTATTTCTATTCATTATTCCTCAAGGTTGAGAACTGCTGTGTTTAGTCATGTTTTCCACCACATTCAATCCATGTTGCTGAAGCTGCTGCAAGTGCAAGACAGCATGAAAGCATTGGATGAGTATTTGACCATTGTTAGCTGGAAGTCGCTGGCGAGGGGTTAAGTTGGACCTTCATTTGGTCAGTAGTTTGGAGAGCTGTTTCTAGTTCAGCAGCCTTGCATACAGCTTTCGCTGCAGGGGGAGTGAGAAAAGTGAGGGGGTATTGTCAGAGGTGGGGCGAGGGGGGGGGCTGCAGTTGACTAATTGTTGTAATGTGGTCTAGCGGTGCACGACCCTCGCTCGCTCCATCTCTGCCATTCTGCGTCAGCTTGCCTCAGAGTGCTTCTCTCCTCAGTCATCTGGAATGCACACTCCATCATGCACGCATGCACAAATGAGCGCAGCAGAACAATACACACACACACACACACACACACACACACACAAACCTCCCGTGAGAGTTAACCCCAAATCATTACATTTATCCACTCCTCCTCAGTGTTTGCTTTTCCTACATTTATGTCATCAGGCGCAATTTCCCCTCAGAGTTCCCTGCAGTCTTTCACTGTAAAGTGCTGCTGTTGACTTTAGCTCTGGTTGGCTGTAACATGGGATTGCATGCTGTGAAGTTATGGCACCCTCTGCGTGTCCTGTGGTCCTGTATGGCTCACATAAAAGAAGTGGTGAGAACGCTTGTTATGGTTAGAGAGGTTGATTCTCTCGCAGGCACCCACTACAGTAAAAAATAGATGCTTTCAGGCTCTGGGTTCGCAATGTGCTGCTCTTGCACTTTTGTATTATCATGAATATTTGAATACATTGGGTTGTAGGAACGCTGGTGTCTCTTATTATATATAATACTGTGTGTCCTCTGAGGTATTGCTTTAATTGGCTGTTGGCACAAAGCTTTTTGTCCATCTGGTGTTGCTGGAAACTCAGTCTGTGACCTTTCCAAAGACAGCAGAAAAATATGTAGTCGGTGCCTCACGGTAAATGAGCGCTTGCATTCGTTATAGGGGTCAGTCTGCTTTTGATTAGTCATATCATGCACACACTGTACTGTGTTATGTTGACACTGTAATAAGTAGGATGTCTTTGTGTGTGAGCATCAAAGGTTTATGAGATGTATTTATTTTCAGAGGTATTCAAGCTTTCAAAAGGTCTTACAAGGTGTGTCATTTCTGCTGATGTCAGCATAAACTGCACGTCAGAGCTTTTTGAGTGGATATTAACCTCAGCCTTTTGAAACCACCTGAGTACTTTAATTTGGTGCTAATTAGGCGAGCTTATGAGGATTTCCAGGGGAATTTTTTTAATAACAATCAATGACAACATGCTGGAGTGCTGTAGCTCATCAGTAAACCAGCAATGCAAGCTTGTGTGCTAGTTTATGGAAATGAATGATTGGGTCCTGTAGGGAACAGAGGAGCAGTTTGATTGATTAGAGTGCTCTTGAAGAGGTTCAGTTTCTATTGGTAACAAAACCCGACTTTCCTTTGAGCAAAGCCAAGTTGTTTTGTTTTTTTATCTCATGCTATGGATACAATATTATAAAAATGTATTTCAGGAAGACTAGATTTCTGTATAATTCCAGGGGTGCAATTATAAATAGCAAGGTTAAATTTCATGTAAAGGGAAGCAAGAAAGAATACCTGCTGTAATTAACCTGTCAGTGTACCATTTGTTTCCTCTGACGAAGAGAGCTCAGTTTTCAGTCCAGTTTCTCATCACAGTTCAATAGTTTTGATGGAAAGTTTGGCCATGGGCCATGGTTAGTTTTTGGTTCGGATTCAGAGTTTTTTGGCTTGGGAGATGGGGCACTTCTTAAACATTTGTGATACTTCTCATGAACTGCAGCCATCCAAACATTTCCTCTTTCTAGAGTAAAAAGCTGAGGGGTCTATAGACAAAGAGAGGCTCATGGTGCACTCGCAGAAAGTCATAGATGTAGTCAAGGCAAGGCAGGAAAATCTGTATTGCACATTTCAACAACAAGGCAATTTAAAGTGCTTTACATGGAGCATAAAAGGCATTAAGTCATTAAATAATATAGAAATGCACTACAAGGCAATTAAAAAAAATAGTCCTACAATTAAAAGTTTTAAAATGGGAGTTAAAAGATGCTAAAATATAAGAAAACAGATAAAACAGAAAATAAAAATTACAGCGTGGTGGTTTTTCTAGTTATGAGGAAAAAAAAGAAACGCTGCTTCTCCATGTTTAGTTTTTACTGTGGGGACAGAAAGCAAAACTAATCTGAGAGGTCTGGATAGTTCATAACATAGCAGCAGATCAGAAACCTGTGGCCCTAAAGTATTACATTTATTTTGATTTATAAGCTAACAGCAGAATTTTAAAATTGATAAAATCAGGGTATTAGTTTGGGCATACTAAAGAAAAAAAAACACAAAAGGAAAATGTCGACCAGTTCTGCCTCACACCGGGTCTTCGTCGGGGTGTGGCAGGAAAGAGAAGTCAAAAAGGTTAAATTTCAGAGTTTCACATGGAGGCAAAATGGCCAGGAGGCGAAACGACACCCACATGTCATACAGTAAATATTTCAGTTGAACAATGTGAAAAACAAGTAGTAAGTTTCAGTGATAGTATAATTATGGCAGTGATAAAAACAAAAGGGAGCTTTTAATTCATGACACAAAAACAATCATTCATCACAAAATGAGCAAACAGTAGTTGAGTTTCCATCCACCTGTTTTTACGTGAATTTTAAATTTGAGCATTAAAAAACTTAGTTTGAAACGCTACAAAACTTGAAAATAAACCTCAAAATATCTGAAAAAAAGTTTTAATGCTTTGAGCAGATGGAAAAATTGGCTTATCGGTAAAGGATAAAAACGAATAAGTGCAGTGAAAACAGCTTCACCAAATCAGCAGTGAATAATAGTGAAATCACCACCAGATCTCAAAACCTTCCAACTGTCCACTGTGTTCTCCATTACCGCTTTCTATTATAAGTTTACCGTAAATTTTCTGGATATCAATGCACAATTTTAGATTTCCTTTTGCTGAATTACTGAAAATTCTGTTAAAATTTGTGATACATTTGGATGGAAACCCAACAAGTGTTTGGAAATTTGGAAAAATTGAGATTGATTGAAGGAACATGAACACTAATGCGTCACCAGATTTTTAAAAATGACTTTTCCAATGCTATGTAGAAAGCTGTCCAAGGAATAGCCCACCTCAGTCCTTTTTGTTTTTGTGTTGTTGCTTTTTTTTTACATGTTGTGTGTTATTGTTGTCCTCGTTGATCATTGGAGGGCTGATGGTTGGAGTTGGCGTGGATCGTCTTTGTGATGGGACAGAGCACGCTTCCTTGTTGTGCTCTCTGC
This sequence comes from Naso brachycentron, assembly GCA_029874485.1. NCBI lineage: Eukaryota > Metazoa > Chordata > Actinopteri > Acanthuriformes > Acanthuridae > Naso > Naso brachycentron. Next base: position 23,380,775 of record JAQFJA010000012.1, on the reverse strand, counting down.
TTCACCTCCCATCACTCACACAGTCGAAAAAATTAAAAAAAAGGTTTTTAGTGGAGTTAGGGGTTATCCACACCTCGCTGCATTCACCCCTTTCAATGAGCTGTCACTGATTGAAGCTCATTTGCATATAAATGGACAACTAATTCTCTCCTTCTTAATGGTGCTTGGTTGAAAGATTTCATAACAAAAGAAAACAGCTTTTGCAAAGTTGAAGGCACTTCTTCACATTCGACCTTCGACTGTCAATATAAAGTTTAATAAGTGCTCGTTGAAGATGTTTTTGTGTTTTCTGTCTATTTAATAGAGCAGATAATGTAATTGCAGTAAATAAGGGAGTTCAGGCAAGCTATTCTAGTTTTCTCTCTTCTCTCTGGTCGCTTTCTGGGTGTTTCTGTCTTTCTCTTCTTCTGTCTTCCAGAGTGCACATCAAAGATCTCATTTGGGGACTGATGGATCTCTGTTTTTCTCTCTCTGGACAGTTTCCACTCTGGTCCTCTTATCTCTAATCCGTCCATTAAAGGCAGTTGAGGGGGGGCAGAGGTAAATGGAGGCTGGTAAAGAGGAAGAAACACAAGATTTGAACAAACATACGAAACTCCTCTCCTCTCCTCCCCTCTCCTCTTTTTCCTGACATTCTCTCTTTCCTCCCCTCCTGTCTGACTCATATCCTTCCTGCATTCCTTCTCTTTCCTCCTCTTGTTTCTTACTCAACATCCTCTGGCTATTTTTCTTT
>JAQFJA010000012.1:23275804-23287037 GCA_029874485.1 Naso brachycentron | reverse complement strand
AAAAAAGGAATCTATTTCCCAAAATGTTAAAATATATCCTTTAAAGCATTTGCTCAAAGTTACTAAGTTAGCATTAGGCTTTGAAGAGTAGTTATGAAAGTTCCACAAGAGTGAAAATAGTAACATGGCAGGGAGGATCATATTGGATGAATGGTTTAAACACAGATCATTCAGTTTTCAGTCACGGTTAGATTAGGTTAAGTAAATAAAACTACTTGCTGATGTTTAGGAAACAAACATCTCGAGTGCAAATAACATCTGTGTCGATTTTATTGACATTCCGGCAAACATCACAGACAGCTGTCTTCCTCATGTACTCATTACTTTAAAGATGCCACGTTGGTCGTATTATTAACTCTGGCACCATTGACACACTTTTACAGTAGACTTCCCTAAAGGGACACATAGGCGTATAATTAGCAGCAGTAGTGGAGTGGATGTCAGTGAATTGCAGATCCCCTTCCTCCTTGTCGAGAAATGCTGAAAAAAAGTGATATCTTCAATTAAAAAGACTAACCCTCAGATCCACTGTCAAGTTACAAAGAGCAGGAGTCCGCAAGGGCTGCGAAACCTTAACACCTAATCACTTTCCCAGGTGCCTCTTGTCAAGGATTTTCATTATTTAGATGCCAGTGAAGAAGAATGTTGAAAGGAGAGCTGAGAGTGGGATAGTTGTGCACAGTAGAAGCCTGCTGGCAAGCTCAGTGTGGGGCTGAGAGGAAAATAGTGTTTGATTTTGAAAAAGAAATAAGGAGTAGAGAGGCAGAGTGGAGGAAACCAAGACCAGGAGGGAGGTTATGTCCACGTACCTGTCCGAAGATGAAGTCTCAACAGGAGTTATATAAATTGGCTGAACCAGTTTGTTCAGCACAAATGGAAGGACATGCAAAGACAGCCCGAAGGATAACTTAGAGAAATGCAGCAGAAATATATAAATGGGATATGAAAGAAAAATGATAGGATAAGAGACAGGTCAAACACTGGGCGATCAAGGGATTCAGAGTAATGGAAAAGTGGAGAGGAGCACACAGAGAATGACAGCGAGGACAGCTGACCTGTAGCAGCAGGTGTGAATCGTCCACTTCCTCACGCTGCATTGAGCTCTCGTCCTGAAGTCCTGCTGTGTGCAGCCCATCGGGCTCAGGCCTTCGCTGCAGCAGAGACATTTCTCTTGAAACATTCCCTGCATTGAAAGGTTCTGCTGAGATCAAGGTCTTTGAACAGACTGTGTGCTGAATGAGTTCCATTTTCAGAACCCCCAGAAAATACATAAATAAAATCACACAGCATTTAACTGCTCTTAAAGACGAGGCCAGAGAGGACGGGTAACTCACCAGTGCTTTATTGGCTTTCATGATTTGGTTGCTGTCTGGTTTAGGGCTGGGCGGTATATTGAATTTTTAAGATATGGCGATATATTAAGAAACGAGACATAGGATGAGACAATATCAATTATATCAATATTTATATTTTCATTGTTTGCACAACTGTGTGTATTTTTTTATGCTGGAAAGATTTTTTTTCAACTTTATTAAGTTTATTTAAAGAGCATTTTAATTTAAAGGTGACATGCTTTTCTGTCTCCTTCAACCTATAAATTTTGTTTCAAAGTCGGACTGCGGTTTTAAATGACACTGAAGTATAAAATAATGAGGTAAGGGTAAGTAGCAGTATTGTCTGTGGGCTGTTTCTAATGGCTCTGAACACTGCGTTCTCATCAGTTTTTTTAAATCTCAGACCACTAGTGTGTCACAGTGTGCCCATTCAACCATTCAGCTAAAAAATATCGAGATATGGTTTTGTTCTATATCACCATAGTCTGGTTGTAACATGTTTGCTCTTTAATTACAGCACAGTTTGAACCATCCTTGTCTGTTATTGGCAGTCTTCGCACAGAGCTCTGCACAGGTCCGTCCATCTTTGTAAAATATCGATCGATTCACGCCCAGTTACCTCACCGTGAGGATCACTTATGGATCTGTTAATGGACAAGAGCAGGGTGTAACTGTGCGCTTGACCCCCCTGAGTGCAGGTGCAGATGCGACAGTTAGCCTTTGCCTCGTCCTCTCTCAGTTCCCCCACAGTCACATTGTGATAGATTGGACGAGATATTTGCTGTCTGCAGGGATTTTAACTGTTGACTGAAGGAACAGATTGGGAGCAGGCTGTTGATGCCTTCTGCCACCCTGCCACCTCTTACTGGCTTTACTGGCCCTGGCAGCAGTGGCTTGTGCTGGAGCAAATGGAAATCTCCCTGGGAGTTTGTTCAGAGGTGCGTGTTTGTCAGCCTGTACAACGCAGCTGTGACCGTTGGAATGTATGCACATACATGCATATGTGAATAAATATACACATAGTTAAAGCAAAGAAGCTCATGTTTTCACCAGGAAGAGGCCACACACATGCACAGTGTGTCTCTCCCCTGGCTCCCTGTAGTCCCCATGAGACACTCAACCCCCCAAACACACACACACACACATCTCCTCTGCTACATGAAGCATGAGCTGTCATTCTTTACAGTGCAATGCCTCTTATTCTCTCTCCTGTGGATGGGAGTGGACTGTGAACCAGCCGTCCTCTCCTAAATAATATATAGCCTCTTCCAGCATGTATTAGCACCTTTGTCAGGTGGGAAGTGCTCTCCTACACATGGAAGAGTCACACATCACTTCATAACGAAAGCAGCACAGTCTTACTGGAATAGTAATGTCCAGTCTGTGGGAGCATGGCTGAAAATGATTTAAAAAGCTCAAAGAAAACATGCTATTTCAGACATCAGTTGAAATTCCGCCTTATCATTTCTAATTATGGGACCGGTGAATGTGGCTGCTCTGAATTTTTTAGCAGCCTGGTACCTTTTGATAGTTTATTTAAGCTGCATACCTATGCTCTTTACCCAAAATAGATCTTGGAAATCTTTTGATGGATCATTTGTTTGTTCTTTTCGCAAAGCTTTCAGACAGATTGTTTGTGCAAAGTGCTATCTCAGTGACAAAGCTTGGAACAGTTGGAAGGGCAATTATTTGCATGTTGACATAAAAAGGCAGATGGGTCGACTCTCTAGAACAGTGGCAGCATCCTTTATGGTCATATAGCTAAGTTTGTCCCTTTGACAGTATGGGGCGATACCGAGGGAGTCATTTCATGGCTAACAAGCCGTCCTCACCAAGAATGATAACCATAACCATAACGAATGTTTTTAAAAATCATTCCAACTCATGTGGATGGTGGAGTCCACACTAATACTATAACAACAATGACAGCAGCAAATGACGTTTTTGGGATCACTTTCAGAGCGATTTGATGAATGATAAAAACACTGACAGCCATCAAAATCCTACAGTTGAAGACGCATTGTTTCCCACTTATGCCACAAGAAGGGGACTATCCTGAAGTGAGTGCGTTTGTCAGTAGTAAACGTGGCTGGACCTGGACAGATGTATTACAGTTTTTATGTACTTTGCAAACCAGAAGTAAAAGAAAATTTTAATTCACGCTGAATCTTTAAGTGTGAGGATCCACGTTTGGATTAAAAACAACTCAGGCATCTAATGAGTTGGTTTCTACAGTAGGTGTATTTGATGTCAAATAAAACCAAATTTTAGGCTAATTGATGGCATTTAAGAAACATTTTTAATGGTTACTTCACTCAGATCACTCAGTCTGGACTAATTTGGTATACAACTAATTAAGCACTTTTGGCTTAATTTAAGGCTGCAAATTACACATTAAAAGCAGAATTTTGGTGCTGATGGAGTCTCTGAAGTTTATTTTGTCCTTGCTGATGTCCTTGCTGCTGTTTACAGAACATTATTGTCAATCAGTGTGAATGCTGATATCATTAAAGTTATGGTTAAAATGATTGGTGTGACGGTCCTTAGCTCTTCTTGTATTGGTGCAGGTACAGGAAGTCCTCTAGGCTGTTAGTATTAATACAAGATGTTAACGGTGGATGTTAATTTTTTTAGTTCCAGACTTCCAGGAACAGGACATATTCCTGTGGAGGAAGGACACAGGGTTCGGGTTCAGGATCCTTGGAGGCAACGAGCCAGGAGAGCCGGTGAGCCTTTCTCACTCATCTTTCCGTCTCCTATCTCTGATTTCCTCTTGGTTTATCCTCAATTCCCTCACTTTTCCCCATACATTAGTGTGATATGTATAAGCTGCCCCTGACAAAATGCAGTAACTTGAATGATGAAATGGTCGCAGTGTCTCCAGCACTCGTATGAGCAGCATCAATAAGGTTTTTCACCCCACCTGTTTTTCTATTTATCTTCCTCCTGTGGTGTGTAGTTCTGAGCTGCTGCGTTGGACTCAGACAAAATCTTATCAGTGAATTCTACAACACAGTTTCTTTTTGATCTGTCCAGTGTTTAAAAAAAAAAACACCCTTCTCTCTCACATACTACTTTTTTCTTCCCTTTCTTCTAAGAGGCAGTGTTGTTTGTTCAAGGTCGCTGACCTGCACTGCGTTTCTTGAAGGGAAAAAAAAGTTGGTTGTAGATTCTGGCTGTGGTGACGACTGCAGCAGGCTGGAAAAAAGAGAAAAGATGTAGTAGTGATGTTTCTGTTGTAGCAGGCCATCTTTGAATTCTTACTCAATGTAAAAAGCCTTTGCAGCGTTTGAACTCGTTCCATGTACAAATTCTAAAACTTGTAGCTCATTCTGTCTCCACTTGTTTCTCACCTCTTCTCATTTTGCTCTGTGTTTCAGATCTACATCGGCCACATAGTGAAGTACGGAGCGGCAGACGAGGACGGACGCCTGCGGTCCGGCGATGAACTGATATGTGTGGACGGCACAGCAGTGGTGGGCAAGTCGCACCAACTGGTGGTGCAACTCATGCAGCAGGCTGCCAAGCAGGGCCACGTCAACCTCACTGTGCGCCGCAAAACCAGCTACACCGGTAAGAAGCAAGAGGGATGAAGATGAGGGAGCAGCGTAGCCTGTTAAGCCTCGTTTCCACTGAGTGGTACAGCTCGGTTTGGTATGGCACAGTTCGCTTCGGAACAGTACCCCTAGATCTGGCTTGCATTTCCACTGCTGACCGTACCCTTACTTGGTGGGCGGTGCTGTGCTGTGCACCATAAGGGCGCTCTGTTACTTTTTTCTCCAGGTGAAATATAGGCCTATTTCACCTACATAAACCAGTAGAAATTTATGTGCATTTCATTCAGTTTTTAAAGATCCAGTCATTACTAAAGCTTATGTCATCATGCAAGAAGGGCAAACGCCAATGAATTGTTGTTGAAGTTCAGACATTTCACTACCGTACATGTGCGATGAGTATTTGTGACAAAAAAAATCAAGATGTCATTTTGACATTTAAGGTGGGCTGATTAATTCATGGTGTAATTCATGCATTGAACAACATGAAAGAAAACTTTCCACCTTAAAAGATGCATTTGAGCGGCTCAGTGAATGAAATGATCTTTTTTCTGCTAGTAAAGTTAAACCTATGCCGAAGAATCAGCGCGAAAAGGCAGCAAAGCATCCTTTTGTTTTTGTTTCATGTTTTAAAATGCTACTGAAACATTACGGCCGGCGTTTAATCTCTGCACAGATCACGGGTTCAGCAGTTAACTTTCTCCCCCGAGTGATAGCTTACTGAGCCGGGCTGCTGCAGCGAGCAGACCTGCAGTCTCACCGCAAGCTCCTCACAAGTCCAAAAAACTTTGCGTCAGATATACAAACAAGCGTTATTTGTATAATTTGACTACATATTTAAAATCTACATGGTAATATTCTTGCCTAAAAAGTATACAAAACTCACTGAAGTGATATACTAACAGGTCTACAACAACATTTGTAAACAGCCTTTTGCCTACTTGCAGTTAATGGACTGCAGTGTGTGTAGCTTCACCCTCTTGGGACGCTTGAGGACTGCTTGGTACCCCAACAAAAGGGTGACCAAAATAGGTCCAGCACACTGTGGTTATTTGGTACCCTTTTGACAGTGCATGGAAACACAAAAAATGCAGACCATGCTGTACCAACCTGAACTGTACCGCTCTGTGGAAACGGGATATTAGAGACTGGCTGACAGGTCCAGGAAGGTTTACATTTAACTGCTTCCTGCGGGGTTTGATATCCTGCTGTTAGCTGAAGTTCAAAAACTTTTTCAGGTTTTATGAATTGTGAAAAAATACACAAGAGTCAATTGCTCAGAAGTTGAAGTTATGCATCACATCTGTTATAGTAACAACAGAACTCTATCCAGCAGCTCTGCTCCTTCTTGTTCCATTACTCCCCAATACTTAAACTAGATCCTTCAAAAATAAATGCGGAAAATTACTCTCAGTGCATTGTGCTTCCTGTGACTTCCTCACAGTAAAGCCATCCTTTGTTAAATGTTTTTAATGTTAAGTAGCAACAGTTAAAGTTTGCGTTTTGCATGAGCAGTAACTTTGACACAGTATAAAGAGAGTGGACAGTAAACAGTGAGGCCAGTATCAATGAGATAACATTAAACTAGATTACATTCACATCTCGTTTCCTGTGAAATCCCCCTGTGCTTGTTAAGGAAGATTGAATCCAGCGGTGGATCCAGCCATTAAAAATGAAAATTTATCTGTAGATCTGTAATTACTGAGGGTAAACACATTAAATGGCACTTGCAGCAAAAATGCTGATCATGAGTAGAATTATAATAGGCTGTGACCTCATGAAAATCTTAAGGATCATAACTTTAGAAACCAAAATTATGTAATGAATCTGTTCAGCGAACCAAATTAAATTTCTGTCATTTATCTCTGGCTCTGTTATGTCAGTACAGTCTCTGCTGTATTCAGTGACTGGAAAGCACTCTGTACTTTACATTGCAGTGGGGGGCCATTTATTTTCACTGCTACTCCATCAGGGGCTCGGGAACCTTCTTGCTATGTGCAGGGGTTGCCCCTCTCTGTAATAGTCTGGGTGTGTAATGGTAGGAAACATTCAGCAGCTACTGCGAGGCAACGCCTCCGCCCATCGCTGCCATTTCAGTGCTCAGCTCCGCTCCCTTCTTCTTCTCAGCTAGCAGTAAAGAAAGGCCCATAAATATGATGGAGAGGGTGGTCAACCTTCAGCCTGATGACAGCATACTGACGTTCGTGCATTGCTGCTCCCCGTCTGCCCCGGAGCGTCGGGAATGTGATGCGCTTTCCTTTAGCAGCTGTACAGGAAATTAAATGCAGAATGAAATGTCCAGATTCGCCAGGCTGGGCGCGTCTTCGGTTCATCTTTTGTTCAAAACAGATCAGAGAGGAGATTGTTTGAGAGGCTGCGCTGCCTGAGCTGTCCTGCTGGTTTTTCTTTATTTATGTATAAGGTGACTGTGTGAGCAGAGGAAGCGTATGTGTTTATTAACAATATTGCTTTTAACTTTTCAGATTGTACAGATGATGTAACATTTTGCCTTGTTGTCCCACATTGACAGTTTTGTTTCAGTATCATCCTGTCTTATTAATCACCAGTCTCTATTCTATTATCTCCTGAACTTTTCACAAAACACCAGCTGACCTCATTTGTATCACTTTTTATCTTCATTCTCCTCTTGATCCTCTTGGGTCGATTCTGAGTCTTTTTTCTCTCACCGCACCGTCCACAGTTTGTTCTTTTTATTCCTTCCATAAATCTTCCTCCCCTGCTGTTCTCTTCACCATTTTCTCCCCCAATCTTCACTGAATATTAAATCTTTCTCCCCTCCTTTACCATCTCTAGTCAAAGCAGAGGGAGATGTGCCTCCATCGCCAGCATCCTCCCACCACAGCAGCACCCAGGCGCCCAGCTTGACAGAGGAGATAGGGAAGCGCACCCCGCAGGGCAGCCAAAACTCCCTTAACACCGTCAGCTCCGGCAGCGGCTCCACCTCCGGCATTGGCAGCGGGGGAGGAGGTGGAGGGGTAGGGGGCAGCAGCAATGCTGTGGTCGCTGCGGCGGCTGCCACCACCTCCTCTCAGCCCCCCAACGCCAACTCCACTGTCTCCTCCGCCTTACAGCCCTATGATGTAGAGATCCGCCGTGGCGAGAACGAAGGCTTCGGTTTCGTCATCGTGTCTTCAGTGTCACGGCCTGAGGCCGGCACCACCTTCGGTAAGAGATACAACACTCTGTTTGAAAAAAACAAAAAACAAGGTATCTTCAGACACACTGTTGTAGATCGCACATGCAAATACTGCACAAATCAGTTCCACTCAGCAAAACACAAAACACACACTGTAGCTTTTCTTCATCACTAGGGCCTTTTATCTTCCTATCCTCTCTATGGGCTGCCTTTGTATCATCCATTAAACCACTGAAGACTAAATAGCCTGACATCCAGCACATATACGAGCTATTTGCAGTCCCACCAGATCAATACCGACACCCTCCAAAGAAGTGGTTCTTCTTTCTCATTTTCGTCTGAGTCTGTCAAGCCAAGACACTGAAACCCTTTCTTCGCCTGCAGCTGCCGCTACACTCACACAAGGCTTTCATAATTGATCACAAGTAAAGTGGATCTTACATAAGGCATTTGTATTATTCAGCTGAACTTACATGGCTTCTGCTTAGCAGGTTGCTGTTAAAAGCCTAATGATAATGACAATGTAATAAGAACAAAGTTAAGATCAGAGAGTTGCACTCACTTCAAATCAACTTATGTACAATTTGAGGTTATTTTGCATCTCTTAGTTAATAGTAAATACTGTAATATCTGAGTTTCTCAACGTTAAAGGTAGAGTCAGTAGCATTTGTTTGTTGCAGTTTGTAAACGCAACATTCAAATTAGGCTCCTCCTCCCAGAAGCACCAGAAGTATTGTAACTTAGTGCGTACTACATGTGCTGTTATACGGCTTATCTAATATTACACAGCAAATTACGTAGGAATATTACATTTGTTTGATGGAGAAGTTGATAATTTAGCAAGCTAACAAGCTAATGGCCAGTGTTTAGCACAATAACTGCCCATCACAAAAAAGGACAACTCCTGCATCGCTCTTCCCAGCCCTCTCCTTCAGTGCTCCAAAGCGGCTGAAGGCCAAACCGAGACTCACTGTGGCTGTGGGACAAGTTTTATCCGTTTGCTGTTTCACCTCACTGGGGCTATATTACCTTTTTTTTTTTTTCAATATCCGCTATATCCGCATCCGTAACTTTCTCCAGTCTGAACAGTGTCCAGTCACTGTTCTCCATGGTGCTCTTAACCTCACCTGCACGCTGTCATTTGCTGGGGGGAAACACTCCCCCTCCCCACCCAGAAACGTTCCAAAAAAACGAAAACATCAGAATACAGGCAGAGGGCAGTGTGTCTCCAAACACAGTCACACATATAGAGGCCCAGAAGTGATGATTGAGCAGTATTACTTCTGTTTATGTCTGTATTTTATTTTTTAGTAAAATCCTACTGACTCCACCTTTAAAATGAATGCTCTCTTTTTCTAACAGAAGTCGTTCAAATTGAACGCTTTATACAAACTAGTTGGGACTTTTCCATGCAGTACACCTTCTGCCTGCACCGCTATGGCACTCCACTCTTCTCTGTGCTCTTATCTCTCAGTGTGGGTGCAATGAAAACTTAACTTTCCAGGTTGGCTTACAAAGTGGCAAAGCTCCTTTACACTGACCAAAGTAGAAAAGTGTGGGCCACAGGATAAGCTTCATTTAATTTGACATGTCATTTAAAATCTAATGGAAACCCATCGGCCACATGAAAGTTTCAAATTCAGATGTGGCTATGCAATATGTCATAGCTGCACGGCAGTGATGATGTCAGAAACCAGTCCAGCCACACTGATTTTATTTGGAGAAGCACTTTATTTTCAAAGAAACGCTACAGCACCTCAGCCGTTCTTTTTTTCTGCCATGTTCTTTTGGCTCAATATTTTACAGCTAGATATAGTTTAGAAGACAGGAAGAGGTCGGGGTTTGACAAGTTTGTAGTGGAATAAAAGAGTGGAAGTGAAATGAATAATAATGAAAAAGAAAATGGAGAAAGAAAAGAGTAATTGCAGCTCCTTTTCTCTGCAGTGACTGAGCTCAGACTGCAGACAGAGAGAGAAAGAGAAAGCAAGGCAGGGAGGAAGAGAGACCTCAGGGTAGTTGGTGAGATGTCAGCTCTGATGTATGTTTGTCGTCTCCAACTTTCTGCAGGTGCAGTTGTTTGGGATGCAGACGAAACAACATTGTGTTTCATTATTAGCTTTTTGCTACGGAGAGACACCCATGCAAATAAAATAATGACACCTGTTTTAGATTCAGTGCTGGAGCAGCTTCACACAAAAGAGGAGCATGAGGAAGAAAGGGTGGAAGAGGATGAACACGTTGGTTGTAGAATTAAGCATCGTTTTCCCATGATTGATTAAAAATGCAGTTTACAATAAAAGTACTGAGAACTACAGTATGACACATTCTCTTACCTAATTGCAGAATGCATTTAAATTTGCCTCTCTTTGCCAACACTTGCATTTTGTTCTGTCATTTTCTGATCAGCTTCTCTTGGTGACTGGGGCTCGGCTCGCTGTTTGGCTGTCAGTGAAATAACGCTTCACCTTCTGATCCTCTTTTTCTGCTCCTTCTCCCCTTTTCCCTTTCCTTTTCCTTCGCTCTCTTCACACACACATACACACTGAATCACACATCACAACATGTAAATGGTGACCATAGCTGGCAATGCATGTGTGGCCATGCCCCACAAAATAGGGCGCATCATCGAGGGGAGCCCAGCAGACCGCTGCGGGAAGCTGAAAGTCGGCGACCGCATCCTGGCTGTGAACGGATGCTCCATCACCAACAAGTCCCACTCTGACATTGTCAACCTCATCAAGGAGGCCGGGAACACCGTCACACTACGCATCATTCCTGGAGATGGTGAGTAGAGAAAGGGAGTAAAAGACTCTCTAACTGTGTTTGAAACTGTTTCCTCTCACTGAAATAGTGCCCTACATGGTGTGTTTGAATTCTCAGCGGTTAATTTCATTCGCTATACAGTGCACTATGAAATACCCACAATGCACAGCAAACTTGAGTGTGCATTCAATGTACCCTACATTTTACTCCCATATACCACAATGCAATGCAATGGTGTATTTCCGAAGGAGAAGAAGTAGACAGAAAGACAGAAAGACGGTAGTAGCTAATGATAGTTAGCATATTAGCTAGTAGAAGTTGGTTGGCGAATTAACCAGAGACGCAAAGAAACAAAAGCTTTAGCACAGATAGCTAAATCAGCCGTTAGCGTATGAGTTTGTGAACTATTACAGTTATTGTGGGGT
>JAQFJA010000012.1:23130895-23143967 GCA_029874485.1 Naso brachycentron | reverse complement strand
GTGTCTGGTTACAGCATAGGTAATAAATCCCACCCCTTTATGTTAACAGATAGGAGATGGGCCGAACTACAACATGTACATGTCAAATAACTTTTCCCTAAAGATGATATCTGTCATCTTATTGTGATCCATGTTTCATTACGCATCTTGCAAGTATCATCCTCACAGTATTGCTGTTTATCATTTAAAGGAAGTGACCTCAAGGGCGGAAGTAACAAAAAAAATTATTTTAAAAAATGGCAGTGCTAAAAAAGCTTCAGAATTAATAGTGAAAGTGTTGACATGCATGTGAGTGGTAAAATAGAGTGATAAGTTCTTAACTGATTTGATGAACTTCATCTCACACATTTTGAAACAGTGTTGCGTTGAAAATCTCCCAGGAATCTTTGTAAGTTAGTCGGCATCTTCTTACCAGTTTCCTTGTAAACCAAGCTTTGTTTTGCCAGTGTTTTATTTTTCAGAACGTAGTTTCAGAGCATCATTCTGAAGCTCTGAATTTCTCTCTCATGTAATTCATGCATGTTGGTAAAAAATATGTTGTTTGTTGAGGTGGAGCCAGGAGAATTGGGCTCATAAAGTTATTGTGAATGGTTCTCAGCTACGCTGCGCTGTTCTCCACACTTTTAACATGTGTTGCTCTCAGAATTCACTGAAATATAGATGAATTGTTTAAGTATTCAGTAGATGCACATGCAGTACATGCGCTGTTTTTCTGCCTTTTCTTTCTTTTTCTTTTTCTTCTTCCTCTTCCTCTTCTCTTCCGCACTGCCTCTATGTAAAGTTTCCACTAAGCCAAACTCCTGGGGGTGTTTCAGCCTGGTCCTTTATAGTAAGTTGACTGAGTGTGTTGAGGCATTTCCCATTCAGAGTCAAGAAAGGAGCTTTGGGTATTTAAAATCACCCAGGCCTACCAAAACATTCGCCTCAAGAATTTGCTTTAGATGTCATTTGACTTGAATGTTAGTGTTAGACTCAAGCGCCCGTGTCTGCACTTTAAAGTACAAAAAATGTTGTTCTTAAAGAAAATAAACAAATAATATGACAGCAGACAAGTGACTGCACGGTGGTCAATCTCATTCTGTGTGACTTAAGTTTGCTGTAGAGCCGCTGCTGCTTTATAATGACAGAAGCAAGTTCATGGTTGATGAATTATGGATAAATGCCCATCAGGAGGCATTTGGAGGTTCAGCATCGACCTGCCTGGTTTGTCAGAACACTGCTCTTCTCTCAGCATTCCTTGAGATCTGATGGGATAAGATGGCGGAAGATGCTTAAAAAAGAAAAGCTGGACTTTCTGCTCACTCTGACGTGGGCAAAAAAACAGACAGATGAAAGAGGAGCCTCTGTTACCTGACTGCTTGTGTGTCACTGTGCCTGTGTAACTTAATAACCAGAGTGGGCTGCTCTGGGCATGTTAGGAATTGGAGTAGATTCTCCTTGCACAACATACTCCTTCTGAATAATTAATACTTGCCTTTGGCTTGATTGATTTTCCTTGTGCTAATGAGACTCATTACCAGGCTTATTAACATGTGCCCTGAGTGTGAATGTGCTACCTGATCGGCCTGATCACATGAACCTCCTCTGCACACTGACGCTGTGTTTAGGAGCTGCGTCTAATGCCCGCTTAAAGGGTTACACTTGACCCGTTGTTTGGACTTGGTCCATCAAGACATGAGTCAGACTACAAAGGAGGATTTATGCCATGAGATCTTGCTATTTGCTATTCCTTCATTTCCTTAGGCGAGCTGCATAGCATAAAACTTTATTTAAAGCAGTGGGTTTAGTTCAGGTTGCCAGAGCTGACGGGCGCTGGACAAAGCCCGTCCTTGTATGCAACACAGCCTTAGCTGAAACTAAAGCTGGCTAAGCGCAGAAGCGAGGGGGCAGAAGAGGAGAAGAAAAGAGGTTGGTTGCAGCAGATCAAGAGCAATCGTGGTTGAGTTTTAACTCGGCCCTGAATGGCTTGCTGACGTCTGTCCCCTCGGTAACCCAGTCTGATCTGCATAACACAGGCCAGCCCAGCTATTCACTATGTTAACAAGACGGCCGGGCAAATAAAACTGTCAGGGCGTCCAGGCTTTTGAAAGGGCTCGGGCTATTTGGGCAGAGAAGAAGAAGACTCAGTATGAGGTGAGGGGGGAGAGAGAAAAGAGCAAGCCATTGGTGGTCGGGGCCACACAATGGAAACTTAGCAGATTTATCAGTAAGGCTATGTCCGTGTATTTGCGTGGAGACAGTAATCCCACTCGGTTGGTAGTTTCCAGGGTTGAAAACACTCCTCTCTGTCCTCTCTCCCTCGCTGAGCTTGTTTTGGTGGAAGGCAGCAGCAGCAACATGGGTGGTAGAGCTCATATGGCCAGGAGGGCAAATGACTGATAATCTGGGCTTTTTACCCTGAAAATGGTTCATTTTGTCTTTGTCATTTAGAGGAGGATTTTTTGAAGGGGTTATATTTTGACTGGTCTGCCGGGTCCTGTGATGTATGAGTGATGTTCACAGATAATGCAAAGTTGGAGAGCTGTGACGCCCTGATATAAATCATAGTTTGACCTTTGGCTCTCAGTTAGGGGTTGTACTGAACTTGTCGCTTCCCATCTCTTTCCTTTCACTCTAAGGTTGTCTCTCCACAGCTGCTTTCTCTCTTGCTCTTGTCTCTGCCCCCTTCCTCCTGCTTCAACTTGTTTTTTTCTCATTCTCTTCTAGTGATGGGAATTACGGCTCTTTGAAGGGAGTCGGATCTTGTGGCTCTGTTGTCTTCAAAGAGCCGTTCAAAAAACTCCTCATTCTTTTTTTTTTGTCTTTCTTTCTTTTTCTTAATTTCTTCTCTTTCTTTTTTGAGCCAGGCATTACCGGGCACAGCACAAAACAAGTACACAAGTTAACAGTGCTTACCATTTACATATTTTAAAATGTAGTTTAACGGCAAAATACAGTATTAAATAACTGCAAATAAATGAAGTAGCTTGCTCAACCACCACTCTCTCTCTCTCTATCTCTCGAGACGTGGAGAAGGGGGATCTGTCCTGAACCTCGACAACATAGCTGCTCTGACTGATTCTGTCTGCCCACAGGAAGGGGACAGGGCTGTCACTTTTTATCCAAAATGCGGATATTCGTTTGAACGTAAATTAAAAAGTTCATATCCGAGCTGTAATGACCTGCTCGAAATGTAAGCTGCAGTCTATAAGCACATCGTCCACTGAGCTGACCATCGTCACATCCTGATTGAAGGCGTCCTCCCTCTCTGTCCAGGTCTCAGAGCATGACAGTGAAATAAAACGAACGGTTCCCAAGCGCAGCTCGGGTCCCATTGTTCTTTCACGAACGTCACAATGCTATTATCTTCCATACAGTCTGAATCCAGCCCTCTAAAACACTGAAGTAAAAACACAAAATTCAGTGTTTATGTGCCTGTACTGGGACAGTCTCTGTAATGTTTATGCATTGCAGTCACGGTAATAAAGATGGTCTACGCATGCAGCTGACGGAGATCCTGTGGGGCCTGCCAGTCAGCTGCTGAATTCCAATGAAATCCCAGCATCAAAATTCAAGAGCCACACTCATGTGACATAAACACACACAGAGGTCATAGCTGCAGAAAGCATCCACGGCTGAATTCCTGTAGTATTCCTCATTTCCTCTCTGCCCGTGGTGAAGATTTGCTGGGGTTTTAATAATGAGCTCAGGTAAAAAAACCAAATGCAGAGGAGTAGTCTGATTTGTCATTTTGAATGCACAGTGTTTCACTGCGTTTTACCCTCAGCAGAAAATGCCTTGATATAATTTATTAGATAATATAAACGTATTCGCAGGCTTTGATAACGGTTTATTGCTTTTTCACACAGAAAATTTCACCTCTCTTCTATTTGATTAGTTGTGACAAAGCCACATTGTGCGGCTGGCTGTGTACTTGTAGACCCTATCAGCTGAGCGGAAATGATCTTTCTCTTCTGGTTTCACACAGCTTGTAACAATGTGCGCATGACACCTCTGGAGACAAAGAGAGCGCACGTGTGCTAGACTGTGTTTCTTTGTTTCCTGGTGCGTTTGCATGAGCTTCTGTGAGCATATGTGAAGCATGTGGTTGTCAGCTTCATGTGTGAGAGAAAGATGGATGTGTAAGCAGGCAGCAGGTAGAGTCATCTCATCCACCCGGCGGGCTCCGGACGTGGAACTGGAGATCCTGCAGGGTGTTGGGTTGCTCCTGTGTTCTGTGCTTGTAATTGCTTCTGTAACTTTCTGTAGCTCCTCCTGTATTATTAGTATTGTATGACATGTGTGCAAGCCAGTGCGCTGCAGACAGCGGCGAGAAGCCACATGAATTTTTACTTGTCATTTGGAGGCATGTGATGGGAAACTGCAGATAATGAGAGTGCATTCCTCCTCAGTCGAAAGTATGTATGTTCTCTTTTGATTTGTCTTGTTTTTCTGTGAATCAAACTCATCTTGGTGTTGTCCTGGAAGTGCACGAGGTAAAATGAATGCCATGCCGTTTCCTCACCTCAGCACCTCAGACAGGCATGTCAGTTACACTCTCACCACTGTGCCTCCTCTTTTGGCAGTTCTTTTCAAGCTGAGCCATTAAAAGGTCAGTCCGTCACTTTGGCATTAGAATTGTAGCCGTCATTTAGACAGTGTTGGTAATGGTTTTATGCCTTCATGGCAACAATGTCTGTGACTGGCGGCTGATATTTTCCAGGTTGTCTGTCCGTCTGTTTCTCGTGATCATGATTTTCAGGAAAGCTTCCAGGGAACTTTTACAAATTTGGGTTAAATTTTGTATTGAATTCCATAAAAGTCTTTACAACGTAGACTTAAGAAATTTCATAGATTTTATAAAGTTTCCACTTTTATTCTTAACAGTAGTAGTATTAGCAAGATTATTAATGTTAGTATTAGTAGTTTAACCACTATTTTTATTATACTTGTGTTGAGTACTTTTAGAGAGTTTTTAGTAGATTGTTTTTAAGGGATGTTGCCATGGTTTATTCACATGTATTCACTGCTGGGGAGCCTGGGGAACAATATTTTTTAAGTATGCTGATATGTAAGGAAAATGAAAAGTAATCGGAATATGAATCTGCAGTAGTAGCAGTAATTTCTCCTGTACCCGACTGACCACGTACCACGTTAATTAACATTTTGATTTCCTCTCATTTTAACTTTTCCTGTTGGAAAAAATCTCTAACACAGCAAACTAGTGTGTCAAATTAAGTAAGATGCACTCTCAAGCTGTCTCTAGGAAGCTCTGTTGGTCATCACTCAGCTGTTTTCCTCGTGTCATGAGGTGAACACACTTAACTGACCAGCAGGAGGCAAACATGTTCAGCTTAGACACACTGAACTCCAGCAGCCGCTTTGTTTGCAACAAGGTCATGCTGGTGTTCCAAGGTACAAGATTAAAAATGGTTACAGAAGTGACCAGATATGATTTGATTTGATTCTAGTTTTGGTAGGATGGGAGAGTCCTGAGTGGTAACTGCGAATCAATCACTGTAGGGTATAAAATAGGAAGGACAAAACAAAAAATATCTATTATATATTTATAATATATATTAATAAATAAGTGATGCATTAGTAAATTGGCCCATCCTCTCTTTTATTTCTCTTTTTAATGTAGGACTGAGAAAATAGAATAATAAACCACTTAGCAGCCAAAAAAACCCCTAAAAAAACAAAAAACATCATCTCCATAAAACTGCACAAAGTTCTTCACTGCACTTCAGCACTTTTAAATAATTGACTGTGTTATCAAATCAAACCCGACATATTGTCTTTCATGTAGTCTTAATAAAGCTTTATGGTACAGGACAGCTGTATAAGTCTGTGTCATGTTTTCTGGCAGCTTCTGCAGTAAAGCCTGTAGCTTTACTCTGAACCACGTCTCCAGCATTTTCCCTGCATCTCTTATCAAGGTCATCTCAAACAGGTGCTCATGCATTTGGATGAAGACTGATAGGCATCAGAAAAGTCCTTTCAGTCCCTCGCAGAAGACAGTGTGTGTGTGTTTGTGTGTGTGTGTTTTATTAAGCATAACTTAGCTCTTATAGATAGACTCATACTTGTTATTTAATCTCTCTTCTTTACCAGCTATCTACAAAATCACCTTGTTATGTCTCATTTACCTAAAACCATTTAAACTTGCACTCAAATATAAAGTTGTGTTAATTAAGTATAAATATATCACCTTTATTTACACTTGAAAAATCTTTGAGGACAGCCACTCATTTACAATGATGTATCTGTGTGCATGTGTGTCTATATATGTGTATACATGCATTTGTATATTGTTTTTTTTGTATGGAGGATGGGGAGGGAGCTGGTTGCCATGGGAATGTGGGACAAGGGAGGGATTATGATGATGAGCAGTTAAACAGAAGTGTTCTCACGTGATATGTAAATGCATACATGTATACCGCATTTATATGAAAAACAAATAAAATACTGATCACAAGAAAATCAATAAATAAAGTAAAAAGAGTCCAAACAGAAGGTGTGTGGTTTATGATCATGGATTTAAATTCACCAAGCATTATCAAAGTGTTAATTTTTCAGTATCATAATTTAATGGGATTTTACCCTCTGGCTCAACTAGCTGTTTCTTTACATGTCAGTGATTTTGCAAGAATGAGAGGTATCGGTGATGAAAGGGTGAATTACAATCTGGGGAGGAGAGTTCAGTCAGAGCTGGAATGAAAGAATGAATAAGGGGATAAAGAAGAGACATGAAACAGTCCATAAATAAATCCCACAGTGTGAGAAGTAGTGTTTATCCCGAGAAAAGGTGCAACACAGCCGTCATAAACACATCAGAATGTAACAACTGCGATGCTGCTGGTTGAAATGAACACAAAAAGATTGTAACCTTGTATCACTTGCAGCTACTTTTCACCCTTCACAAATCAGCAAACCTCTGTAATTCTCCCTGACTTTTGCGCTAGCGATGCTAATTCAACCTGATTTTTGCCCTGGTGCTGATCCATGCCTTAATGAAGGCTTAGCGTGCATAAGTTGCCTTTGAACTGTCACTGGAAATAAAGGGAGGTGGGCTCATGGCAGTCATATGCGCAGCAAGTTAGCATTTACTGTGCTCGAGCCTACAGTTCCAATCCGCCCACCCGGTAGAGAGTTAATTCATGTCATCCTGACTGTTTCCGTGTTACTTACTTCATGCCCTGTGGCTGGTGGAGGGCTCAACGTTTGACATTTAGCTAGCTGATATCATTGCTCTCTCAGGCTGCAAATGATTTTTGCTCTTTTGTGCTTGGAACAAAAGCACTTCTTCCATTAACTGTGTGGTTCATGTAATTTATGTTACTTAAAAATTTGGTGCCAGAACACACCATCAATCTACCACCTCTTTTTCTGTCTCTGTCACCCACATTCACACACAGTGACTGAGAAGGTGTGAAACACATAATCACTGGTTGGAAGCAGTTTTCATTTTATGTTAGGACACACAGACACCTGCTCATCTTAATATTCATTTAGAGGGTTTGCATTTACATCCTGTTGTGTAAGCTCCACAGACTCCCACAGGGTTCACAACCTCACTGCTGTCTTTACAGCTATAACTCTGGCCTGAAAACACTTAGTGGATTAGATTTGTCTTAAAGCTACTCTCACAGCAGACTCTGATTTCCTTATCAGCCGAATGAGGAAGTGGATTTGGCTGAGATCTGGAGATGTTGCATGCCTGTCTATTGGTAGTAGTAATGGTACATAGGTGTAGTAGATGGATTAATGGCTGCAATTAATTATTTAATCTGTAAAATGTTAAAAAAAAAAAAAATCTCTCATCTCTTCTATGCGCTTGTTTTTTGTGGCAAAATGTCAAAAACCTGAAGGTTACATTTTTATTTTATTTACAATAACTTTAAATGTAGCACGCTAGCGCAATCCCAATGATAATGTGAGCATGTTGATGGAGAAAAAATGTTTATGATCTTAGTTTAGCATGTTTGAACACTGGCATAGGCTAATTTTTTACTAAGGATAGAGTGAAGGTTAGAACTGTAGCAGGTAAGTTTGGGATAAACATCAATAACTTTTTGTGTTCTCTTTGGAAAAAATGTCATAACACCCATAGACATAGATTGGTCGGTCTACGCTGGGCTTCTTAGCAACGGATGACATTGGTATGAGCTTAATTAGCTGTTAGGTCCTTACACTCTGACTTGCCTCTACCGGCAACAGAGTGTCTGCAAGTGACACTGTCAGTCGGCTCGAGCTCAAGCTGGGATGGACCAGTTTACTCTGCTGCAATTTTCCCTGCCACCGTTTTGTCACAGTTCAAACTGGACTTAAAAGAGGGCAACAACAAACGAAATAAAACACAAGCCAGTGCAAACTGCCGTAGCTAAGTTGCTTCCCGATGAGTGTTATGCCACAGCTAACGTTATGTTGCTAGCTTGTTAGCAGAAATTACCTACTGCAACTTAAAGCTGCTAGGATGCTCATTCATTTATAATATTTATTTGGTGACAAACCAAAACAGCGATTGAATTTTTTGACCTCATGATGCTCATTTAAAGGTCAGGGTACCAAAACACTTCTTAACATTTAAAAGCAATTGTTGTGCCATCCTCTGGGGACCATGAATTTCTGTACGAAATGTCTTGTCAATCCATAATTGTCGAAACATTTAAACACTCAAAACCAGCTGGGTGCTTTAGAGGTAAATATAATGAATTGCAAGTCACAGAAGTCCTGAAAGTACATCATCTGGTAACCCTAAGTGTAGTTAAATATTGGTGTCATGGTCCGGTCACACGGTCTGTGTAAACAGTGGGTGTGAGTGAGCCTCGCTTGAACGCCTGCAGTTTTCTCACAGACACTGCTACTGCCAGCCCTGTCCTTCCACATTGAGTTTAACTTTGATAATGAATATTAGTAATAACCGCAAGACCCCAAATCGCTGCATGTTGCAATGCTGCAACCAAGCGTGAGCCTCAAATCTGACGGCTGTATCGACGAGACGATCCGCATGCACATGCAGTGCTAATGCAGCCAATATGTTATGGCCAGTAATTCATAGATGAGATATTATTGAAACTGGTGAAAAGGGGAAGTTATAGGCTAATTTATCATCTTGGATATCTTTATCAAAGTCCATGGCAATAAATCACAAACTTCATGGTAGCAAAAAGAGAAAGTCCGGTAATCATTGAAACTAAGATTTATCTTATGGTAAACATGAATGTCTGTCAAGATGTGTTAGTCAGTGTTTGGATTTTTCATTGTTGGATGACTTAAATGATGGATTATTTATAATTGTTAATGATAAAGCAATAGGTGGGTCAGTGCAGGAAAGATAGGATTAATGGGAAAATGAAAGTGTGAGCGACTGATAAAGTGATTTTTTCTTGTTATTTTTATGGTTTATGTGCCTTTGGACTTAATTTCCAATATCTGTCAATTGTTCTTTAAGTGTGCACTTCATTCTGCTTCAGACTTACTCTCTGTATCACCACATCCACCTCAGCTCACTAACCCTTCATCCCTACAGCCCTTCTCTCTTCCTCACTGCCTCATCCATTCATGCATCTCCTCATCTATCCAGTTTTAAGACTGAGAACCCAGTGCAGCGAGGTTTAAGCAGTACACCACTTCAAAGACCTCTTTGATTATCTCCTCCTCATGTTTTATCCTCCCTCATTCTCTCTGTCCAGCCACCTGTTCCCATCCGGGGGCTGTGTGGAGGAGAAAACCCTTGATCAGAGGCGTACCAACAGCGTGGTTTGAACAAACAGTTATTGATGGATTTCCGTTTGTTGGGAAGACTCCATCAGTGGTGGTGATTTTGGAAAAAAGAGCAGGCTGTTATGTGATTAAGACCGTAACAGCCAACAGAGGTCAGTATTGTACAACAGCAAAGCAATGGGTTTTTTTAATCCTTGCTTCATGGACTGATGTATAAGATAAAGTATCAAAATAACCAAAAAAGAATATGAATGATGGCAAAAACTCAGAGCTACTGTACAAAGCTGGACGGAGATGATCACTTTGTTTATTAGGTGATCTCATAAATTTGGGGAATGCTGACAGTTTCCCTTTGATTCTCATTAATTTAATGACTTCCTATTTTCATTACAGACCCAAAATCCCTGTGGATCCCAAAGCCTCATTTGTTCAAACTGCAAAAGAGGAGCTTGATGACTCTGCAGTGTTAAATTATTTGACTGCTCTATTGATTCAGCGAGCTTACTGATTATTGGCTGACTTAAGTAGCATATTGACCCGAGAGAATGGACTGTTGTTGGCTAATATTGAAGAAAGGGACAAGACAGCCAATCCGTCAAATAGCGCTGAGGAGAAAACACGAGGCCTGTGATGCTAAGGAGCATCTTGATAAAGTTTATGCATGTGTTTGTCTTTTTCAGCCAATTAAACTCAGAAATCATGACAGCTTTGACCCCTATATATTTCTCTCATCCTCCTGTCTCACTCCATCTCTCTCTCTCCCTCTCTTCCTCCCCCTGTCTGTCTCTGTCAGTGTGTGATTTGTCGTCATCTGAGGAGTGGGCGAGGTGTTTTGTCGTCTTCGCTCTGCTCACAGTTATGCATGAGTCAAGCCTGAATCTAATTGGCTGGATGAGAAGTGATGCCATTCCTGCTTCTGTTTAACTGGTTCACTGACACTTTTTCTCTGTTGTGTGTTTGCTGTTTTTCTTCAGCCCATGTGTCTGTGTATACACGTGTGTTTGTGTGTGTGCGTGTGTGAGTATTAATAGCAAAGAGGCTCACAAGGAAAGGCGGTATTTCATGGATGAGAGAGTGGGCTGGCTCTCCGTGCCAAGCTGTACAGGTATCTATCATCTGATCTGGGTGCAGAGGGAATGGAGGGAGCAGGAAGCAGGAGATGAAAACAGGCTCTGAAGCATGGCCAGCTTCCTCTGATAGATACCTGAGAGAAGTTACACACTGCTTCACTGAGACATCAGGTCAGCACACACACACAGCAAGGGGGGACACCTGGAGTGATTGTGGTTGTGTTGATATGTTAAGTGGTTATCTGAAATAATTTTAGATGCAGGTAAATGGGTTACCGTTCTGCTTGTCAGTGACGTCAACTATGGCCACCAGATCCGAAATTTTTTAAGGCCAATATCAATATTTGAGTTTTTTAAAAAATCGGTTAGTGACGTATTAGCTGTGTCTCAATTCAGCGGCTGCATCCTCTGGAGAGTTATTTGTAAACTGACCGTCACAGTAGCGCGACAAATTCTGTCACTGGCTTTTTCAAATGTGGCCATCAAAGGCAGCCGATGAACCCCCATTGTGAAGGATCCAACTGCTGGATCCTTCGTGGCCCAGCATATCTCAGGATTCATTAGGCACCGCTGATGATCGTTTTTTTTTCAGTGTATTTTTTTTTTTAAATCAAACATAACGGACGAAGCAGCGGCAGTCAGAGGATACGTTTTTAAATGTAAGAATTAAAATAACAAAGTAAAAAATTTCTGGCTTCTTCTTTACATGAACATAAGTTAACTGATGTCATGGTTGCTAAGTGACCAGAGCGGTGGATTGTGATGTGAGGAGCGGTTGGTGACAAAAACAGGAAATGCTCCATAGACCAGACTATCTCATTTAACAGAAGTTTCAATTCAGCCATTGTGTCCTTAGTGGGCTGCAGATTTTTAGCCACACTTGTGGCTCTAGAAACGTCTGTCAGGTAAAATATGTCCATAACTACTGGATGGACTATCATTAAAATTTTATGCTAATATCCATGCTGTTGATCACCTGACATTTGGCTAAGTGCCATCAGCGGGTCAAAGTCTTCCCTTCTCTAGTGAAACATCTTAATATCTGTAAGATTGTTTGACACAACATTTGGAACAAACATTCATGTTCCCCAGAGGATGAATCCTACTAACTCTGGTGATTCCTTACCTTTTCCTCTAGCCCTAAAATGTGGTGAATCTTTGAGGTTTGGAATTAAATGGATTGCCCTAAAACAGACATTCATGTTCTTTAAAGGATGGATTCTAATAGCTTTGATAATGCCTTCACTTTTCATCTAGTGCCAGTATTGAATAAAATACTAAGCCTTGCCTTAGATGTACTTTGTCTAATAAACTTGGATGGTGAACACGGTAAATATTATGCCCGCCAACTGTTTTGCTTCTTCCATGTTAGCATGCTACCGTTATTTAGCTCAAAATAAAGCTGTGCCGATGCAAAGCCTCACTGAGCTGCTAGCATGATTGCAGACTCTTTGTCTTGTTAGTAAGGATGTCTTAAAAGGTTCCTAAAAGAACTGTGACCAAGATATGTAAAGAAAAGGACATTTATACAGCTGAAAAATAAATTTGTCAGTGCTTTCTGGTGGGCAAACTATGTCCCACAACTCCCTCAAACATACTTTGGCATCTCTGTACAGGAGTTTCGTTTTTCTTACTGGCAACCTGTGCTGCACTAAGCTACCGGCCAATATGTCAGCTTAGCCTCTCCATCGTCCCATCTCAGTTTCTGCATTTCCCAAGTTAATCCTTTCAAAGTGTTTTTTTTGCAGACTTGAAGAGACAGATGGATAGATTAATGGTATAATGTGACAAAGGTTGAATTTAAACACAAACAGCACATTTGCACAGTGCAGGCTGTAGCCAGTTAAGACAGGCGGATGTGAATTTGATGTGTACTTATAAGGCCTGTGTGTTGCACAGAGACAGCGTGGGCACAGACAGTGAGTCATTTGGATTAAGATGGATGGACATGAGAGCCAGTAATGCAGACACCCGACAAAGTTCTCTCGGAAATCAAATTGAAGCCATCATCACTCTTATTGCGCAAAATCGTGTCTCTCTTGCTTCAACTTAATAACTTAGTGCTTTGCATATTTGAATGTTGCACTCGTATGCTCTCTCCCTTAGTCTGTTATCACTCATCTGGCCAAGTTTATTTGTGCAGGTTGACTGGCTGCCAAGGAGATGAGTGCTCTGTAAGTTTGCTGCTGCCTTGACAACGGGCCAGACAAGTACTGCATTTTTCAGCGTGACAGTAAGAGCAGGACAAATAAGGAAAGACAAAGTTAACATGCATGAGAGAGAAAGAGAAATAAGAA
>JAQFJA010000012.1:23116151-23130795 GCA_029874485.1 Naso brachycentron | reverse complement strand
TGCTCACTTGAGGTCAGACTTTGTTGAGTGTTTGCTCTCTACTTGTGGTTAATAATACTGAGTAGCTAAGGGCTTTTTAGATACCCAAAGAAAATTATCTCATTTTTGAGGTTCTCATTTTCTGTGGTGCAACGAAATGTTTCAGTGTTCCATGATTTGAAATTTGTTTCAAAAGCTTTTTCACTGCAGCTAAGGTTACAAATCTGCAAAACACTGCATGATTTTTTATGACTTAAGTAGAGACTCAAGAGCCCAGCGTTCAGTTGCTTAAGCCCAAATAAATTGATCTCGAAGCCCTCTCCATAACCTGGATTTAAAACAAGTCATCAGTTCCAGACAGAGTGCTTATTTGTTTCCTTTACAGCCTGATTTATATGTATCTTCACTAAAATAGATGGCGATCAGTGGGACAGTGAAGTGTTTTGCTAGATACCATATATGTTTTTGCCAGTGACATTTGATTGACTCCCCTCTTTAAAACAGAAAACAGACGCTCACATAAAAAAATCAAAACCAGACTTTGGTGGAGTGCAATACTGACATACTATGTATATATATGAGGAATGTCCCTGATCCATTCCTAAATGAGTAGTGCGGCCCCATGAGTGCTTGAGTTGTAGAGGTATGCCTTCCATTTGTTCAGTCTGAAAATCTTGTGAAACCAGAGAGGAGAGTTACTGACCAGCCAGGTAACCTTTCATTATAACCCGCCTCTGTGATTTACTCCTCAACATGATACTCTTGAAGTTTTGTCTAGCAGACAGACTGTAACAATTCTTGAATTTGATGTTGAAGAGGCTCAAATCAGCTTTGACTATGATTATGATACCTAATACTGGAAACATGTATGACCTGCTTAGAAAGTGAAAAAAAAGGGCACCTGGAAATGTAGTCAAAACTTAAGTCTGTAGTCTCACCTTTGTCTCCGTTCAGTTTATCGGAGGATGATTCAGCCATGTGACTTTATCACACATTAGTCTCAGGGGCTAATGTGATGCCAGTAATGTGCAGTTTCTGTGCTCTCAGCGGCGTTCCTGGCTCCTGCATGAACTGTCCCGTTGGTTCTCTGTCACGTAACAGCACATAAGCGCTTGTTATCCTGTCCAGCCATGACAGTGAAAGCGACTTAGTTAAGTGACAGCGTGACTGAAACGTTCAGAGGCGGAAAGCAGAATGAGCTGATTTGTTGAATCAAAAGGCCGTTGTGTGCATGTCAGAGGTCAGCTTTTAACCAGCAAATCTCCTTTTCTCCCATCTAATCCTCCACCCTGGGGTTTTCCCACACCACAGGGCTCATCCCAGACCAACCAGAGAGCAGGCAGACAGGCGTGATGGCTCCCAATAGCTTCCACAAGTCTCAGACAAGATAAACAAGTAGACATATGTTGAGAAAAGATCTCTTGGCCTGCAGGTCTAGCAGAACTGTTGCTCCAGCTTATATAGAGTTACTGAAAATTAAATATTTTTATATCAGAGCAATGATGGTTAAAAAAAAAAAAAAATGAAGCCAAAGTTCCCCTGATACAGGTGCTGCTTTCTTTCGCTGGTGACATCATTTGGAATCAGAGTGTGCAGTAGGGATCAGTAGATGGAACCTGTGTGTGAACGTCCCGCCAAGCAAAATGTGCAACTCAATCCCTGATTAGGGTCAGCTGTCAATCATGATCCTATACCCCTCTTTTTTAGCAGCAAATAACTAAAAGAGTAAACTTTTCAGAAAAAAATTAAGACTTGAGCGTACACAAACATGACTCGCACTACCATAACTAAAGGAAGCATACCTGGGTGAAATTTGTTTGACATATATTCAGATTTTTTAGATTGATGTATATCTCATCTTCTAACAGACACCAGGGAGAAATGGAGATATTTTGACATGACTCCTTGTTGTCCAAGGGCTAAAGGCTTCCATGTGTAAAATAATGACTGAGAGATTGACTCTGTGATTTTAACAGTTGATAACAAAAGAAGCTGAATTGACAATAAAATCATCCCTGTTTTCCAGGTAATTTACTCAGTTCCATTCATGGCTATAGCACCATAGCATTATGCTAAGTAAACAAGCATGAATTCACAGTAGCTGTGACAAGCAGTCTACGACAAACGGTTGATGAGTTATGGAAGCAGTTGGGCAAAAATGTAGGGGTGGGCCAAGCCATAACCAATTAATTTGCGTGTGTGTTTTCACAAAGTTTGGCCATTTTACATGAATCTGTTTAGAAGTTGTACATCTTTTCTTACAGGCCGCTCCCATTGCCATGCCCCTCTTTGCCAGTTGGCCCGAACAGTTAACCAGCTTTCCTTTGGCTCATGAACAGCCTTTGTGCTAAATCTTTTGCAAGACCGTGAATTCATTTGGAAGTTATGCACCTTTTTGCAATAGGCCACTCCCATTGCCACGCCCCCTGTAGCCAACTGGCATGAACACAAACACACACTTTCACACACATTCACTTGACCTCCATATTTGCCAAATTTCAGCCTCTTATGGTGAAA
Source organism: Naso brachycentron (assembly GCA_029874485.1). Classification (NCBI taxonomy): domain Eukaryota; kingdom Metazoa; phylum Chordata; class Actinopteri; order Acanthuriformes; family Acanthuridae; genus Naso; species Naso brachycentron. The sequence continues at coordinate 23,128,299 of JAQFJA010000012.1, read as the reverse complement.
ATTGTGGTCGCCAAAGAGTGGGGGATTTTTTGGACCGACCTATAGAGCTGCTGGTTGCAGCTAAAACTAGTTAGCTGTACAGCCTCTGTGTGTTGTTCATTTCTCAGTTTTGAAGACATGCTAGCTAGATGCTGCCGTCCAACATTCACTAGCTTTGATGTTGCTGTGTACAAGTTGACATCGTTTAAGCCAGAATTAGAAGCAACTGAAAAACCTCAGTTCACTTTTAGCCCCATGGTTGCAAGATGCGCCCCACATTTGTGGAAGAACTACAGAAATGTTATCTAGCAAAATGGCAACAAAGTCCACAGTACAGGGCCAACAAAACTGTGCTTTCCTCTTCACTGGAAGTATCATCAGTCCACATTTCCTTAAAGAATCAGCAGTTTCGATCAGTAAAACTGACCGGCTGAGTTTGTGAGGGAGGCTTGAGATCTGCACTGTGTAGCTGTCTCTGCATTCTTTGACGGTGAGCTTAGCTTTGCCTCAATTCAAACCCCTCTGTAAAAATAATGTTGCCTAGGGCCTACACACTCCACATTACACACACTCACACAGACTTACACACACAAACTCATCATTTTCCCCACAGACTGAATAGCTCATTTGGTGTGGAGATCAAAGTCTCCAATATTTATAAGTGATCTTGGGGTGTAATTTGTTTCGCATTTGATTTAGATGAGACCATTCCCTGTCTTCTTTTTTATTTATCTCTATATTTATTTATTTATCTGTTTAAACCAAATCTCCTCTTCCTCATTACAGCCACTTAGTGTTCTTGATGGGCCAAAACTAACTGATATATAATGAAAGCCATGCAAGCACATTCACAGTGAAATGTAAATTGTTTGCCCAGCGGCTCTGGTGATGAAACAGGAGGAATACAGATTGAGTAACCCACAGTGTATGGAAAGTCCTGACTTCTGTCGTGTGGGAACACAGAGCTCACACTGCCTGTATATTTTTTATGGCACGTTTTTAACTCCCATCTGGTTGGCTTATGAGACTCTTGGCTTTGTTTGTTTGTTTATCTTCTAATGTGTTTTAAGGCCGTTTTCATCCTCTTAGCCCTTTATAAGCCAGTGTTTGATCTACTTCTGTCACGGTCGCACATAATGACGCCACCGTTGTTTCCTGATGTGGTTTCCAGTTAGCCAGTTTGAGACTCTTCTGAGTCTCTATTTGCCAAATGACAAAGATTAAATATGTTATAATGACAGTAAGGTCAGAGAGATACTTGTTGACTTAAATTGTGAGGTTTTTTTGTCCTCACTCTCCTCCCACTTCTGCTTCTAAATTGATATTGACGTTTGCATTAAGGTGGGATATAGTGTGTGTGTGTGTGTGTGTGTGTGTGTGTGTGTGTGTGTGTGTATGTGTATGTGTATGTGTGTGAATGACATGTGGGAGGTGACAGGTATGGGGTAGCATGTATGACAGCAGGTGCTAAATGCAGGAACTTTTGTTAAACTGCGGGATGTCCTGAGGCAGGTGTAACACACTGAGGACTGTGTGCACCTGTGTATGTGTGTGTTTGTGTGTGTGTGTGTGTGTGTGTGTATGCGTACAGCCACACGTGCCAGCCCGTGCTCAGCCTCAGCAGAGTTTAAACCTGTTATATTTAATGGCTTGACATCTGAGCCCGAACGCATGCCTCAGTTTATGCCTCATTGTCAAATGGTGCTAATCTCAAATATCCAAGCTCATCTTCTACTGACTACAATGGAAGATGGGGTGGGCAGCAGTGGGACGCCAAGCATGTGGTCTTTTGTTCATCCCAACATGACGCACTGCCGCTGTTTTTCTCTTCATTGTGCACTTATTATCAAGTTTAGAAAAAAAAAAAAAGAATATCTCCATCACCATTGAGGCTCCTTCTCTTTTCTTGTGTGGGACATTCATTCATTCATGCATTCACTCATTCATTCATTCAGGAGACACACAGATGTCAGGTTGATGAAATTTTAATTGAATGCTTCAATATTTTTTAGCTCTCTCCATGTCTCCCCTTTGCTCAATAGGTAAGCCGGTCACGTCTCTCTCTCTCTGTGTTCATGTGCGTGTGTGTGTGTGTGAGTGTTAAGGTGCTGTTAAAAGTATGTTAGATGGCGGCTGCTCCACCTCTGGCCTCTTTGAATTGCAGATACTCTGACTCAGACAAGCTGTGATCCGAGTCCCTGAATAATGAATCTCGAGCACAAGGGGAATAGTTGATGGGAGCATGTGTGTGTGTCTGTATCTGTTGTTTGTGGATTTCTGCTTGTTTTGGTGTGTGTGCATGCCTGCACCAGCAGCCTTGATTGGTATGCTGTGGTGTTTGTTATGTTGTTGGCTTCTGTTGGGGACAATGTTTCTTTCAATACTCCAAATGTGTGACAAGGATTTATATAAAAAAATATAGTGATTTGATAATTACAAGTTTTAGTCATTAGCAATCTATTCGTATCTATGTTTGTATTTTTTATTTATTTATGCATCCGAGTAATTTTAATTCATTTTAATATCAATATTCTCCCTCTCATTGATACTTTGCGTCTCTTGCTTATGCTTGTAGTGTAACTCTGAGTGGATGGTTTAGTTTTAGTATGTTTTCATTGTGTTGTGTCATGTTACAGCTGTTTTCTCATTGCTAAACTGGGTGTCATCCTCATCTTGTTGCAAAACAAATCCACCTACAGGTAAAAATAAAGTCACCTTGAACCTTCCTCATACATTCTTCAGAAGTTTTATAATAGAAGTACCAATTCAGACATGCTAAGGTGAAGTATAATGCATATTATTTTTCCATCAGCAAACCCCTAATAAGCAGGTAAACCAACAGGGAATTGATTTTATTAACTCTCTTGGCCATCGGCATTCATTGTTGTTTAAAGAATATTTGGGAAATATGCGTATTCCCTTTCTTGCTGGGTTTTAGATTATTACCACTGTAATATTTTTATGTAGAAATATAAAGCTACAGCCTGCAGCTAGTTATCTTAGCTTAGCTTCGCACAAAGACTGAAAGACAGCTAGCCCGGCTCTGTCCAAACATTGCTTTGTTTTTGGCAACTTCATGGTGACAGTGAGACTCTAGAACGTCATTGTTCCCAGGTCAAGAAATAGTCCGGCACATAATCACTAATAAATTCACAACTAGATGTTTTTACATGTCAGTTTTGCACAGAGTAAACAAATTCTAAGCTTCAAAGCTAACTGGCTGCTGTCTATGGCCTAATAGTTTTAATTTTATAAATATATCAAGTGATATGGTTTATTTTTTTCTCATCTGATTCTCTTCAGGAAAGCAAACAAGCATATTTACCAGAATATTTAACTACTTCTTAAAAATAACTATTGCTAACTAATAAAAACATGAATTAGCCCCACTGATGCAAAGCTGCTTCCTTGCTAATAACATAAGCACAATAGTTTCAGTCCTGTTGTAAAAAAAAAAAGATTACCATTGCACTAAGTTAGTTATTAGTCCGCAGCAGAAAGTAGTCCCCAGAAAATTCACTATTCCTAATACTGTTTTAGTGGCATTCACAAAGTTCCCAAAATATTTAGTAAATGACATTGCTTTTGAAAGTTAAACTACACATAGATTTCTGAGCTGTTTCTAAAAAGCTTTCTGTCCATTGTGAAAAGGTATGGAGGTCAGAAAGTAGAGCCAGTCTATCTCCCTGTTTGTTTTGGTCCTTTATTGGAATTTGTTGACAATAAAAGAAAAATGTGTTTGTTACTTTAGCTTCTCCATGTGTCGACAGAGTCGGACACTGTCCTCTTTGGTTGGATTTGGTGTAAGTGGTGCTTATTATTAGCACAGAGATGCTATCTAGTCTGATTAATGATGTGGGATAGCAGAGGGGTGAGTGGAAGGTTTTACTTCCTAAGCACAATAGACCTGCACTAGGTGTGTGTGTGTACGTGTGTCTGTGTGCATGTGTCGCACTTCCAATGGCCTGAGAGACCCAGAGGCTGGGAGAGACTCTTCCCTGCGCATATGGCTGCACAAGTAGAAATCTAATTCTGAGAAGTCCGTCTGTTCTGAACTGGAAATTTCATCCCAGAAGGGACAGAATCATATTGTCGGTCAACAACAAGCTTCACGCGTCTCTGTAGAAGGGACTGTGATGAGCACTGCCTGACAGCTGCAAAGCATCCACGGAGCACTTGGTGGATTTGGCAGAGCTGCCAGAGCGTGACCGTGCTTGGCCTAAAAAGTTTACAGTCTCAGTTGCACAACTGAGAAGAAACAACAGTGCCTACGCACGCTCATGTCGAGCATCAGTGGTGTTGTAAGGAGATTGTGACCCCGCAGTTGCTTGGAAGTGTCAGTTTCATAACTGTTGAAATGGTGTTTTTATTGTAACTGCCATAGCTGCACTGGCTTATTTTTACAGTGCTCAGCTTTATAGTTGCACAATCCCAATGAAGCACTTTATTAGAACATCTGTCAGATCAGCTCCCTTTACACTCCTGTTACAGGAGAGGTTGATTTAGCCTCTAGCAGCTTCACCTGGGGATAACAAGGACTTCTGGGTTTGAGTTAAAACAGGACATACAAAGACGCTAGACGCCAAACTGCGAGAAACTTTAGGAGTCAAAAGAGACTGATGCAAAAGAGTTTTTGTTTCCACCACCGCCACAAACTGTACGGACATTTTTTAACTGAACAACTGCTTCGAAGCACGGGCTGACTGCCTGGACAGACAAGTGGGAATCTAAAAGGAAAGAAGAATCCAAAAAACAGCTGGTTGTGAGTGACCTGGTCGGTAGTGAGTTAACCACACACACAAACTTTTCCGGATTGGTAAGACTATTCTCACTCAGGGAAGATTTGGTCACATTTTCATGTAAATTACAACATGCAGGGAAAGGCAGCAGGTTATGGAATGCTAGCTTTCCTATGTAATCCAAAGTGTTAGTCCTGTAACCTAATAACTTAACACATCAGTGACATTTTACTGCACATTAATATAACATTTATATAGTCATTTCCTCTGTCCACAATGTGTTACTTTTTTTATTCATTGAGCTTTCAGGTGTAGGCCTGTTACTAAGTACACAAAATAAAGAGGAGAAGCCAATATTTTTAATTTGATAAAACTTGGCTATTCACTAAACAGCTGGAGAACATTTTGTAAACCTTTAAAGTGTAAGGAAACCCCCAGTTTAGTGCAAACTCTGCCCACTTCGGAAATGCAGGAAAAAGAGGGCATTCTGGTTCTGAGAGGAAGCTGAAGCAAAAACAGGGAGGAGCGGGTGCAGCAGAGTTGCTTCCTTAGGAGCCTCATTCTACGACTAGCTTGATTTCCAATTGTTGCTTACCCAGCTTTAAGAAAGTTAGAAAAGTTTTTTTTTTTTTTCTGTGAGTGAGTGTGTGGATAATGATAAAACTTAGACAGTAAACATCAGGGAATGTAATGTTGACTTCCAGCAGTGTGTAACGTTACTACACCAGAGTGTGTGTGTTTGTAATTTTTGTTGTTTTAAACTAGAAGTTGACTGAGTTGCAGTAACCCTCGGGCTCCCATCTGTTCTTTGACCTCTTCCTTATCACACTACCAGCCTCCACAGGTCCTGTGTGTGTGTGTGTGTGTGTGTGTGTGTGTTTGTGTCCATGCCCAATGATGGTATGCATTCTCAGTGCTTTTTGGTACTAAATGAAGTATGTCTGTTGCACAAAGTATAGAAATCAAAAAAACTTTCCACAAAGTACTTTAAGATTCGAATCTTGCTTATTCTCATTTTTTATCAGATAGTTACCAATAGTTATATTAAAATATTGTGAATTTTAGACTTTTTTATTGATATGGGTTCCTCCTTTTGAGTCATTTTATAATTGACATCGAAATATTCAAACATTTCTTACTATTTGTTACCTATTTTGAAGTGAATCGATGTATTCAACACTTCTATATTTTTCAAAGTAAGGTAGCATAAAAAGTAATGATTAAGTTTAGTATCAAAAGAAGTTTAAAAGAATTAATAATGGTCTTTTTATAAAACTGGGTTGTGTGTGTATAGAAATACACAAATATTTTGGAAATTGGTACTACATGACTAGAGAAGAGATTGAAAAAGAACTGTGATATTCCATTTGCTCAAAAAGTATGAAAAACTACAACAACCTGAATAACTGCACTGCACCAGAACAATAAATCCTGCTGGTGGGTAAGGTACTGTGAGGTGGGCGGTGCTGGGTTTTTTGCCCATCCATTTAGAAACAAAAAACAATATGGCAGATTACAGCTAACCAGTTCACTAAAAACTGTTTCTGAGAATATTTTTGTTGAGAAAAACTCAATCTTTGTTCATATCTGATTGGCACAGTCTCATTTTACAGCTTACAGTAATCTGAGAGGGAGAGGGCTGACTCTCTTCCTCTTCAGTTCTTCTCTACTCATTGTGTCTTGTGCATACAGAAATGCACAAGTGCAATGCGTGGTTTGAACAACAGCCTTAGAGCCAGTAAGATTTCACAAACTAGTGGCAGACTCTTCATGAAGGCAGCTTGAAAGGAAGTTACCACTGTACATTTTCATGTATTACCTCTAACGTAATCATACAAATGTGCTTCAGAATTTTCCCTTTAACTTGTGTCCGTGACTCAGGTGCTGTTACCTTCAAGACTTTCATCAACTCCACTCATTTCACTTTGTTTTTGGATATTTTTAGCAAGGATTCAAGGGTTTCCAATTGGCTCCTGAGCATCACGGCACTGTGGTGCCCTTCCAGTTTAACGGAAAAGAGTATATGTTAAGCCATGGCTCAGTGGTCATCGCTGCTATCACCAGCTGCACCAACACCAGCAACCCCTCTGTCATGCTTGGAGCAGGTGGGTGTACTTTTCTGAATGAGATTTCTGGAACATGACGGGTCTTTGAGAGGAGTGTCCTTGTCAGGGTGGAGACAAATCAGACTGTTATTTGTAGGGCCAATAATATCAGTAAATATTGGCCTAGTGCAGATATATTGGTATCGGCATATGTGTTCTCTGATATGCACCGGTATTAAAATTGTGCTTTAAAGCCGGAAAAAATTCTTTGACTTGTGATTTAAAATGTGTAAACAAGTAGTTTATGCAGCAGAAGTCTGTTTTTAAATAATTTATTAGTAAAGTGTGTACTGTTCACTGCCCTGATGTTTGGAATAAAGTTTGTTAATATGTAAGATATCCTGTCTCCATTACATATCTATGTCTCAAGTATTTTATAACCACATTCAGTTGATATATGTATATAATATGGGCCATCGAATATCAAAATTTTCTTGCTCTCTAAAATAGCTTTTGGCCCCCAAAATTCCATTTTTATCGGGGCCTAGTTTTTTGTTTGTTTGTTTTTTTGACTCACTTATTAAAGCAAAATGCTTTTCTCACAGGTCTCCTTGCTAAAAAGGCAATAGAGTGTGGCTTGAGCGTGAAGCCATACATAAAGACCAGCTTGTCGCCTGGCAGTGGAGTCGTCACCTACTACCTGAAGGAGAGTGGCGTCATGGACTACCTGTCTCAGCTGGGGTAAGATGTTCACATTCCTAATCCAGTCAGCTGTCAGTCTTTATGTTTGGATGATCCCAGATGTGCTCAATCATGTGGGGAAGACAGCGACGCCTTGTGGTGTGAGTTACACAGTCTGTATATTGATGCATGTAATCTGAAAGCAAAGTTCACAAGCTTAAGTTTTGTTCAGAAACTTTGAACTGAACTCTTTCAGCAACATTCAGCTGTTGGTTTTGTTGTATGCTGTTGTATTGTATACGACATATACAGTTTGTTGGTGTGTAGAGTATGTAAATAACATGCGTCAAACATGCTAGTGCACATGGCAGCATCACTCGTATGAAAAGAAATTCTCATTAGCTGTGTTTGGTTTTTTCCAAATGTGTATGAACCCGAAGCGTGACTTCAGTGTCCTGCTGCAGTCTGAGTCACCAGTAAATGCTACAACAGTAAAGTGATCCATTCAGTGCATGTCTTGTTTTAATATTGTAATTTATGTTTTTCATTCATCAATTTTGTAAAGCAAATATTGCCCAATATATTGTTATCTAATTTTTTAAATATCAAAGTCTACGTTCTTGTCATCCTCTTACATCACACATTGGTCAGATGTTCAGTGTTTTTTAAAAAAAGGAAAAAAAAAGAAAAAGGAAGAAGACAAATAAACAAGGAGATATTAGAGCAGGGACAGTCAACTGGCTTCACCAAGGGGCCACTTCAGCAAAATGACAGAGGCCAAGGGCCAGTTAATTAAAAAAATACAAAAGTAAATGAAAAAATAAGCTTTCGAGGTACAAGTACTGACTTCATGCTGCTCAAAGAAACCTTTCACAGGAGAATACGTGGCCTCACCTGTGGTGTGGCTCTTCAGTGGCAAAAGACGCAGCAAACTTTCTTGGAAAACATCTCAGTTCAAGTATATCTCACAAATACTGATAATTGTACCATGTCAGTTGCATCTGTTGACTCGTTGACAGTGACTGACGTAATCCACAGATTTCAGTTCAGAAAGAAAAGCTGAAAAGCTGCCCTGGCATAATTTTTTCAGCCTCCGTGATGCCGTAGAATCAGATAGCTGAACTTGTTTTACACAGTTGACACTGAAGATGTCGTCCTTGTCCTTGTCACCTGTCAGCAGTTCCTCCACTATTCCCAACATGCACTCTTTCACAAGTTCAACATCCAAACATGGCTCACCCTTTTTAATTAGTGCCCAAGTTACATGAAGTGATGCAAACATGGCTTTCTCTGTAGGAATCATGACACTTGTCAGGATCATGGTTGTGTCACAATAAGACAACTTCAGATATTCCGTCTCTTTTCTTGCGGTGCTATCGGGTGGGAAGGCGACTCTGAAGCTAGCGGGACTTGTCTTAAAATGTGGCCTAATCTGAGTGATCAGCTGGCCTTTGGCAGATTAAACACAGTGGTTCAGATGTGGTATGAGATGGCAAAACAAAGGCCAATTCACCAGTCCATCTTTCACTGAATTGCCTGTTCTTATTGTCAAGCTTTTGACGTTTACTGTTTATGCTCATTTTGCTGAGCTGCTCCCATCACCCACCGGCAGCCAGCAGCTGCTTGTGCGTGTCATCAGGTGTCGTGCGAGGAACAAAGACACACAGGATTTCACGTCTGTTAGTAAATATTTGGTTCTAAGAACAGATGGTGACATTTGATAATGGTTGTTGTGGTAAATATAACATTTGATAACCTACATGGAGCGCAGTCAAAGTGCATTGTCAGTTAGAAAATATTCTGTGAGTCTCTCTGCACTCCGCCAGTTGAGTATCACAATATTACGGAGATAACTAGTTACCACAGTTTGAATCCTTTCTGAAGCTGCTGAATCACTTTAAAGAAATCAAGCTGAAAAAAATGCCCCATTATATTGAAGCCTATAAAGCAGTGAAGATAGCGCCCTCTGCTGGCATTTTCTTGGTATTGAAATTTATGCACGTGTTAAAGGTGTAATATGCTACAATAGTTTCTTTCTCTTTGGGAACGTGGCATTTAATTTTGGCCTTTCCTGCCTGACTCAGAGTGAGAGAGCAGTGAGGCCGAGCGAGCTAGAGAGTGAATGAAGATGATGCTGCGGTAAACAAAGCAGTGAATCAAAGGGGAAAAGGTTTTTTCCGGTGTTCTAGAGTTCTAAAGTGTGCACTTCCACGTCCACACTATCCTGCAGGAAGGTGCGGTGATGAAGGATTTTGCTTCAGTTCAGCAGAATCACACATTTCAAGTTTATGGCTCTGTTTTTAGTGGCATATTGTCAAACACATTCCATATGAAAACCAAACAAGCCACCTCTTTAATCAGAGTGTGAGATAATCAGCCTCTCTCATGCTGCTCATGTGATTTTTGGCCAGTTGAAGATGGAAACATCTTACCACAATATTTCTGCTTTTGTTATGACCAACTTTCCCAGACTCATTACCTTGGAAGCCAAACAAAACCAATTTAACATGAGTATCAAAATCATTTATTAACACCACCAATAAACAATTCAGAAAACAAGTCAAAGTTTACACAATGAAAACAAAGAACTAATAATGAGTCAGTCAGAATTAACAAAATTAGGGCAGAAACCCAGACCAACCCTTCATAGGGCCCTTGGACTGGACTCTGAACCCTCTACCCTATCAAAACAGAAAAACCAAACTAAACCCTGAAACTGTGAACAAAAGCCACAAAAGGAGGACTACCAAACCCATCAGAAATGAGAAAATAAAGCTAAGTAAATGGACCACATACCTGGAGCTGCTTCCTCCAGGAGAAGTGTGTGAGGAGACTTCAGGCCCATTCCCCTTTTTTTATTCGGCAGTTGCTCTGCTGATGATGTTCACCTGAGAGAAAACAGAGACAGACATCATGGGTTCATATGGCCAGCCAGGGACAGAACATGCCTTAAGATAGCACCCTCAGCCTGTGTTACTGGACAGTGTAGACTAAATGAGGAACAGATTACAAAAAAAAAAAGAAATAATAATTCAGGATTCAGTGTTCAGAAAGCACTTTATAGGCGTGACAGTGTGTCAGTGAAGGTCAATACTGTCTTAGATAGTTAAAAAGTCTGCTTTGCTTCAACATCAGCTTGTTACAGGAAATGTCCTCTAGGTCAGTGTCTGTAGTCTCACTGCATATTTCCTTTTACACAAGGACTTTGTTTTTTACCTTTGACCTTGAAGTACATACAGTGTAGCTGTTGAATTGATACTACATGATGCATAAGCAACAGGAAAACCCATACTGTTGTACTGAAGATGTGTTGGACATAATCCCTGCACTCGGGGTTTGTGCCCTTTTTTTGTTCCCTGCATTGGAACAGTCTACCAAAGTTAACATGGAACTCTATGCAGATTATTTGCAACTTTTGTAAATATTTATTATTTCTGTCTTGTTAGCTTTGAGGTTGTTGGCTATGGTTGCATGACCTGTATAGGAAACAGTGGGCCGCTCCCAGAGCCGGTGGTAGAGGCCATAACTCAGGTACGAAAAGGCTGTTTTCTTCATCCCTGCTGTATCTTTCTACGTCTTGGAGCACTAATTAGCTCTTTCTCTTTTTCATTTCTCTTTTTGTTTCTTATTCCAGCTTTGCTCACTCTTACATGTCCTGTTTTACCAGAAATATTTTATACACCAAACCTACCTTTGCTTTGTTAATTTTGCTTACTTGTGTTTTTCATGACTGCAAGTACAAGAATGAGCAGTAATACATTTATATATAAAATAATATATAAATACTAATAGTATTTACTGTTTCTAATTCCAATTATTTGAGGTCCTTACAGTACAGGGAACTGTGTTTCAGGGAGATCTGGTTGCTGCTGGGATCCTGTCAGGAAACAGAAACTTTGAAGGGAGAGTCCACCCCAACACCAGAGCAAACTACCTGGCTTCTCCACCACTCGTCATCGCCTATGCAATAGCTGGCACTGTGAGGATAGACTTTGAGAAAGAGCCTATTGGTGAGTATTTATATTTTGAGAGCAACTACACTCAGATATGCTGGTTAACGTAAATAACTTTGTACTATGTTGTGTCATCAAGAAAAGTAAGTTATATGCATTTCTGAGTCACAGTAAGCAGAATCAAATTTTAAGCAGGAAAAATGATCATAGCTTACAGCTTTAGATGGAAACTAGACTTAAAACCCTTAAAGTTATGTTTGTCTCCACAGTGAACTGTCCTGAGTCTGATGCTGTCACTGTCCTCAGGTTATGTCACTTGAGTCAGTATCAGTTGGGCCTGAAGGCCACAAGTTTCAAAATGAATCTCTCCTTTGTCGGAAAGCACAACATGAGTTTCTTGTATGTTTGGGACTGATTAACAGTAACACACTGACTACTCAAGAACTGCCAGCCTCTGCGCCTTCTCAGCCGAGAACTCATCAGTAGCTGCTCATGATCAGCTGATCAGCACCACAGGCATGTCACTGTGCATACTAGTTCTACTTTGTCGTTACACCCTCGTATTGTTTCTAGTAAGTCTGGCAACGGAATGTTTAAAATGACATCAAGTAGGGTACACTGTTGCAGAGCTGCAACGATTAATTGATACGTCGATAACTCTCCAATAGAAAAATAATCACCAACTATTTTGATAATCGATTACTCGTTTCAATTTTCAAATGAAACAGTAAAAATATTGCTGTTTTAGCTT